>JAREIK010000169.1:27615-261579 GCA_029783825.1 Sapria himalayana | reverse complement strand
TATATTATATAATATATATATATATACTATATATTATAATAATGATCAAATTAAATTTATAAACTATTGATATTAAGATAGATATTAATTAAAAAATAATTACAAAACCCAAATTGATTCAAAATTATAGTAAAATATATTTCTGGATTAAATTTTTATTTTTAAATTTTTACTTCTTTATAAGTATATATATTTTTTAAATTATATTTGTCGCACTCATATTTATTTTGTAATAAATATTCTATAAAAATAAACTAATAAATACTTAAAATGAATATTTAAAATTATAATAAATAGAATTAAAAATTAGATTTATTAATTATTAAGTAGTATATAGTTGTTTAATGGTTTATGTATTTCGGCATTACGGAGTTTAGGTGTTTACTGATTTAACTGTGTATGCATTTAGTGGTTTATAAGTGTTAATTATGAAAAAATATCAAAAAAATTATTTTTTTTATTTTTTGATATTTTCAAAGTTTATAACCTTTGAAAATATAATAATTTTTTAATTTTTTTCATAAGTGAATACTATATTTTGTTATAATAATCATTATATTTATATATCATATAAATTCAATATAAATATTTTTATTGATAAATATTCTAATAATGATCAAAGAATAAATTATAATGAAAAAAATAATATTGAGATTTATTATTTGTTATTTAGGGTATATAGGTTTAAAATGATTATCTATTTATAGTTTTCGATATTTAGGAGTATTTTATTTAAGGATTTAGGGATTTAGTGGTTTATAGAATTTATTTAAACACTGAAATAACAAAATAATTATTTTTGTTATTTTTTCACATTTTCAAAGGTTATAACCTTTAAAATATAATAATTTTAAAATTTTTTTAAAATGTGAATAAAATATTTAGTAATAATAATCATTAAAATTATATATAATATAAACTAATTATAATTAATTTTGTTGATAGATATGATATTAATTATCAAAATATAAATTAATAAATTATTATTAATATGATAGATATAAATTCAATATATATAATTTTAATGACAGATCTTATAATAATGATTAAAAATTAAATTAATAAACTATTATTAATAATATAAATATTAATTAAAATATATTAACATTACACAAAATGATTCAAAATCAAATAAAAATATATTACTAAATAATAATATTTAATTTTTAAATTTTTCCATCTTTTTATAAGCTTATATTTTTTTATGATTAAAAATAAATTATTTAAATATTATCTGTCTCACTCAAAATTTATTTTGTAATAATTTTTCTAAAAAATTAAAATATAAATAATTTTTAAATTTTTTTCAAAAGTGAATACAATATTTATTTATAATAATCATAATAATTATATATCATATAAATTCAATATAAACAAATTTATTCAAAGATATTCTAATAATTATCAAAAAATAAATTAAAAATCTATAATGAATAAGATTGATATTTATTAAAATATAAAATCAAAACCTAAAATGATCGAAAAGCAAAGCAAAATATATTACTTAATTATAAATTAATTAATAAACTAATATTAATAAGAATGCTATAAATTAAAATATAATTGTAAAATCTAAAATGATTTAGAATCAAAATAAGATATATTAACAAAAAATAATTTTTTATTTTTAAAATTTTGCCTCTTTTTATAAGCATATATTTTTTTTTATGAAAAGTAAATTATTTAAATTATATCAGTCTCACTAATAATTTATTTTGTAATTAATATTTCTCTAAAAATAAAATGATAAATAATTAAAATGAATATTTAAAATTATAATGAATACTAATAAAAATGAGAATTATTATTTATTATTTAGACTATACTAATTTAATGTTTTGAGTATATATGAGCTTCGTGAATTAGAAGTTTAGTCATTTTAGTATTTAGTCATTTATTGGTCTATAGGTTTTATTTAAAAAATAATATAAAATAAAGTATTTTTGTTATTTTTTTTTAATTTTTGAAGATTATAACCTTTGAAAATATAATAAATTTTAATTTTTTTTTTGAAAAATGAATACAATAAGAAGTTAATAATCATAATAATTAAATATGATATAAATTCAATATAAATTATTTTATTGGTATATATTATAATAATGATCATACAAAAGATTAATAAACAATTATTAATAAGATAAATATTGTTTAAAATATATTTCAAAAACCTAAAATGATTCAAAATCAAAGTGAAATATTTTCTTAAATATTAATTTTAAATTTTTAAAATTTTGTATCCATTTATATGCTTATATATTTTTTGATTAAAAATAAATTATTTAAATTATATTTGTCTCACTAATAAATAATTTTTTAATTTATATTTCTATAAAAATAAACTAATAAATAATCAAGAGTATGTTTAAAATTATAATGAATACTAATAAAAATGAGATTTATTATTTATTATTTATTATATATAGTATACTAGTTTAATGGTTAAATTATTTAGGGGTTTTGTCATTTAGAAGTTAAGCAATTTATGTTTTTAGGCATTTAGTGGTTTATAGGTTTTATTTATATAATAAAAATAAAAAAAAAATTATTTTTTCTGATTTTCAAAGGTTATAACTTTGAAAAAAAAATAATTTTTAAAATTTTTTGAAATGTGAATACCATGTATAATTATATTAATCTTACTAATTATATATCATATAAATTAAATATAAACAATTTTAATGATAGATATTATAATAATGATCAAAAATTAAATTAACAAACTATTATTAAAAATCAAAATATTAATTAAAATATATTTACATAACACAAAATGATTCAAAATCAAATCAAAATATATTACTAATTAATAATATTTAATATTTAAAATTTTCATTCTTTTTATAAGATTATTTTTTTTTGATTTAATATAAATTATTTAACTATTATTTGTCTCATTCGAAATTTATTTCGAATTAATTTTTCTAAAAAATTAAACTATAAATAATTAAAATGAATATTTAACATTATAATAAATAGAAATATAAATGAGATTTATTATTTAATAAGTAGAATATAGCTATTAAAAGGTTTATCTATTTAGGGCTTTCGGGGTTTATGAGCTTACTGATTTAAGTAATTAATCATTTAATGATCTATAGGTTTTATTTAAAAAATAAAATAACAAAAAATTTATTTTTATTATTTTTTCTCATTTTTTAAGGTTATAACATTTGAAAATATAATAATTTTTAAATTTGTTTCAAAAGTGAATACATTAATCATTTAAATAATCATAATAATTATATATCATAAAATAAACAATATAAAAATTTTATTGATAGATATTCTAATAATTATCAAAAAATAAATTAATAATCTATTATGAATAAGATTGATATTACTTAAAATATAATATCAAAACCTAAAATGATTCAAAAGCAAAGCAAAATATATAACTAAATAATAATTATTTGTTTTTAAATTTTAATTCTTTTTATAAGCTTATCTATTTTTTAACGAAGAATAATTTTTATAAATTATATTTTTAACTCTTAATTTATTTTATAAATAATATAGATATGCAAATAAAAAACTAATAATCAAAATGATTTTTTTAATTATAATGAAAACAAATAAAAATGAGATTTATTAATTATTATTTAGTGTATACCAGTTTAAAGGATTATCTATATTGGGGTCTCGGGATTTTGTAGTTTAGCTATTTAAGTGTTTAGGCATTTAGTGGTGTATAAAATTTATTTAAACAATGAAATAACAAAAAAAATTATTTTTTTTTATCTTTTCACATGTTCAAAGGTATTCATCTTTGAAAACATATAAATTATAAAACTTTTTTCAAAAGTGAATAGAATATTTAGTTATAATAATAATTAAATTTATATATCATATAAATTCAATATAAACATTTTTATTAATAATATTCTAATAATGATCAAAAAATAAATTAATAATCTATTATTAATAAGATATATATCATTTAGAATATAATTACAAATATTAAAATGATTCAGAAGATAAGCAAAATATATTACTCTATAATAATTTGTTGTTTTAAAATTTGTTTTTTAAAATTTATCTATATTTTTTTTGATGAAAAATAATTTATATAAATTATATTTGTTTAACACATAATTTATTTTGTAATTAATATTTATATAAAAATATACAAATAAATAATTAAAATGAATATTTAAAATTATAATGAAAAAAAATGAGTTTTATTATCTATTTTTTAGGGTATACCTGTTTAATTTAAATTCGATCTATCTAACTAAAAATTTATTTTGTAATTAATATTTATATAAAATTAAACTGATAAATAATTAAAATAAAAATTTAAAATTAAACTGAATAAAAATTAAAATGAAATTTATGATTTATTATTTATGTATACCAGTTTAATTGTTTAAGTATTTAGAGGTTTTGGCATTTAGGAGTTTAGCGATTTATGTTTTTAGGCATTTAGTGGTTTATGGGTTTTATTTAAACAATAAAATAAAATAAAAAAATTTAGTAATTTTTTCTCATTTTCATAGGTATTAACCTTTGAAAATATAATAATATTTAATATTTTTAAATGTGAATATATTTTTAGTTATAATAATATTAATAATTATATATCATATAAATTCAATATAAACAATTTTATTGATAGATAATATAATAATGATCAAAAATTAAATTATTAAACTATTAATAATAAGATTGATATTCATTAAAAAATATTTACAAAACCCAAATTGAATCAAAATTAAAGTAAAATATATTACTTATTAATAATTTTTAATTTTTAAATTTTTACTTATTTTATAAGCGTAAATACTTTTATTGATTAAAAATAAATTATTTAAATTATATTTCTTGTACTCATAATTTTTTTTTGTAATAAATATTTCTATAGAAATTAACTAATAAATAATTAAAATAAATATTTAAAATTATAATAAATAGAAATAAAAATTAGATTTATTAATTATTAAGTAGTATATAGTGGTTTAATGGTATATGTATTTAGGCATTACGAGATTTAGGAGTATACTGATATAACTGTGTATGCATTTAGTGGTTATAGGGTTTATTTAAAAAATAAATAAACAAAATTTTTTTTATTATTTTTTCATATTTTCAAATGTTATAACCTTTGATAATATAATAATTTTTATATTTTTTTCAAAAGTGAATTCAATGTTTAGTTATAATAATCATTATATTTAAATTTCATATAAATTCAATATAAATAATTTTATTGATAAATATTCTAATAATGATCAAAAAATAAATTAATAATCTTTTATTAATAAGATAGATATCAATTAAAATATAATTACAATACCTAAAATGATTCAGAAGGAAAGCAAAATATATTACTATATAATAAAATTTTGTTATGAATTTTTTTTTCTTTTTATAAGTTTATCTATATTTTTTGATGAAAAATAATTTATATAAATTATATCTGTCTAACTCATAATTTATATTGTAATTAATATTTAATAAAAATAAACGAATAAATAATTAAAATGAATATTTTAAATTATAATAAAAAAATAATATTGAGATTTATTATTTATTATTTATTATTTAGGATATACCAGTTTAAAAGGATTATCTATTTATGGTTTTCAAGATTTCGGAGTCATTGACTTAAGTGTTTAGGCATTTAGTAGTTTATAAGATTTATTTAAACAATAAAATAACAACAAAATTATTTTTGATATTTTCTCACATTTTCAAAGGTTATAACCTTTGAAAATAAAATAATTTTAAATTATTTTTAAAATGTGAATACAATATTTAGTAATAAGAATCATTATAATTATATATAATATAATTATAAATATAAACAATTTTATTGATAGATATGATATCAATTATCAAAAAATAAATTAATATGCTATTATTAATATGATAGATATAAATTAAAATATAATTACAAAACCTAAAATTATTCAAAATCAAAGTAAAATTTATTACCAAATAATAATTTTTGTTTTTTAGGTTTTGCTTCTTTTTATAAGCTTATATTTTTTGTTGATGAAAAATAAATTATTTAAATTATATTTAAGATTTACGAGTTTAAAGTTTTAAGTATTTAGGGGCTTTTGTGTTAAGGAGTTTATAGATTTAAGTGTTTTGTCATTTAGTTGTCTATAAGTTTTATTTAAACAATGATATAATAAAAAATTTATTTTTATTTTTTTTTCTAATTTTTGAAGGTTATAACCTTTGAAAATATAAAAATTTCTAAATTTTTTTCAAATGTAAATATAATATTTAGTTATAATAATCTTAATAAATATAAGTCATTTAAATTCAATATAAATAATAACATTGCTAGATATTATAATAATGATCAATAAATAAATTAATAAAATATTATTAATAAGATAGATATTATTTAAAATATATTTGCAAAATCTAAATTTATTCAAAATCAAAGTATATATTACTGAATAATAATGTTTTTTAATATTTTGCTTTTTTTATAAGTTTATATTTTTGTTATTAAAATTAAATTATTTAAATTATATTTGTCTTCCTCATAATTTATTTTGTAATTTATAATTCTATAATAATAAACTAATAAATAATTAAAATAAATATTTAAAACTATAATAAATACAAATAAAATCGAGATTTATTATTTATTTTTCAGGATATACAGGTTTAATGGTTTAAGTATTTAGGTGTCTGGGGGTTTAGTCATTTAAGTGTTTATCCCTTAAGTGATTTTATCTAATTTTTGAAGGTTATAACCTTTGAAAATATAATAATTTTCAATTTTTTTTAAAATGTGGATATAATATTTAGTTATAATAATCTTGATAAATATATATAATGTAAAATCAATATAAATAATTTTATTAATAGATATTATAATAATAATCAATAAATAAATTAATAAACTATAATAAATTAGAATGATATAAATTAAAATATAATTGCAAAATCTAAAATTATTCGAAATTAATTTAAAATAAATTAATAAATAATAATATTTTGTTTTAAAAATTTTGCCTCTTTTTATGATCTTATATTTTTTTGATAAGAAATAAATTATTTATATTATATCTGTCTCACTAATAATTTATTTTTTAATTAATATATATATATAAATAAACTGATAAATAATTAAAATGAATATTTAAAATTACAATGAATACTAATAAAAATGAGATTTATTATTTATTATTTATTATTTAAAGTATACTAATTTTAAACACTTATGTATTTATGGGCTTCGTGGTTTAGGAGTATAGTCATTAAGAATTTAGCTATTTTGTGGTTAATAGATTTTATTTAAAAAATCTAATAACAAAAAATATATTTTTTTATTTTTTCTTATTTTCAAATGTTATAACCTTTGAAAACTTAATAATTTTTAATTTTTTTTTAAATATGAAAATATTATTTTGTTATAATAATGTAAATAATTATATATTATGTAAATTCAATATAAATAATTTTCTTTATTGATATTATGATGACAATAATAAAATAAATTAATAAACTTTTATTAATAAGATAGATATTAAATAAAATTTATTTGCAAAACCTAAGATGATTCAAAATCAAAGTAAAATATATTAATAAGATAGATATTAAATAAAACTATTATTAATAAGATAAAATATACAGGTTTAAAAGATTATATATTTAGGAGTTTTGGGATTTAAGAATTTAGTTATTTAAGTGTTTAGGCATTTAGTAGTTTATAGGTTTTATATAAATAATAAAATAACAATTTTTTTTTGTTATTTGTTATCATTTTTGAAGGATATAACCTTTGAAACTATAACAATTTTTAAATTTTTTTAAATGTGAATACTATATTTAGCTATTATAATCTTGATAATTATATATCATGTAAATTTAATATAAACAATTATATTGATATATATTATAATAATGATCATACAAAAGATTATTAAACATTTATTAATAAGATAAATATTATTTAAAATATATTTATAAAACCTAAAATGATTGAAAATCAAAGTGAAATATTTTACTAAATTTTAATTTTTAATTTTTAAATTTTTGTATCCATTTATAAGCTTATATATTTTTTGATGAAAAATAAATTATTTAAATTATATTTGTCTCACTATTAATTTATTTTTTAATTTATATTTCTATAAAAATAAACTAATAAATAATTAAAATGTATATATAAAATTATAAAGAATACTAAAAAAATGAGATTTATTATTTATTATTTAGGGTATACCTATTTAATGGTTTAAGTTTATTGTGGTTTTGGGTTTAATGAGTATATTGATTTATATGTTTACACATTTAGGTTTTATTTATTGATTTATAGGTTTTATTTTATCAATGTAATAACAAAAAATTTATTTTTATGAATTTTTGTGATTTTCAAAGGTTATAACCTTTGAAAATATAAAATTTTTTTAATAGTTCTAAAATATGAAGACAATACTTAGTTATAATAATCTTAATAATTATATTTGATGTAAATTCAATATAAAAAATTTTATTAATATATATTATTTTGATGATCTAAAAATAAATTAATAAACTATTATTAATAAGACAGATATTAATTAAAAAATATTTGCAGAACCCAAAATAATTCAAAATCAAAGTAAATTATATTACTAAATAAAATTTAAAATTTTTGAACTTTTTTTATTTTTATAAGCTTATATTTTTTTTCAAAAAGAATAATTTATTTAAATTATATATGTCTCACTCATTATTTATTTTGTAATTAATATTTCTATAAAAATAAACTAAAAAATAATTAAAATGAATATTTAAAATTATAATGAATACAAATAACAATGAGATTTATTATTTATTATTTAGGTTATATAGGTTTAATGGTTTAAGTATTTAGGGGGTTTTGAGTTTTAGGAGTCTAGAGATTTAAAATTTTAGGCATATAGTGGTTTATAAGTTTAATTTAAATAATAAAATAATAAAAGAATTATTTTTGTGATTTTTTATCATTTTTGCAGGTTATAACCTTTGAAAATATAATAATTTTTAAATTTTTTACAAATGTAAATATAATATTTACTTATAATAATCTTAATAACTATAAGACATTTAAATTAAATATAAGTAATTTTATTGTTAGATATTATAAAATTGATCAAATAATAAATTAATAAAATATTCTTAATAAGATTGATAGCAATTAAAAAATAATTGCAAAACCTATATATAATGATTCAAAATCAAAGTAAAATATATTACTAAATAATAATTTTTTGTTTTTATATTTTTACTTCTTTTTATAAGCTTATATATTTTTTGATTAAAAATAATTTATTAAAATTTTAGTTGTCTCGCTCAATATTTATTTTGTAATTAATATTTCTATAAAAAATAAACTAATAAATAATTAAAATGAATATTTAAAATTATAATGAAAACAAATTAAAATGAGATTTATGATTTATTATAATGTGGTATATAGGTTTAATGGTTTGATTAATTAGAAGTTTTTTCGTTTAGGAGTTTATCAATTTATGTTTTTAGGTATTTATTGGTTTATAGGTTTTATTAATATAATAAAAATAAAAATTTTTTTTAGATTTTTTCTGATTTTCAAAGGTTATAACCTTTAAAAATAAAATAATTTTTAATATTTTTTGAAATGTGAATACTATGTATAATTATATTAATCTTAATAATTATATATCATATAAATTCAATATAAACAATTTTAATGAAAGATATTATAATAATGATCAAAAATTAAATTAATAAACTATTATTAATAATATAAATATTAATAAAAATATATTTACATAACACAAAATGATTCAAAATCAAATCAAAATATATTACTAAATAATAATATTTAATTTTTATAATTTTTCTTCTTTTTATTAGCTTATATTTTTTTTTATTAAAATAAATTATTAAAATAATATTTGTCTCACTTGAAATTTATTTTGTAATTAATTTTTCTAAAAAATTAAACTATAAATAATTAAAATTAATTTATAAAATTACAATAAATAGAAATAAAAATGAGATTAATTATTTATTAAGTAGTATATAGCTGTTAAAAGGTGTATGTATTTAGGGGTTTTGGGATATATGAGCTTAATTATTTAAGTAAGTAAGCATTTAATGATCTATAGGTTTTATTTAAAAAATAAAATAACAAAAAATTATTTTTTTTTTTTTCACATTTTCAAAGGTTATAACCTTTGAAAATTTAATAATTTTAAAATTTTTTTCAAAAGTGAATACAATATTTAGTCATAATAATCATTATAATTATATCTTATAAATTCAATATAAACATTTTTATTGAGAAATATTCTAATAATGATGAAAAAAATAAAATAATAATCTATTATTAATAAGATAGATACCATTTAAAATATATTTACAAAACCTAAAATGATTCAGAAGCAAAGCAAAATATATTACTATATAATAATTTTTTGTTTTGAAATTTTTTTTTCTTTTAAAAAGTTTAACTATATTATTTTGGTGAAAAATAATTGATATAAATTATATTTGTGTAACTAATAATTTATTTTGTAAATACTATTTATATAAAAATAAAAAAATAAATAATTAAATTTGAATATTTAAAATTAAAATGAAAAAAAAATGAGATTTATTCTTTATTATTTAGGATATACTGGTTTAATTTAAATTAGATCTATCTCACTAATAATAAATTTTGTAATTAATATTTCTATAAAAATAAACTGATAAATAATTAAATTAACAAATAAAATTATACTGAATAATTAAAATAATTTATTTTGTTCTTTTCTCAACTCAAGAATGATTGCTAAAGCTTTAACCAAAATAAGAGGAGCTTTTATTTTATCTCTATTATGTCTCATCATATTTGATGTTGAATCACTGGGCTACAAAGGTAATTTCACTCATGTACACTAACAGACTAAACCAATGGTGTACCCCTATGTGTTGAAATAGCAAGTTGTTGAGGATGCTATTTATATTGATTATTGTAATTTCTTCTAAAATATCTTTCATTCACACACTCAAAGCAATTTTTTTAAAACATACTTCTCCTCGAAAAAAATAACCACCGTGTAGCCTATTAGCACAAACTACCCCCAGGGTGGTTTGAGTAGTGCAAGAAGTATGGGCTCTCATTCAATCAAAAATCAAAAAATTTATTTTATTGGCATGTCTAAGCCTTTTTTTATATCCTCGTGGATATGAAAAGTATCATTTCTTTCTTTTTATATTAAATGAGTTATGTATACAAGCTCACATTACTCAAAAAGGTGTAAATGAATCATATTCAAATGTATAAAAGGTTTTAATCATTGCTCGAAATATTAGTCTTGCATATTGACACTTGAGGTCACAAATCAAAAAAAAATGCCATAGTGATATTTCCAATCTCAAGAATTTTAGCTATAGAAAGTTATAAATAGTAGCATTCGAGCTTTAACTGTTTCTAGGGTCATTAATTTTGCTCTTGAGGAATGTCCAAAGTTACAATCATTCCTAGTGCAATGACTTTGCAATATAAAGATAAAATGCACAAGCTATGGTCATATCCAATACTGTGACCATGTATTATAGTGATTAAATATGTATTCATGATCATTCTTAAAGCCATTACAATATGTTCAACAGAGAGACACAAGTTATGGCATATTCTCATCGATATGATTTTGTGTTCTAGGACAAAATATACAATCATGACCATTGCTAATGCTACAATAATCTAAAGCAAGAAAGAGACTGAATCCATAACTCACCCCTTGAGGCATGACTTTGTGTTAAATATACAAAAAGATAAATCTGTGAAATTCCTAAAAGTTGTGAATTTCAATTTAAATTTAACACTTAGTCATCGGATTATAAAACTGCAAAACATGAGATTTAGGATTTAGGTTTTATGGACCAAGGATATAGTTTATGGTTTTTTTTTTTTTGGAAAATACACACTTTATTTATCATTTAGGCACACAACTTACAAGAGACTAAAAAGCTGACTAATTTAGGCCAGCCCACCAAATCTTATGCACCTTAATGATTCTATGCATAAAATACTTAAAAAAACATAATGCCTAAGAATTCCAAGCGTACTAATACAACTAAAATCACCTTGAATTCCAGGACTTGAGAGTTGGCATTGAGTCATTATGCGCACAACATCCTTTCCATTCAGATTTGTCCAAGCCTTTTGGAGGAACCTGAATGATGCACCATATTAAAACTATGCAAATATAAGATTGTGCATGTGTGTGACATGCATCATCAAGCGGTTGCCTATGTCATTGCTATGCAATGGAATACATGTAAAACTGAATACCCATAAATCCACAAGTCCATATCTATGTACTTTGTCAATTCATTCTCACCTTCGAATTCCACATTCTTTTGCTCCAACGATCCTTAAAGAAGTATCTCTTGGGTTAGAATCCTTACTCCTCAAGCTCCAAGATGCGGCTGTATGTTGCACCGACAAAATTTCAAAAAATATGCATGCATCAGTGTGCATGTGTAATGAGGTCCATCTGAAAGTCTAATTATCTACGCGTACAATCAAGCTAGAATACAAGTAAAATACAATATGCTATAAAGATCAGTCTTCTGCTCCAGGGAGTTTAGCATCGCCTAATGTGTATTTACAAAATGTATTAGTGGGCCCCACTTAGAGATACTCATGAGTCCAGTTGCCCACATTGCATGCTACATAGAGAACATACAAGATTGTGTGTGTGAGTATGTAATGATCTATCTCTACAAGTACATGGTGCATACAAAGTCCAAAATACAAATAAGACTACAAACATAAACTACAAGTTTGAATTTTTTGCTCCCGTATGGCTGGTCTGGACTCCATTGCTTACTGGCCCTGCTTTGTGATGCTTCGGATTTTTCCGCCTCTCCAATTAATCTTGGATTACCCGCTACTCCTGTAGGGCGACGATTGGGTGGCCCTCTATGCTGCCTGATAGGGCTAGTGGGACCGACTCCTAGCTACTTCTGGGTTTACTCCCGACACTTAGCTCGATCTCGTCAGTTGTCTGAATGTTATCATCCCGACTTTCTAGTGGGGCCCTCTACAAGCTGGTGGCCCATACTTCTGGCTACTTCCAAGACTTGCTGGCCCCTCTAAATGCTACAGCAAAAATGGACATGAATATGTGCACGTGCGTACTATGGTCCTTCGCTATGTGTTTGTGGTGCATTAGTATCAGCGTTTAGGAGTTTAGTAATTTAATTATTTAGGTATTTTGTGGTTTATAAGTTTTATTTAAATAATTAAATAACAAAAAAATTATTTTTATGATTTTTTCTTATTTTCAAGGTTATAACCATTGAAAATATTATAATTTTTAATTTTTTTTCAAATGATAATAAAATATTTAATTATAATAATCATAAAAATTAAATATCATGTAAATTCAATATAAATAATTTTATTGATCGATATTATAATACTGATCATAAAATAGATTAATAAACTATTATTAATAAGATAGATATTAATTAAAATATATTTGCAAAACCTAAAATGATTCAAAATCAAAGTAAAATATATATTACTAAATAATAATTTTTTATTTTTAAATTTTTGATTCTTTTTATAAGCTTATACATTTTTTTGATGAAGATAAATTATTTAAATTATATTTTTCTTATTCATAATTTTTTTTTGCAATTAATATTTCTATAAAAATAAACTAATAAATAATTAAAATGAATATTAAAATTATAAAGAATACAAATAAAAATGAGATTTATGATTAATTATTTAGGATTTACCGGTTTAATGGTTTAAGTATTTAGGAGTTTAGGAGAGTAGTGATTTAAGTGTTTATGCATTTAGTAGTTTATATGTTTTATTTAAATAATGAAATAACAAAAAAATTTATTTTCAAATTTTTTATCAATTTTGAAGGTTATAACCTTTATAAATATAATAATTTTTAAATTTTTTTCAAATGTGAATTCAATATTTAGTTATAATAAAATTAATAATTATATATCATGTAAATTAAAAATAAACAATTTTTTTGATAGATATTAATAAACTAAATATAAATATAATAATGATCAAAAAATAAATTAATAAACTATTATTTATTGATAGATATTTATATATTATTTATAAATACTTAAACATTTAAAGATGGTTTAAATGTTTAAGTATTTAAGGGTTTTAGGGTTTAGAAGTTTAATGATTTAAGTGTTTAGGCATTTAGTTGATTATATGTTTTATATAAACAATAAAATAACAAAAAATTTATTTTTGTGATTTTATCTCATTTTCAAAGATGATAACCTTTAAAAATATAATAATTTTTAAATTATTTTCAAATGTAAATAAAATATTTAGTTATAATAATCTTTATAATTATATATCATGTAAATTCAATATAAACAATTTTATTGATAAATATTCTAATAATGATCAAAGAATAAATTAATAATCTATTATTAATATGATAGATATCAATTAAAATATAATTACAAAACCTAAAATGATTTATAAGCAAAGCAAAATATATTATTATATAATAATTTTTTGTTTTTAAAATTTTTTTTCTTTTAAAAAGTTTATCTATAATTATTTGATGAAAAATAATTTATATAAATTATTTGTCTAGTTCAATTTATTTAGTAATTATTATTTATAAATAAATAAATAATTAAATAATTAAAATGAATATTTAAAATTATAATGAAAAAAATTGAGATTTATTATTTATTATTTATTATTTTGGGATGCTATTTTAATTTAAATTAGATGGGTCTCACTAATAATTTATTTTGTAATTAATATTTCTATAAAAATAAACTGATAAATAATTAAAATAAAATTGTAAAATTATACTGTATAAAATTTAAAATGAGATTTATGATTTATTATTACTATATACTAGTTTAATGGTTTAAGTATTTATCGGTTTTGCATTTAGGATTTTAGCAATTTATGTTTTTAAGCTTTTAGTGGTTTATACATTTTATTTAAAAAAATAAAATATCAAAAAAAAATTTTATAATTTTTTTTTCATTTTCATAGTTTATAACCTTTGAAAATATAATAATATTTAAAATTTTATGAAATGTTAATACAATACTTAGTTATAATAATATTAATAATTATATATCGTATAAATTAGATAAATAATTTTATTGATATATATTATAATAATGATCAAAATTAAATTCATAAACTATTGATATTAAGATAGATATTAATTAAAAAATAATTACAAAAAAAATTTGATTCAAAATTATAGTAAAATATATTTCTAGAAAACAATTTTTAATTTTTAATTTTTAAATTTTTACTTCTTTTATAAGCATATATATTTTTTAAAATATATTTGTCGCACTCATAATTTATTTTGTAATAAATATTTCTTTAAAAATAAACTAATAAATAATCAAAATGAATATTTAAAATTATAATAAATAGAATTAAAAATTAGATTTATTAATTATTAAGTAGTATATAGCAGTTTAATGGTTTATGTATTTTTGCATTATGGGGTTTATGAGTCTACTGATTTAACTGTGTATGCATTTAGAGGTTTTTATGTGTTATTTAAAAAAATATCAAAAAATTTATTTTTTTTTATTTTTTTATATTTTCAAAGGTTATAACCTTTGAAAATATAATAATTTTTTAATTTTTTTTTCAAAATTGAATACTATATTTAGTTATAATAATCATTATATTTATATAACATATAAATTCAATATAAATATTTTTATTGGTAAATATTCTAATAATGATCAAATAATAAATTAATAATCTATTATTAATAAGATAGATACCAATTTAAATATAATTACGAAACCTAAAATGATTCAGAAATAAAGCAAAATATATTACTATATAATATTTTTTTGTTTTGAATTTTTTTTCTTTTAAAAGTTTATCTATATTTTTTTGAAGAAAAATAATTATATAAATTATATTTGTCAAACTCAATTTATTCTGTAATTAATAATTATATAAAAATAAACGAATAAATAATTAAAAAGAATATTTTAAATTATAATGAAAAAAATAATATTGAGATTTATTATTTATTATTTAGGTTATACCGGTTTAAATTGATTATCTATGTAGGGTTTTCAAGATTTAAAAGTTATTGATTTATGTATTTAGGCATTTAGTGGTTTATAGGATTTATTTAAACAATGAAATAACAAAAAAATTATTTTTATTATTTTTTCACATTTTCAAAGGTTATAACATTTGAAAATATAATAATTTTAAATTTTTTTTAAAATGTGAATAAAATATTTAGTAATAATAATCATTATAATTATATATAATATAAACTAATTATAAATAATTTTATTAATAGATATGATATCAATATCAAAAAATAAATAAATAAACTATTATTAATATGATAGATATAAATTAAAATATAATTACAAAACCTAAAATGATTCAAAATCAAAGTAAAATTTATTACTAAATAATAATTATTTGTTTTTAAATTTTTACTTCTTTTTATAAGATTATATTTTTTTTATTAAAAGTAAATTATTAATATTATATTTGTCTGACTAATTATTTATTTTGTAATTAATATTTATATTAAAAATAAACTAATAAATATTTAAAATGAATATTCAAAATTATAATGAATACAAATTAAAATCAGATTTGAGATTTATTATTGCTGTATATTTAATTATTTTTTGATAATCTGTTCGTATAACCAAATATTTTTTCTTTTTTAATAGTTTAATGTAAGAGCAGGAAAAGAAATATTAAGAGGTCGGGGATGCAGTAGTAGCACAATAACAGAGGTCTCACTGACCAGACAGCTGGCCAAAATTGGAGTAGAGCCTGACCCGTCTCATGATCCGACCCGCTCCCGTTAAATGAACCGAGAGAAATTTTAATATAAAATGTTTTGTAATTTTATTTTTGGGTGGCTATTTTTGGACACGTGGAACTGTTCATCGTCTCTCTCTCTTCTCTCTATGCGATTTATCCCGACTATTCTATGTGCTACATATTGTAAGACATTTCTGTTGCTTTAATCTATAATGCATAAGTATTTTCTGGTGGATTTAGCTAGTAATACTGAGCGACTAGCGAAACACATTATTTTCAGTATTTATTTATCGTTTTTTCATTCTTTCATTGATGGTTGCTGAATTGTGATATATATATTGCTTGTTTTATGTTGTTTCTATATTTTTGTATCTCAATCTCACTACCGTGGAAGCACAATTTCCCAACAATTATATATGGTATACTAGTTTAATGGATCGATTATTTAGGGGTTTTGTCGTTTAAAAGATTAACAATTTATGTTTTTAGGCATTTAGTGGTATATAGGTTTTATTTATAGAATAAAAATAAAAATCTTTTGAAATGTGAATACCATGTATAATTATATTAATCTTATTAATTATATATCATATAAATTCAATATAAATAATTTTAATGTTAGATATTATAATAATGATCAAAAATTAAATTAATAAACTATTATTAATAATATAAATATTAATTAAAATATATTTACATTACACAAAATGATTCAAAATCAAATAAAAATATATTACTAAATAATAATATTTAATTTTTAAATTTTTCCATCTTTTTATAAGCTTATATTTTCTTATGATTAAAAATAAATTATTTAAATAATATATGTCTCACTCGAAATTTATTTTGTAATTAATTTTTCTAAAAATTAAAATATAAATAATTAAAATGAATATTTAAAATTATAATAAATAGAAATAAAAATGAGATTTACTATTTATTAAGTAGTATACAGCTATTATAAGGTTTATGTATTTAGGGGTTTCGAGTTTTATGAGCTAATGTTTTAAGTAAGTAAACATTTAGTGGTCTATAGGTTTTATTTAAAAAAGAAATAACAAAAAATTTATTTTTTGTATTCTTTCTCATTTTATAAGATTAAACATTTGAAAATATAATAATTTTTTAATTTTTTCAAAAGTGAATACAATATTTATTTATAATAATCATAATAATTATATATCAAATAAATTCAATATAAAACTTTTATTCATAGATATTCTAATAATAACCAAAAAATAAATTAAAAATCTATTATGAATAAGATTGATATTACTTAAAATATAATATCAAAACCTAAAATGATTCAAAAGCAAAGCAAAATATTTTACTTAATAATAATTATTTGTTTTTAAATTTTTATTCTTTTTATAAGCTTATCTATTTTTTGATGAAAAATAATTTTTATAAATTATATTTTTAACTCGTAATTTATTTTATAATTAATATATATATATATATATATATATATATAAACTTAACAACAAAATGAATTTTTTAAATTATAATGAAAACAAATAAATATGAGATTTATTAATTATTATTTAGGGTATATCGGTTTAAAGGATTATCTATATAAAGGTATCGGGATTTTGTAGTTTAGTGATTTACGTGTTTAGGCATTTAGTGATTTATAGGTTTTATTTAAACAATAAAATAACAAAAAAAAATTTATTTTTTCACATGTTCAAAGGTTATAACCTTTGAAAATATAAAATTTTAAAACTTTTTTTCAAAAGTGAATACAATATTTAGTTATAATAATTATTTAATTTATATATCATATAAATTCAATATAAACATTTTTATTGAAAAATATTCTAATAATTATCAAAAAATAAATTAATAATCTATTATTAATATGTTAGATATCATTTAAAATATAATTACAAAACCTAAAATGATTCAGAAACAAAGCAAAATATATGACTATATAATATTTTTTTGTTTTAAATTTTTTTCTTGTTTTATTAATTTATTTATATTTTTTTGTTGAAAAATAATTTATATAAATTATATTTGTGTAACTTAAAATTTATTTTGTAATTAATATTTATATAAAAATAAACAAATAAATGATTAAAATGAATATTTAAAAGTATAATGAAAAAAAATAAAAATGAGATTTATTATTTATTATTTAAGATATACATGTTTAAAAATATTACCTATTTAGGGTTTTGATATTTAAAAGTTATTGATTTACGTATTTAGGCATTTAATGGTTTATAGATTTTATTCAAACAATGAAATAATAAAAAATTTATTTTTGATATTTTTTAAAATTTTTAAAAGTTATAACATTTGAAAATATAATAATTTTAAAATTTTTTAAAAATGTGAATACAATATTTAGTAATAATAAATATTATAACTATATATAATATAAACTAAATATATACAATTTTATTGATAGATAGTATATCAATTATCAAAAAATAAATTAATAAACTATTATTAATATGATAGATATAAATTTAAATATAATTAAAAACCTAAATGATTCAAAATCAAAGTAAAATTTATTACTAAATAATAATTTTTTTTTTTAGTTTTTGCATCATTTTATAAGCTTATATGTTTTTATGATGAAAAATATATTATTTAAATTATATTTGTATCACTTATAATTTATTTTGAAATTAATATTTCTTTAAATTATTTAAATTATATTTAAGGTTTACTTGTTTAAAGGTTTAGCTATTTAGGGGCTTCGGGGTTTAGGAGTTTAGATATTTATGTATTTAGGCATATAATGGTTTATAAGTTTTATTTAAACAATGATATAACAAAAAATTTATTTTTGTTATTTTTATCATTTTTGAAGGTTATAAACTTTGAAAATATAACAATTTTTAAATTTTTTTTATATGTGAATACTATATTTAGTTATGATAATCTTAATAAATATATATCATTTAAATTCAATATAAACAATTATATTGAAATATATTATATTAAATGATCAAAAAATAAATTAACAAACTATTATTAATAAGATAGATATTATTTTAAATATATTTGCAAAACAAAAATTTATTCAAAATCAAAGTAAAATATATTACAAAATAATACTTTCTTTGATGTTTTGCTTCTTTTTATAAGTTTATATTTTGTGTTATTAAAAGTAATTTATTTAAATTATAATTGTCCTCCTCATAATTAATTTTTAATTTATAATTCTATAAAAATAAACTAATAAATAATTAAAATGAATATTTAAAATTATAATGAATACAAATAAATTAGAGATTTATTATTTATTATTCAGGATATACTAGCTTATTGGTTTAAGTATTTAGGGGTTTTGGGGTTTAGTGATTTAAGTGTTTAGGCCTTTAGTGATTCATAGTTTTTATTTAAAGAATGAAAAAATAAAAAATTTAATTTTTTGATTTTTTTAAATTTTTGAAGGTTATAACCGTTTAGATTATAATAATTTTTAATTTTTTTTAAATGTGCATATAATATTCAGTAATTATAATTTTAATAATTATATATAATGTAAACTCGATATAAATAATTTTATTAATAGATATTATAATAATGATCAATAAAAAATTAATAAACTATTATTAATAAGAATGATATAAATTAAAATAAAATTCCAATATCTAAAATGATTCAAAATAAAAATAAAATATATTACTAAATAATTAATTTTTGTTTTTAAAATTTTGTCTCTTTTTATAAGGATATATTTTTTTTTGATTAAAAATAAATTATTTAAATTAGATCTGTCTTACTAATAATTTATTTTGTAATTAATATTTCTATAAATATAAACTGATAAATAATTAAAATAAAAATTTAAAATTATACTGAATAAAAATTAAATTGAGATTTATAATTTTTTATTAATGTACACCTGTTTAATGGTTTAAGTATTTAAAGGTTTTGTCATTTAGGAGTTTAGCAATTTATGTGTTTAGACATTTAGTGGTTTATAGGTTTTATTTTAACAATAAAATAACAAAAAAAAAATTTGTAATTTTTTTTAATTTTCATAGGTTATAACCTTTGAAAATATAATAATATTTAAAATTTTTTGAAATGTGAATATAATATTTATTTATAATAATATTAATAATTATATATCATATAAAATCAATATAACAATTGTATCGATAGATAATATAATAATGATCAAAATTTAAATAATAAACTATTAATAAAAAGATTGATATTAATTAAAAAATATTTACAAAACCCAAATTGATTCAAAATTAAAGTAAAATGTATTACGGGATAATAATTTTTAATTTTTAAATATTTACTTCTTTTATAAGCATATATTTTTTTTGATTAAAAATAAATTAATTAAAATATATATGTCGCTCTCATTATTTAATTTGTAATAAATATTTCTATAAAAATAAACTATTAAATAATTAAAATGAATATTTAAAATTATAATAAATATAAATAAAAATTAGATTTATTAATTATTAAGTAGTATATTGCGGTTAAATGTTTTATGTATCTAGGCATTATGAGATTTAGGAGTTTACTGATTTAACTGTGTATGTATTTAGTGGTTGATAGGTTTTATTAAAAAAATAAAATAATAAAAAATTTATTTTTATTATTTTTTGATTATTTCAATGGTTATAACCTTTGAAAATATAATAATTTTTATTTTTTTTAAATGTGAATACAATATTTAGTTATAATAATCATTATAATTATATATCATATAAATTAAATATAAATAATTTTATTGATAAATATTCTTATAATGATCAAAAAATAAATTAATAATATATTATTAATAAGAAAGATATCAATTAAAATATAATTACAAAACCAAAAATGATTTAGAAGAAAAGCAAAATATATTACTATATAATAACTTTTTTAAAATTTTTTTTTTAATGTTTATCAATAATTTTTTGATGAAAAATAATTTATATAAATTATATTTGTCTAACTCAATTTATTTTGTAATTAATATTTATATATAAATAAACAAATAAATAATTAAAATTAATATTTAAAATCATAATGAAAAAAAAAATGAAATGTAACATTTATTATTTCAGGATACCGGTTTAATTTAAATTAGATTTATTTCACTAATAACTTATTTTCTAATTTATATTTCTATAAAATAAATTGATAAATAATTAAAATAAAAATTTAAAATTATACTGAATAAAATTTAAAATGAGATTTATGATTTATTATTAATGTATACCAGTATAATGATTTAAGTATTTAGAAGTTCTGTCGTTAGGAGTTTAGCGATTTATGTTTTTAGGCTTTTACTAGTTTATAGGTTTTATTTAAAAAATTAAAATAACAAAAAAAAATTTTATAATTTTTTATCATTTTCATAGGTTATAATATTTGAAAATATAATAATATTTAAAATTTTTTTAAATTTTAATACAATATTTTGTTAAAATAATATTAAAAATTATATATCATATAAATTTAATATAAATAATTTTATTGATAGATATTATAATTATGATCAAAAATTAAATTTATAAACTATTAATATTAAGATAGATATTATTTAAAAAATATTTACAAGACCCAAATTTATTCAAAATTAAAGTAACTTATATTACTTGATAATAATTTTTAAATTTATACTTCTTTTATAAGCATATATTTTTATTAGATAAATAATATATTATTTAAATTATATTTGTCCCACTCATAATTTATTTTGTAATAAATATTTCTAAATAGATACACTAATAAATAATTAAAATGAATTTTTAAAAATATAATAAATAGCAATAAAAATTAGATTTATTAATTATTAAGTAGTATTTAGCGGTTTAATGGTTTATGTATTTAGGCATTACGGGATTTAAGAGTTTATTGATATAACTTTATATGCATTTAGTAGGGCTGCTCTCGGGACTCGAAGATTCATGACCCGACCCGAAGTATTGTCCCGAAAGAATCGGGACAGAGAAAAATCCCTTGACTTTGACTTTTCCCTTCACATTCTGTCACGTATTTTTTCTTTTGGGATGGTTTCGGATCTTAAGCAATATCCATCCAGAGAACCGTCCCATCCTAAAATACCGATATATATATATATATATATATATATATATAACATGAAGATGTCACCAATTCCACTACTGCCCATCCAATTCCGATGCACCTATTACTGTTCCGATGAGTTATAGGCCACCTCACACCGTCCCAGCCTTGTTAAGTTAGGTCCAGCCCTTGTATGTCACACTTCTGGTTGCCTCCACCGTGTCTCAGATGCCACCACCCTTTTGGTTTTTTTTTCTGACAAGAATTGAGTGATTAATTATTATTATTATTATTATTATTATTATTATTATTATTATTATGTGTGTCAGTCAGTTTTGTTGAGTATTGGTTGTGGTTATGTGGTTGGGCCGAATGGGTGGGCTGAATGTGTTACCGTCAGTTTTGTAGAGCTTGCTTGTTTGAAATATTTATATGTATTCATGCTTAACATATCATATTATTTAATGTCAATGTAGATGGCACAATCTAGTGGTAAATGAAAATACAATAAATTGAAGATGATCACATCTCAAATGATCAAAGTGCTGGTAAGTCCAATCATCATCCTTTCACGAACCCTTCTATTGTTACGACAGGTTGTTAAATTCCAATTGTAAAAGAAAGTCAAGGTACATCTAAACCTCAAGCTCATAAAAAGTATAAGTCTACTGTATGGGAAACTTATGATATATTAGTTGATTCAGAGGGAAATGAAACTGGTAGGGCAGCTTTTATATGGTTTAGGAAAGAATATTTGGCAAAATGTGATCAAGGTACTTCCGATTTATGGAAATACCTAAGATAGACTTGTAGTAAATTTCCACACAAAAAAGAATTAATAGAAGCTCACAAAGGTAAAGACAAGTCACAATCTTTGTTGAGTTTCACTAAAGGTAATAGTTCGGAGGATAACAAATTAACTTGTTGGCAATTTGATCAACAACTAGTTAGGGAGGCTTTGGTGAAAATGATCATAAAAGATGAATTGTCTTTTTGTTTTGTTGAGAGGGATGAGTTCAAGGAGTTTTGTGAAGTTAGTGTGCCTCAATTTAAAATTCCATCTAGGCACTCTACACTCAGGGATTGTTTTTCTTTATTTGTGAAGGAAAAGAAGAAATTATTTGATAGCATATCATCTCATTGTTGTAGAGTTTCATTGACTACCGACACTTGGACTAGCATTCAAAATTTGTCTTATATATGTTTGACTGTTCATTTAATTGATTCTCAATGGAATATGCATAAAAGGCTTTTGAACTTTAGCGTAATTAAAAGTCATTCTGGAGTTAATATTAGAAATGCTATTGAGATTTGCATGAATGAATGGGGTTTGAGAAAGTTGATGTGCATTACTATTGACAATGCATCAAATAATGATGTTGCAGTTGAACAATTGAAAAAAAGGCTTGTGAAGAAAAGTGTTGTACCTTTGAGAGGCGAGCATTTTCATATGAGATGTTGTGCTCATATCCAAAACTTAATTGTCAGAGATAGCATTGCAGTAGTTGAGGGTGCTATTCAAAAAATTAGAAGTGTGGTGAAATATGTGAGGAGTAGTCCTAAAAGATTAGATATGTTTAAGTTATGTGTTGAAGAAGCAAACTTGACATATGGATCTTCATTGCAATTAGATTGTCCTACAAGAAGGAATTCAAATTATTTGATACTAAAAACTTATATAAAATATCAAAAAGAATTTGATAACTTGGAGGACAAATACAAAAGGTTTTTGAAGAAGATTGGTTCAAACGTTCCAACTGAGAGAGACTTAACAAACGCCAAAACTTTGGCTCGTTTATTGAAAATTTTTATGAGGTAACTTGTAAATTTTCTGTATCATAATATTCTACCTCTAGTGTTTATTTTCCTGAGATTATTCGAATTTTGAATATAATTTGAGCTTTGTGAATATAGAAGAGATACAATGGTTTCTGAAATGGGTATAAAAATGAGGCATAAATTCAACAAATATTGGGTTTCTCTTCAGTCAACAAATATTATGCTTTTTGTAGCGGTAGTGTTGGATCCTAGATATAAGCTCAAATATCTAAAGGTTAAGTACACTTAACATTATGGAGAGGAATTGGCTAAAAATTTGGTGAAAAAGGTTATATATGCCTTAAATGAGATGATAGATGATTATAAAGATTTAAAAGAAGATGAATCAAAAGAAGATGATTTCTTGTCTACTGTGTTGAAGAAAAATGATGATTTCTTTGATGGTAGTGATACTTATGTTGATGATTTTTTTTGTTGAGTTGGAGAAAGAACAAGAAGTTGTAGCTTTGGAAGAGTTGGATAGGTACTTGTAGGACAAACTTGAAAAAATTAGAATTGATTTTGATCTTTTAAACTGGTGGAAGGTAAATGAGGTTAGGTATCCTTCTTTTGCAAATGTAGCAAGAGATGTATTTGCTATCCAAGCATCTACTGTGGCCTACGAATCTACATTTAGCACTGGGGGGAGAACTTTAGATAAATTTAGTAGTTCTTTAACACCTATTACAGCTGAAGTTCTCATATGTCTACAAGATTGGTTGAGAAGCTCAAACAAATATATTGAAATTCAAGAATTAGTTCAAGTCCTTGATGATAATGAATCAGGTTGGTATATAAAACTTGTAAATTTTAATTTCACTTTTACTTATTTTATTCATTCAATTTAATAAAAATATGGTTCAATTATAATTTTCAGAGGGGTCACAAGATCCAAATATTCTTCCAACTATAGTTGGCCAACTAAATTTGGAATGGGTGTATTAAATTTTATATGGTAATATTTTGTTTTTTTATCACTCTTTCATCTTAGAAATTTATGTCTACATGATTAACATGTTTTCATCTTTGGTTGTCCTTCTACAGTGGAGGAAGAAAAGGAAGGAGTTGTAGAAGAGATAATTAATTAGGTTTGGATTTTCATTGCTGTTCCGGGACTGACCTTTGAAATGATTATTATCATAGATGTTATTAGTTGTATTTTTTTTGTTATATTAAGCTACCTAATTTTAGCAATTACTTAAGTAGTAATTGATGCTACCAATGTTTGTGGTCATCTTTAGCAATTCATTAAAATGTTAAGTACTTGTTTAAAAAATATAATATTACTATTATGGTTAACTTTCACTCGGCTGAACAAAGCCAACTTGTGAAAAAACAAAGAACAAAATTAAGCAAACAACTCAGTCCCATTCTATTTAAAATTTCTATCCTTTTCTGCATATCAAATCTTTTGACAAGGTAATGGAGCTCATTTGCGGTATTCAGCCTATTTGACAAAACAAAATTGGCCCAATTTGAGTTTGAAAGATACATAACTAAGGAATGATAAATGGTACAACAAAGGTTTCGACATGAACTACCTTGACCGGTTTGAAGAAAATAAATTGAAAAAAATGTTAGAACTCTGTTCAGTCCCGGAACTATTTTATTCTACCCAAAATCCTCTATCTCCGTCCCATCCTGTCCCGATATTTTCAACCCATGGGACGGGTCTGGATCTTCAAAAAAAAATCTTCGTACTGTAGGAAGGGACTGGAGATTTGTAATCCCCTTTCCGTCCCGTCCCATGAGCACCCCTAGCATTGAGTGGGTTATAAGTTTTATTTAAAAAATAAAATAACAAAAAAATTATTTTTATTATTTTTTGATATTTTCAAAGGTTAAAACCTTTGAAAATATAATAATTTTTAAATTTTTTTCAAATGTGAATACAATATTTAATTATACTAATCATTATATTTATATATTATATAAATTCAATATAAACAATTTTTTTGATAAATATTCTAATAATAATCAAAAAATAAATTTATAATAGATTATTAATATATTTTTTGATCATTATTAGAATATTTATCAATAAAATTGTTTATATTAAATTTAGATGATATATAAATATAAAGATTATTATAACTAAATATTAAATTTACATTTTAAAATAATTTAAAAATTCTTATATTTTTAAAGGTTATCAACTTTGAAATTGAGATAAAATCACAAAAATAAATTTTTTGTTTTTTTATTGTTTATATAAAACCTATAAACTACTAAATGCCTAAATGCTTAAATCATTAAACTCCTAAACCCCAACACACAAAATCCCTTAAATACTTAAACATTTAAACAATCTTTAAAGGTTTAAGTATTTATAAATAATATATAAATATCTATCAATAAATAATAGTTTATTAATTGATTTTTTGATCATTATTATATTTATATTTATATTTAGTTTATTAATATCTATCAATAAAATTGTTTATTTTTAATTTACATGATATATAATTATTAAATTTATTATAACTAAATATTGTATTCACATTTGAAAAAAATTTAAAAATTATTATATTTATAAACGTTATTACATTCAAAATTGATAAAAAATTTGAAAATTAATTTTTTTGTTATTTCATTATTTAAATAAAACATATAAACAACTAAATGCCTAAACACTTAAATCACTACTCTCCTAAACTCCTAAATACTTAAACCATTAAACCGGTATACCCTAAATAATTAATTATAAATCTCATTTTTATTTGTATTCTTTATAATTTTAATATTCATTTTAATTATTTATTAGTTTATTTTTATAGAAATATTAATTGCAAAAAAAAATTATGAATGAGACAAATATAATTTAAATAATTTATCTTCATCAAAAAAATGTATAAGCTTATAAAAAGAATCAAAAATTTAAAAATACAAAATTATTATTTAGTAATATATATTTTACTTTGATTTTGAATCATTTTAGGTTTTGCAAATATATTTTAATTAATATCTATCTTATTAATAATAGTTTATAAATATATTTTATGATAAGTATTATAATATCGATCAAAAAAATTATTATATTGAATTTACATGATATTTAATTTTTATGATTATTATAATTAAATATTGTATTAACATTTGAAAAAAAATTAAAAATAATAATATTTTCAATGGTTATAACCTTGAAAATAAGAAAAAATCATAAAAATAATTTTTTTTCTTATTTAATTATTTAAATAAACCCTATAAACCACAAAATACCTAAATACTTAAATTACTAATACTCCTAAAGCCCGATACTACTGCACCACACAGACATAGCGACGGACCACAGTACACACGTGCACATATTCTTGTCAATTTTGGTGTAGCATTTAGAGGGGCCAGCAAGTCCTGGAAGCAGCCAGAGGTATGGGCCACCAGCTTGTAGAGGGCCCCACTAGTAAGCCGGGATGATAACATCCAGACAACTGACGAGACCGAGGAAAGTGGTCGTGAGTAAACCCATGAGTAACTAAGAGTGGGTCCCACTAGCCCTATCAGGCAGCATAGAGGGCCACCCAACCATCGCCCAACAGGAGAAGCGGGTAATCCATGATTAATTGGAGAGCCGGCAAAATCTGAAGCATCACCAAGCAGGGCCAATAAGCAATGTAGTCCAGACGAACCACACTGGAGCCAAAGATTCAAACTTGTAGTTTCTATTTGTAGTCTTATTTGTATTTTGGACTTTGTATGCACCATGTACTTGTAAAGATGGATCATGAAATACTCAGACACAGAATCTTGTCCGTTCTCTATATACATGCAATGCAGGCAACTGGACCCATCAGTATCTCTAAATGGGGCCCACTAATGAATTTTGTAAATAAATATTAGGCGATGCTACACTCCCAGGAATAGAAGACCCATCTTTATAGCATTTTGTAATTTTACTTGTATTCTAGCTTGGTTGTACGCGTATATAAGTAGACTATGAGATGGACCTCATCACACATGCACACCGATGCATGCATATTTTTGATATTTTGTTAGTGATACATACAACCACTTCTTGGAGCTCGAGGAGGAAGCATTCTAACCCAGGAGATACTCTTTTGAGGATCATTGGAGCAAAAGAATGTGGAATTCAAAGGTGAGAATGAATTGACAAAGTGCCGTAGATATGGACTTGTGGATTTATGGGTATTTAGTTTTACATGTATTCCATTACATAGCAATGACATAGGCAAACGCTTGATGCTGCTTGTCACACACATGCACAATCTTATATTTGCATAGTTTTAATATGGTTCATCATTCAGGTTCCTCCAAAAGGCTTGGACAAATCCAAATGGAAAGAATACAGTGCGCATAATAACTCAATGCCAACTCTGAAGTCTGGGAATCCCAGGTGATTTTAGTTCTATTCGTACGCTTGGAATTATTAGACATTATGTTTTTTTATGTATTTTATGCATAGTATCATTAAGGTGTATAGGATTTGGTAGGCTCGCCTAAATTAGTCAGCTTTTTAGGCTCTTGTAAGTTGTGTGCCTAAATGATTTCAAAAGTATGTATTTTCCAAAAAAAACAAAAAAAACCATAAACCCTAAACATTAAATCCTAAACCTTAAACCATAAACTATAACCCTAATCCATTAACCATAAATCCTAAATCTCATGTTTTCCACTTTTATAATCAAATGACTAATTGTTAAATTTAAATTGAAATTCACAACTTTTAGGAATGTCACAGATTTATCTTTTTGTATATGTCACACAAAGTCATGACTCAAGGGGTGAGTTATGGATTCAGTCTCCTTGATTTAGATTATTCTAGCATTAGCAATGGTCATGATTGTATATTTTATCTCTAGAACACAAAATCATATAGATGAAAATATGCCATAACTTGTGTCTCTCTCTTGAACATATTGTTATGGCTCTAAGAATGATCATGAATACATATTTAATCACGATAATACTGGGTCACAGTATTGGATCTGACGATAGCTTGTGCATTTAATCTTTATATTGCAAAGTCATTGCACAAGGAATGATTGTAACTTTGGACATTACTCAAGACCAAAAGTCATGACCCTAGAAATAGTTAAGGCTCGAGTACTACTCTTTATAACTTTCAATAGCTTAAATTCCTAGGAATTGAAATATCACTATGGCTTTTTCCTTTGATTTGTGACCTCAAGTGTCAATATGCAAGACTAATATTTTGAGCAATGATTAAAACCTTTTTTACATTTGAATATGATTCATTTAAACCTTTTTGGGTAATGTGAGCTTGTATACATAACTCATTTAATATAAAAAGAAAGAAAAGATACTTTTCATATCCATGAGGATATAAAAAAAAGGCTTAGACATGCCAATAAATTAAATTTTTTGTTTCTTGATTGAAAGAGAGCCCATACTTCTTGCCCTGCTAAAACTGCCCAGTGGCTAGTTTGTTCTAATAGGCGACAAGGTGGTTATTTTTTTAGAGGTGAACTATGTTTTAAAAAAATTGCTTTAAGTGTGTGCATGAGAGATATTTTAGAAGAAATTATAATAATCAATATAAATATCATCCTCAACAACTAGCTATTTCAACACATAGGGGTACAACTTTGGTTTAATCTGTTAGCGTACATGAGTCCAATTACCTTTGATAGCCCAGTGATTCAACATCAAATTGATGAGACATAATAAAGATTAAGTAAAAGCTCCTATTATTTTGGTTAGAGCTTTAGCAATCATTCTAGAGTTGAGAGATGAACAAATTAAATTATTTTAATTATTCAGTATAATTTTAATTTTTATTTTAATTATTTATCAGTTTATTTTTATAGAAATATTAATTGCAAAATAAATTATTAGTGAGATAGATCTAATTTAAATTAAACTTGTATATCCTAAATAATAAAGAATAAATCTCATTTTTTTTCATTTTAATTTTAAATTTTCAAATTTAATTATTTATTTGTTTATTTTTATATAAATATGAATTACAAAATAAATTATTAGTTACACAAATATAATTTATATAAATTATTTTTCATCAAAATAATATTGAAAAACTTTTTAAAAGAAAAAAAATTTCAAAACAAAAAATTATTATATAGTAATATATTTTGCTTTACTTCTGAATTATATTAGGTTTTATAATTATATTATAATTGATATCTATCTGATTAATAATAGATTATTAATCTATCATTTGATCATTATTAGAATATTTATCAATAAAATTGTTTTTATTTAATTTATATGATATTTAAATATAACTAAATGTTTATTATAACTAAATATTGAATTCGCTTTTGAAAAAAAATTAAAAATTATTATATTTTCTAAGGTTATAACCTTTCAAAATATCAAAAAATAATAAAAATAATTTTTTTGTTTTTTTATTTTTTAAATAAAACCTATAAACTACTAAATCCATACACAGTTAAGTAAGTAAACTCCTAGACCCCGTATAGCCTAAATACAGTAACCATTAAACCGATATATAATACATAATAAATAATAAACCATATTTTATTTTCTATTTATTATAATTTTAAATATTCATTTTAATTATTTATTAGTTTATTTTTTTATAGAAATATTCATTACAAAATAAATTATGAGTGCGACAAATATAATTTAAATAATTTATTTTTATTGAAATAATATATATACGCATATAAAAGAAGTAAAATTTTAAAAATTTAAAATTATTATCCAGTAATATAATTTACTTTAATTTTGAATCAATTTGGTTTTTTTAAATATTTTTTAATTAATTTCTATCTTATTATTAATAGTTTATTAATTTAATTTTTGATCATTATTATAATATCTATCAATAAAATTGTTTATATTGAATTTACATGATATATAATAATTAATATTATTATAACTAAAATATTATATTTACATTTAAAAAAATTTTAAATATAATTATATTTTCAAAGGTTATAACATATGAAAATGAAATAAAATTATAAATTTTTTTTATTATTTTATTGTTTAAATAAAACCTATAAACCACTAAAAGCCTAAAAACATAAATCGCTAAACTCCTAAACGACAAAACTTCTAAATACTTAAACTATTAAATTGGTATACATTAATAATAAATTATAAATCTCATTTTAATTTTATTAAGTATAATTTTAAATTTTTATTTTAATTATTTATCAATTTATTTTTATAGAAATATTAATTACAAAATAAATTTTTAGTGCGACAGATCTATTTTAAATAATTTATTTTTTATCAAAAAAAATATATATGCTTAATAAAAGCGGCACAATTTTAAAAACAAAAATTTATTATTTTGTAATATATTTTATTTTGATTATGAATCATTTTAGTTTTTGCAATTATTTTTTAATTTATATCATTCTTATTAATAATAGTTTATTAATTTTTTATTGATAATTATTATAATATCTATGAATAAAATTATTTATATTGAGTTTACATTATATATAATTATTAAGAATATTATAACTAAATATTATATTCATATTTAAAAAAAATTAAAAATTATTATATTTTCAAAGGTTATAACCTTTGAAAATTTAAAATAAAATCAAAAAATTAAATTTTTTATTTTTTCATTCTTTAAATAAAAACTATAAATCACTAAAGGCCTAAACACTTAAATCACTAAACCCCAAAACACCTAAATACTTAAACCATTAAACTAGTATATCCCAAATATTAAATAATAAATCTCTATTTTATTTGTATTAATTATAGTTTTAAATATTCATTTTAATTATTTATTAGTTTATTTTTAAAGAATTATAAATTAAAAATAAATAACGAGGAACACAAATATAATTTAAATAATTTAATTTTAATAACAAAAAATATAAACTTATAAAAAGAAGCAAAACATCAAAAAAATTATTATTTAGTAATATATTTTATTTTGATTTTGAATAAATTTACATTTTGCAAATATATTTTAAATAATATCTTTCTTTTTAATAATAGTTTATTAATTTATTTTTTGATCATTAATATAATATCTATCAATATAATTATTTATTTTGAATTTACATGATATATAATTATTAAGATTATCATAACTAAATATGGTATTTACATATAAAAAAAATTTAAAAATTATTATATTTTCAAATGTTATAACCTTCAAAAATGATAAAAAGTAACAAAATTTTTTTTTTGTTATATAATTGTTTAAATAAAACTTATAAACCATTAAATGCCTAAATACATAAATCTCTAAACTCCTAAATCCCAAAGCCCCAAAATACCTAAACCTTTAAACTTGTAAACCATAAATATAATTGAAATAATTTATATAAATAATAATTGCAAAATAAATTATGAGTGACAAATATAATTTAAATAAAATATTTTTGATCAAAAAAAAATATAAGTTTATAAAAATATATATTAAATACAAAATAAATTATTAGTTAGAAAAATATAATTTATATAAATTATTTTTCAACAATAAAATATAGATAAACTTATTAAAAAAAGAAAAAAATAAAAAACAAATAATTATTATATAGTAATATATTTTACTTTGTTTCTGTATTATTTTAGGTTTTGTAATTATATTTTAATTAATATCTAAACTTATTAATAATAGATTATTAATTTATTTTTTGATCATTATTAGAATATTTATTGATCAAAATATTTATATTTAATTTATATGATATATAAATTTAAAAATTATTATAACTAAATATTGTATTCACTTTTGAAAAAAATTTGAAAATATTTATATTTTCAAAGTTTATAACCTTTGAACATGTGAAAAAACAAAAAAATATTTTTTTTATTATATCATTGAAAAAATAAAACCTATAAATCACTATATGCCAAAATACTTATATCACTAAACTACAAAATCCTGAAACCCCTATATAGATAATCATTTAAACGGGTATCCCCTAATAATAATTAATAAATCTCATTTTTATTTGTTTTCATTTTAATTTAAAAATTCATTTTAATTGTTTTGTTTATTATTTATATATATATATATATATATATTAATTATAAAATAAATTAAGAGTTAAAAATATAATTTATAAAAATTATTTTTCATCAAAAAATAGATAAGCTTATAAAAAGAATAAAAATTTAAAAACAAATAATTAATATTAAGTAATATATTTTTCTTTGCTTTTGAATCATTTTAGGTTTTGATATTATATTTTAAGTAATATCAATCTTATTGAAAATAGATTTTTAATTTATATTTTGATAATTATTATAATATCGATCAATAAAATTGTCTATATTGAATTTATATAATATATAATTATTATGTTTATTATAAATAAATATTTATTCACTTTTGAAAAAAATTTAAAAATTATTATATTTTCAAAGGTTATTTTTTAAATAAAACCTATAAACAACTAAATGCATACACAGTTAAATCAGTAAACTTTTAAACCCCGTAATGCCTAAATACATAAACCATTAAACTGCTATATACTACTTAAAATTAATAAATCTAATTTTTATTTATATTTATTATAATTTTAAATATTCATTTTAATTATTTATTAGTTTATTTTTATTGAAATATTTATTACAAAATAAAGTATGAGTGCGACAAATATAATTTAATTAATTTATTTTTAATAAAAAAAAATATTTGGTTCTAAAAGAAATAAAAATTTAAAAATTAAAAATTATTATCTAGTAATATATTTTACTTTATTTTTGAAACAATTTGGGTTTTGTAAATATTTTTTAATTAAAATCTATCTTTTTATTAAAAGTTTATTAATTTAATTTTTGATCATTATTATATTGTCTAACAATAAAATTGTCTATATTGAATTTATATGATATATAATTATTAATATTAGTATAACTAAATATTGTATTCACATTTCAAAAAATTGTAAATATTATTATATTTTCAAAGGTTATAAACTATGAAAATTATAACAAATTATAAAAATTTTTTTTGTTATTTTAATTTTTTATATAAAACCTATAAACCACTAAAAGCCTAAAAACATAAATTGCTAAACTCCTAACGAAAAAACCTCTAAATACTTAAACTATTAAACTGGTATACATTAATAAAAATCTTAAATCTCATTTTAATTTTTCTTCAGAATAATTTTAAATTTTTATTTTAATTATTTATCAGTTTATTTTTATAGAAATATTAATTACAAAATAAATTACAAGTGAGACGGATCTAATTTAAATTAGACTGGTATCCCTAAATAATAAATAATAAATAATAAATCTCATTTTTTTATTATAATTTTAAATTTTTATTTTAATTATTTATTTGTTTATTTATATATAAATATTAATTACACAATAAATTATTAGTTAGACAAATATAATTTATATAAATTATTTTTCATCAAAAAAATATAGATAAACTTATTAAAAGAATAAAAATTCAAAAACAAAAAATTATTTTATAGTAATATATTTTTCTTTACTTATGAAACATTTTAAGTTTTGTAATTATATGTTAATTAATATCTATCATATTATTAATGTATTATTAATTTATTTTTTGATTATTATTAGAATATTTATCAATAAAATTGTTTATATTGAATTTATATAATATATAAATATAATGATTAGTATAACTAAATATTGTATTCACATTTGAAAAAAAATTAAAAATTATTATATTTTGAAAGGTTATAACCTTTGAAAATATCAAAAAAAATAAAAATAAATTTTTTGTTATTTTATTTTTTATATAAAACTTATAAACCACTCAATGCTAGGGGTGTTCATGGGAAGGGATGAGATGGGGATAACAAATCTCTAGTCCCTTCCCACAGTTCGGAAATTTTTTTTTGAAGATCCATACCCATCCCATAGGTTGAAAGTAATCGGACGGAGATCGGGTATTTTGGGTGGGAGAAAATGGTTCCGGGATCGAACGGAGTTCAGACATTTTTTTCAATTTATTATCTTCAAACTGGCTAAGTTAGTTCATGTCGAAACCTTTTGTTGTATCATTTATCATTCCTTAATTATGTATCTTTCAAACTAAAATTGGGCCAATTTTGTTTTATCAAATAGGTTGAATACCACAAACGAGTTGTATTATCTTGTCAAAAGCTTTGATGTGGAAAAAAGGAAAGAAATGTTAATTAGAATGGGACCGAGTTGTGTGCTTAATTTGGTTCTTTATTTTTTCACTAATTGGCTTTGTTCAGCCTTGTGAAAGTTAACCAAATAGCAATACCACATTTTTTAAACAATTACTTAAAATATTAAGGAATATCTAAAGATGACCACAAACATTGGTAGCAGCAATTATTACTTAAATAATTGCTAAAATTAGGCAGCTTAATATAACAAAAAAATACAACTAATAACAACCATGATAATAATCATTTCAAAGGTTGGTCATGGAACAACAACAAAAATCCAAACTCAATTAATTATCTCTTCTACAACTCCTCCCTTTTCTTCCTCCACCGTAGAAGATCAACCAAAGATGAAAACGTGTTAATCATGCAGAGATAAATTTCATAGTTGAAATAGTAATAAAAAAACAAAATATTACCTTATAAAATTTAATACACCCATTACAAATTTAGTTGGCCAACTATAGTTGGAAGAATATTTGGATCTTGAGACCCCACTGAAAATTGTAATTGAACCATATTTTTATTAAATTGAATGAATAAAATAAGTAAAAGTAAAATTAAAATTTACAAGATTTATATACTAACTCGATTCATTATCATCAAGCTCTTGAACTAATTCTTCAATTTCAATAGGTTTGTTTGAGCTTCTCAACCAATCTTGTAGATATATGAGAACTTCAGCTGTAATAGGTGTTAAAGAACTCCTAAATTTATCTAAACTTCTCCCTTCGGTGCTTAATGTAGTATCGTAGGCCATAGTAGATGCTTGGATAGCAAATACATCCCTTGCTACATTTTCCAAAGAAGGATACCTAACCTCATTTACCTTCCACCAATTTAGAAGATCAAAATCAATTCTATTTTTTTCAAGTTTGTCCTCCAAGTACCTATCCAACTCTTCCAAAGCTTCAACTTCTTGTTCTTTCTCCAATTCAACAAAAAAATCATCAACATAAGTATCACTAACATCAAAGAAATCATCATTTTTCTTCAACACAGTAGAAGAGAAATCATCTTCTTTTGATTCATCTTCATTTAAATCTTTATAATCATCCATCATCTCATTTAAAGCATTTATAACCTTTTTCACCAAATTTTTAGCCAATTCCTCTCCATAATGCTAAGTGGACTTAACCTTGAGATATTTGAGCTTATATCTAGGATGCAACACTATTGCTACAAAAAGCATAATATTTGTTGAATGAAGAGAACCCCAATATTTGTTGAATCTATGCCTCATTTTCATTCCCATTACAGACACCATTGTATCTCTACTATTTAACAAAGCTCATTTTTTTTAAATTCGAATAATCTCAGGAAAATAAACACCAGAGGTAGAATATTATGAGCCAGAAAATTTACAAGTTACCTCATAAAAAGTTTTCAAGAAACGAGCAAAAATTTTGGCGTTTGTTCAGTCTCTCTCAGTTGGAACGTTTGAACCAAACTCCTTCAAAAACTTTTTGTCTTTGTCCTCCAACTTATAAAATTCTTTTTGATATTTTATATCAGTTTGTTACATCAAATAAGTTGAATTCCATCTTGTAGGACAATCTAATTGCAATGAAGAATCATATGTCAAGTTTGCTTTTCAACACATAACTTAAACATATCTAATCTTTAAGGACTACTCCTCACATATTTCACCACACCTCTAATTTTTTAAATAGCAACCTCAATTACTGCAAAGCCATCTCTGACAATTAAGTTTAGGATATGAGCACAATATCTCATATGAAAATGCTCGCCTCTCAAAGGAACAAAAATTTTCATCACAAGCTTTTTTTTCAATTGTTCAACTGCAACATCATTATTTGATGCATTGTCAACCGTAATGTTCATCAACTTTCTCAAACACCATTCATTCATGCAAAAATCAATAGCATTTATAATATTAACTCCAGAATGACTTTTAATAACACAAAAGTTCAAAAGCCATTTATGTATATTTTATTGAGAATCAATGAAATGAACAGTCAACCATATATAATACACATTTTGAATGCTAGTCCAATTGTCAGTAGTCAATAAAAATCTACAACAATGAGATGATATGCTATCAAATAATTTCTACTTTTCCTTCACAAACAAAGAAAAACAATCCCTAAGTATAGAGTGCCTATATGGAAATTTAAATTTAGGCACACTAACTTCACAAAACTCCTTGAACTCATCCCTCTCAACAAAACAAAAAGGAAATTCATCTTTTATGATCATTTTCACCAAAGCCTCCCTAACTAGTTGTTGATCAAATTTCCAACAAGTTAATTTGTTATTCTCTGAACTAGTACCTTTAGTGAAACTCAACAAAGATTGTGACTTGTCTTTACCTTTGTGAGCTTCTATTCATTCTTTTTTGTGTAGAAATTTACTGCAAGTCTTTCTCAAGTATTTCCAAAACCCAAAGTACCTTGATCACATTTCACCAAATATTCTTTCCTACACCATATACAAGCTGCTCTACCAGTTTCATTTCCCTCTGAATCAACTAATATCTCATAAGTTTCCCAAACAGCAGACTTACACTTTTTATGAGCTTGAGGTTCAAATGTACCTTGACTTTCTTTTACAATTGGAATTAAAGATCCTGCCATAACAATAGGAGGGTTCGTGAAATGATGATGATTGGATTTACCAGTACTTTGATCATTTGAGATGTGATCATCTCCAATTTATTATATTTTTCGTTTACCGCTGTATTGTGCCATCTTCATTGCCATTAATTAATATGATATGTTTAGCATAAATACATATAAATATTTAAAACAAGCAAGCACTACAAAAGTTACTGTAACACATTCAGCCCACTCATTCGCCCCAACCACGACACCACAACCAATACTCAACAAAAATGACTGAGACACATAATAATAATAATTAATTACTCAATTCTCGTCAGAAAATCAAACCAAAAGGCTGGTGGCAGCTGAGACATGGTGGAGGCAACCAGAAGTACGACGGACAAGGGCTAGACCTAACTGAACATGGTTGTAATAGTGTGAGGTGGCCTGGAACTTGTCGGAAGAGCAATAGGTGTGTCGGAATTGGATGGGCTATAGCGGAATTGGTGGCATCTTCATGTTATATATATATATATATATATATATATATATATATATATATATATATATATATATATTCCTGGTTATAGTATTGGTATTTTAGGACGGGATAGATATTGCTTAAGATTCGGAACCGTCCCAAAATAAAAAATACGTGACAGAACGGGATGGGAAATGTCAAAGTCAATGGATTTTTCTCAGTCCCGATTCTTTCGAGACAAGACTTCGGGTTGGGTCGCGAATCTCTGAGTCCCGTGAGTAGCCCTACTAAATGCATATAAAGTTAAATCAATAAACTCCTAAAACCCATAATGCCCAAATACATAAACCATTAAACTGCTAAATAGTACTTAATAATTAATAAATCTATTTTTTATTGCTATTTATTAAATTTTTTAATATTCATTTTAATTATTTATTAGTGTATTTATTTAGAAATATTTATTACAAAATAAATTATCAGTGGGACAGATATAATTTAAAGAATATATTATTTATCTATAAAAAATATACGCTAATAATAGAAGTATAAATTTAAAAATTAAAAATTAAAAATTATTATCAAGTAATATAAGTTACTTTAATTTTGAATCAATTTCGGTATTGTAAATATTTTTTAATTAATATCTATCTTAATATTTATAGTTTATAAATTTAATTTTTTATCATTATTATTTTATCTATTAATAAAATTGTTTATATTGAATTTATATGATATATAATTATTAATATTATTATAACTAAATATCATATTCACATTTCAAAAAATTTTAAATATTATTATATTTTCAAAGGTTATAACCAATTAAAATTAGAAAAAATTACAAATTTTTTTAGTCATTTTATTGTTTAAATAAAACCTATAAACCACTAAATGCCTAAAAACATTAATTGCTAAACTCCTAAACGACAAAACCACTAAATACATAAACTATTAAATAGATGTACATTAATAAAAAATCATAAATTTCAATTTAATTTTCATTAAGTATAATTTTAAATTTTTATTTTAATTATTTACAGATTATTTTTATAGAAATATTAATTACAAAATAAATTATTAGTGAGACAGATTTATTTTAAATAATTTATTTTTCATCAAAAAAAATATATATCCTTATAAAAAGAGGCACAATTTTAAAAACAAAAATTTATTATTTAGTAATATATTTTATTTTTATTTTGAATCATTTTAGATTTTGCAATTATATTTTAATTTATATAATTTTTATTAATAATAGTTTATTAATTTTTTATTGATCATTATTATAATATCTTTTAATAAAATTATTTATATTGAGTTTACATTATATATAATTATTAAGATTATTATTACTGAATATTATATTCACATTTAAATAAAATTAAAAATTATTATAATTTCAAAGGTTATAACCTTCAAAAATTTAAAAAAAATCAAAAATTTAATTTTTTTTTTCATTCTTTAAATAAAAACTATGAATCACTAAAGGCCTAAACACTTAAATCACTAAACCCCAAAACACCTAAATACTTAAACCAAATGGTATATCCTGTATAATAAATAATAAATCTCTATTTTATTTGTATTCATTATAATTTTAAATATTCATTTTAATTATTTATTAGTTTATTTTTATTGAATTATGAATTAAAATTAAATTGAGGAAGACAAATATAATTTAAATAATTTACTTTTAATAAAAAATATAAACTTATTAAAAGAAGCAAAACATCAAATAAATTATTATTTAGTAATATATTTTATTTTGATTTTGAATAAATTTACGTTTTGCAAATATATTTTAAATAAAATCTTTCTTATTAATAATAGTTTATTAAATTCTTTTTTGATCATTAATATAATATCTATCAATATAATTGTTTATATTGAATTTACATGATATATAATTATTAAGATTATCATAACTAAATATTGTATTCACATATAAACAAAATTTAAAAATTGTTATATTTTCAAAGGTTATAACCTTCAAAAATGAGGAAATATAACAAAAATAATTTTTTTGTTATATCATTGTTTAAATAAAACTTATAAACCATTAAATGCCTAAACACATAAATCTCTAAATTCCTAAACCCTGAATCCCCTAAATACTTAAACCTTTAAACTCGTAAACCTTAAATATAATTTAAATAATATATTGAAATATTAATTACAAAATAAATTATGAGTGATGCAAATATAATTTAAATAATTTATTTTTCATCAAAAAAATATATAAGCTTTTAAAAATAAGCAAAAACTAAAAAACAAAAATTATTATTTAGTAATAAATTTTATATTGTTTTTGAATCATTTTAGGTTTTTTAATTATATTTTAATTTATATCTATCATATTAATAATAGCATATTAATTTATTTTTTGATAATTGATATTATATCTATCAATAAAATTGTTTATATTTAGTTTATATTATATATAATTATAATGATTATTATTACTAAATATAGTATTCACATTTTTAGAAAAATTTAAAATTATCATATTTTCAAAGGTTATAACCTTTGAAAATGTGATAAAAATCAAAAATATTTTTTTTTGTTATTTTATTGTTTAAATAGAACCTATAAACCACTAAATGTATAAAAACATAAATCGCTAAACTCCTAAATGATAATACCTCTAAAAATTAAACCTTTAAACTGGTAAACATTAATAATAATTCATAAATCTCATTTTAATTTTTATTCAGTATAATTTTAAATTTTTATTTTAATTATTAATAAGTTTATTTTTATACAAATATTAATTACAAAATAAATTATTTTTGAGAAAGATCTAATTTAAATTGAACCGGTATACCCTAAATAATTAATAATAAATCACATTTTTTTTCATTATAATTTTATATTTTCATTTTAATTATTTATTTGTTTATATTTATATAAATATTAATAACAAAATAAATTAAGAGTTACACAAATATAATTTATATAAATTATTTTTCTTCAAAAAAATAAAGATAAACTTTTTAAAAGAAAGAAAATTTCAAAAGAAAAAATTATTATAAAGTAATATATTTTGCTTTGCTTCTGAATCATTTTAGGTTTTTAAAATATATTTTAATTGATATATATCTTATTAATTATTAATTTATTTTTTGATCATTATTAGAATATTTTGCAATAAAAATGTTTATATTGAATTTATATCATATATAAATATAAATATTATTATAACTAAATATAGTATTCACTTTTGAAAAAAATTTTAAAATTATTATATTTTCAAAGATTATAACATTTGAAAATGTCAAAAAATAAAAAAATATAATTTTTTTTTTGTTATTTCATTGTTTAAATAAAACCTATACACCACTAAATGTCTAAGCACTTAAATCACTAAACAACAAAATCCTGATACCCCTATATAGATAATCCTTCAAACCGGTATACCCTAAATAATATTTAATAAATCTCATTTTTATTTGTTTTCATTATAATTTAAAAAATTAATTTTGATTTTTTAGTTTTTTATTTTTATATATTTATTAATTATAAAATAAATTATGAGTTAACAATATAATTTATTAAAAATATTTTTCATCGAAAAATAGATAAGCTTATAAAAATCATAAAAATTTAAAAACAAATAATTATTATTTAGTGATATATTTTGTTTTTCTTTTGAATCATTTTAGGTTTTGATATTATATTTTAAGTAATATCAATCTTATTCATAATAGATTTTTAATTTATTTTTTGATAATTAATAGAATTTGTATCAATAACATTGTTTATATTGAATTTATATGATATATAATTATTATGATTATTATAAATAAATATTGTAATCACTTTTGAAAAAAATTTAAAAATTATTATATTTTCAAAGGTTATAATCTTAAAAAATGAGAAAGAATACAAAAAATAAAATTTTGTTATTTCTTTTTTAAATAAAACCTATAGACCACTAAATGTTTACTTACTTAAATCAGTAGCTCATAAACCCAAAACCCCTAAATACATAAACCTTATAATAGTTGTATACTACTTAATAAATAATAAATCTCATTTTTATTTCTATTTATTATAATTTTTAATATTCATTTTAATTATTTATAGTTTAATTTTTTAGAAAAATTAATTACGAAATAAATTTCGAGTGAGCCAGATATTATTTATATAATTTATTTTTAATCATAAAAAAATATATGCTTATAAAAAGATGGAAAAAATTAAAAATTAAATATTATTATTTAGTAATATATTTTTATTTTATTTTGAATCATTTTTGTTTTTTAAATATATTTTAATTAATATTTATATTATTAATAATAATTTATTAATTTAATTTTTGATCATTATTATAATATCTATCAATAAAATTATTTATATTGAATTTATATGATATATAATTAATAAGATTAATATAATTATACATGGTATTCACATTTCAAAAAATTTTAAAAATTATTTTATTTTCAAAGGTTATAACCTTTCAAAATCTAAAAAAAAATCAAAAAAAAATTTTTGTATTTTTATTATATAAATAAAACCTATATACCACTAAATGCCTAAAAACATAAATTGCTAAACTCCTAAACGACAAACCCCTAAATAATCGATCCATTAAACCTTTATACCATTTATAATTATTGGGCAATTGTGCTTCCACGGTAGTGAGATTGAGATACAGAAACATAGAAACAACAGAAAACAAGGAATATATATATCCCATTTCAGCAACCATCCATGATAGAATCAAAAAATGAGAAATAACCACCAAAAATAGCGTGGTTCACTAGTTGCTCAGTATGACTAGCTAAATCCAACAGAAAATGCTTAAGCATTAGAGATTAAAGCAACAAAAATGTCTTATAGTATGTAGCACACAGAATAGTCACGATAAATCACACAGAGAGAAGAGAGAGAGAGAGAGGATGAACAGTTCCACGGGTTTAAAAATAGCCACCCGAAAATAAAATTAAAAAAGATTTTATATTAAAATTTCGCTCAATTCATTTAACCAGAGCGGGTCGCATCATGAGATGAGTCAGGCTCTACTACAATTTTGACCATCTATCCGGTCAACGAGACCTCTGTTATTGTTATACTTCTACATCCCTTGCCTATTAATATTTCCTTTCCTGCACTTACATGAAAATATTTAAAAAGAAAAAATATTTGGTTATACAAGCAGATTTTCAAAAAATAAATTACATATACAGCAATAATAAATCTTAAATCTCATTTTAATTTGTATTCATTATAATTTTAAATATTCATTTTAAATATTTAGTAGTTTATTTTTTATATAAATATAAATTACAAAATAAATAATTAGTTAGACAAATATAATATTAATAATTTACTTTTAATAAAAAAAATATAATTTTATAAAAAGAAGTAAAAATTTAAAAACAAAAAATTATAATTTAGTAATAAAATTTACATTGATTTTGAATCATTTTAGGTTTTGTAATTATATTTTAATTAATATCTATCATATTAATAATAGTTTATTAATTTATTTTTTGATAATTTATATCATATCTATCAATAAAATTATTTATAATTAGTTTATATTATATATAATTATAATGATTATTATTACTAAATATTTTATTCACATTTAAAATAATTTTAAAATTATCACATTTTCAGAGACCTCTGAAAATGTGAAAAAATAACAAAAATAATTTTTTTGTTATTTCATTATTTAAATAAATCTTATAAACCACTAAATGCATAAATACTTAAATCATTAACTCTTAAATCTATAAAACCCTAAATAGATAATCATTTTAAACTAGTATACCCTAAATAATAAAGAATAAATCTCAATATTATTTTTTTCATTATAATTTAAAATATACATTTTAATTATTTATTCTTTTTTTAGATAATTATTAATTACATAATAAATTGAGTTAGACAAATATAATTTATATAATTATTTTTCATCAAAAAAATATAGATAAACTTTTTAAAACAAAAAAAATTCAAAACAAAAAATTATTATATAGTAATATATTTTGCTTTGTTTCTGAATCATTATATATAGGTTTTGCAATTATATTTTAATTGCAATCAATCTTATTAATAATAGTTTATTAATATATTATATGATCATTTTTATAATATCGAATAATAAAATTACTTATATTCAATTAAAATGTTATATAATTCTTAATTTATTATAACTAAAGATTATATTTATATTTGAAAAAAATTTAAAAATTATTATATTTTCAAAGGTTATAACCTTCAAAAATGATAAAAAATCACAAAAATAATTTTTTATTTTTTTATTATTTAAATAAAACTTATAAACCACTAAATGCCTAAACACTTAAACATCTAAACTCCTAAACACAAAGCCTCTAAATATTTAAACCTTTAAACTCATAAACCTTAAATATAATTTAAATAATTTATTAAAATATTAATTACAAAATAAATTATATTATTTAAATAATTTATTTTTCATCAAAAAAATATATAAGCTAATAAAAAGAAGCAAAAACTAAAAAACAAAAATTATTATTTAGTAATAAATTGTACTTGGATTTTGAAAAATTTTAGGGTTTGCAATTATATTTTAATTTATATCCATCATAATAATAATATCATATTAATTTATTTTTTGATAAATGATATCATATCTATGAATAAAATAGTTTATATTATATATAATTATAATGATTATTATTACTAAATATTGTATTCACATTTTAAAAAAAATTTAAAATTATTATATTTTCAAAGGTTATAACCTTTGAAAATCTGAAAAAAAATCAAAGATAATTTTTTTTGTTATTTCATTGTTTAAATAAAACCTATAAACCACTTAATGCCTAAAAACATAAATCGCTAAACTCCTAAACAATAAAACCTCTAAATACTTAAACCATTAAACTGGTAAACTTTAATTATAATTCATAAACCTCATTTTATTTTTATTCAGTATAATTTTAAATTTTTATTTTAATTAGTTATCAGTTTATTTTTATAGAAATAATAATTACAAAATAAATTATTAGTGTGACAGATATAATTTAAATTAAAATAGTATCCCGAAATAATAAATCATAAATCTCATTTTTGTTATTATAATTTTAAATATTCATTTTAATTATTTATATGTTTATTTATATATAAATATAAATTACAAAATAATTTGAGCTAGACAAAAATAATTTATATAAATTATTTTTCATCAAAAAATTATAGATAAACTTTTTAAATGAAAAAAAATTTTCGAAACAAAAAATTATTATATAGTAATATATTTTGCTTTGCTTATGAATCATTTTAGGTTTTGTAATTATATTTGAATTGATATCTATCTTATAAATAATAGATTATTAATTTATGTTTTGATCATTATTAGAATATTTATTAATAAAATTATTTATATTGAATTTACCTGATATATAATTATTAAGATTACTATAACTAAATATAAATAATTTTATTAAAAGTTATAATAATAATGATCAATAAATAAATTAATAAAATAGTATTAATAAGAATGATATAAATTAAAATCTAATTGTAGAATCTAAAATAATTTAAAATCAAAATAAGATATATTACTAAATAATAATTTTTTATTTTAAAAATTTTGCCTCAATTTATAAGCATATATATATTTTTGATGAAAAATAAATTATTTAAATTATCTCTGTCTAACTAATAATTTATTTTGTAATTAATATTTCTATAAAAATAAATTGATAAATAATTAAAATGAATATTTAAAATTATAATGAATACTAATAAAAGAAGAATTATGATTTATTATTTAGAGTATACTTAATTAATGGTTTAAGTTTTTTGTGGTTTTTGGGTTAAGGAGTTTATTGATTTATATGTTTGCACATTTAGGTGTTTATAGGTTTAATTTAATCAATGAAATAACAAAAAATTTATTTTTATGAATTTTCGTCATTTTCAAAGGTTATTACCTTTGAAAATATAATAATTTTTAAATCTTTAAAAAATATGAATGCAATACTTAGTTATAATAATCTTAATAATTATATTTGATGTAAATTTAATATAAAAAATTTTATTAATATATATTATTATAATGATCGAAAAATAAATTAATAAACTATTATTAATAAGATAGATATTAATTAAAATATATTTGTAGAACCCAAAATAATTCAAAATCAAAGTAAATTATATTACTAAATAAAATTTAATATTTTTGAAATTGTGTTTATTTTTATAAGCTTATTTTTTTCATAAAAATAATATATTTAAATTATGTCTCACTCATTATTTATTATTTATTATTTAGGTTATCCAGGATTAATTGTTTAAGTATTTAGGGTGTTTTGGGGTTAATGAGTCTAGATATTTAAATGATTAGGCATTTAGTGGTTTATAAGTTTTATTTAAATAATAAAATAAAAAAAAGTATTTTTGTGATTTTTTATCATTTTTGAAGGTTATAACCTATGAATTAATAATTTTTAAATTTTTTTCAAATGTAAATATAATATTTAGTTATAATAATCTTAATAGTTATATGACATTTAAATTCAATATAAGTAATTTTATTGATATATTATATAATAATGATCAAAAAATAAATTAATAAACTATTATTAATAAGATTGATAGAAATTAAAATATAAATGCAAAACCTATAATAATTCAAAATCAAAGTAAAATATATTATTAAATGATACTTTTTTGTTTTTAAATTTTTACTTCTTTTTTTAAGCTTATATTTATTTTTTGATTAAAAATAAATTATTAAAATTATATTTGTCTCACTCATTATTTATTTTGGAATTAATATTTCTATAAAAAATAAACTAATAAATAATTAAAATGAATATTTAAAATTATTATGAATACAAATTAAAATGAGATTTATGATTTAATATATATGGTATACTGGTTTAATAGATTGTTAATTTAGGGGTTTTGTCGTTTAGAAGTTTAGCAATTTATGTCTTTAGGCATTTAGTGGTTAATAGTTTGTATTTATATAATAAAAATAACAAAAAAGTTTTTTTGATTTTATCTGATTTTCAAAGGTTATAACCTTTAAAAATAAAATAATTTTTAAAATTTTTTGAAATGTGAATACCAAATATAATTATATTAATCTTACTAATTATATATCATATAAATTCAATATAAACAATTTTAATGATAGATAGTATAATAATGATCAAAAATTAAATTAATAAACTATTATTAATAATATAAATATTAATTAAAATATATTTAAATAACACAAAATGATTCAAAATCAAATCAAAATATATTATTAAATAATAATATTTAATTTTCAAATATTTCCTACTTTTTATAAGCTTATATTTTTTATTGATTAAAAATAAATTATTTAAATAATATTTGTCACACTCAAAATTTATTTTGTAATTAATTTTTCAAAAAAATTAAACTATAAATAATAAAAATGAATATTTAAAATTATAATAAATAGAAATAAAAATAAGATTTATTATTTATTAAGTTGTATATAGATGTTAAAAGATTTATGTATTTAGGAGTTTCAAGGTCTATGAGCTTACTGATTTAAGTAAGTAAGCATTTAATGATCTATAGGTTTTATTTTAAAAATGAAATAACAAAAAAATTATTTTTATTATTTTTTCTCATTTTTTAAGGTTATAACCTTTGAAAAAATAATAATTTTTAAATTTCTTTTCAAAAGTGAATACAATATATATTTATAATAATCATAATAATTATATATCATATATATTCAATATAAAAAATTTTATTGATAGATATTCTAATAATTATCAAAAAATAAATTAAAAATCTATTATGAATAAGATTGATATTACTTAAAATATAATATCAAAACTTAAAATGATTCAAAAGCAAAAAAAAATATATAAATAAATAAAAATTATTGTTTTTAAATTTTTATGATTTTTATAAGCTTAATAATTTTTTGATGAAAAATATTTTTAATAAATTATATTTTTTAATCATAATTTATTTTATAATTAATATATATATAAAAATAAAAAACTAAACAATCAAAATGATTTTTTTAAATTATAATGAAAACAAATATAAATGAGATTTATTAATTATTATTTAGTGTATACCGGTTTAAAGGATTATCAAAATAGAGGTATCGGGATTTTGTAGTTTAGTCATTTAAGTTTTTAGGCATTTAGTGGTGTATACGTTTTATTTAGTCATAATAATCATTATATTTATAAATCTTATAAATTCAATATAAACATTTTTATTGATAAATATACTAATAATGATCAAAAAATAAATTAATAATCTATTATTAATAAGATATATATCAATTTAAATATAATTACAAAACCTTAAATGATTCAGAAGAAAAGCAAAATATATTACTATATAATAATTTTTTGTTTTGAAATTTTTTTTTCTTTTAAAAAGTTTATTTATAATTTTTTGATGAAAAATAATTTATATAAATTATATTTGTCTAACTCAATTTATTTTGTAATTAATATTTATATATAAATAAACAAATAAATAATTAAAATGAATATTTAAAATTATAATGAAAAAAAATGAGATTTATTATTTATTATTTAGAGATACCGGTTTAATTAAAATTAGATCTGTCTCACTAATAATTTATTTTGTAATTAATATTTCTAAAAAATAATTGATAAATATTTAAAATAAAAAGTTAAAATTAAACTGAATAAAAATTAAAATCAGATTTATGATTTATTATTAATGTATACCAATTTAATGGTTTAAGAATTTGAGGTTTTGTCGTTAGGAGTTTAGCAATTTATGTTTTTAGGCTTTTAGTGGTTTATAGGTTTTATTTAAAAAAATAAAATAACAAAAAAAATTCTATTATTTTTTATCATTTTCATAGGTTATAACATTTGAAAATATAATAATATTCAAAATTTTTTGAAATTTTAATACAATATTTTGTTATAATAATATTAATAATTATATATCATATAAATTCAATATAAATAATTTTATTGATAGATATTATAATAATGATCAAAAATTAAATTTATAAACTATTAATATTAAGATAGATAATAATTAAAAAATATTTACAAAACCCAAATTGATTCAAAATTAAAGTAACTTATATTACTTCATAATAATTTTTAATCTTTAAATTTATACATCTTTTATAAGCGTATATTTTTATTAGATTAGTAATATATTATTTAAATTATATTTGTCCTCATCATAATTTATTTTGTAAAAAAATTTCAAAATAAATAAACTAATAAATAATTAAAATGAATATTTAAAATTATAATAAATAGCAATAAAAATTAGATTTATTTATTATTAAGTAGTATTAGCGGTTTAATGGTTTATGTATTTAGGCATTACAGGGTTTAAGAGTTTACTGATTTAACTTTATATGCATTTAGTAGTGTTGTTCACGGGACTTGGAGATTCGCAACCTGACCTGAAGTCTTGTCCCTAAAGAATCGAGACGGATAAAATCCGTTGACTTTGACTTTTTCGGTCCCGTTCTATCACGTATTTTTTCTTTTGTGATGGTTCCAGATCTTAAGCAATATCCATCCCGAGAACCGTCCCATCCTAAAAAACCGATACTAGAACCAGGAATATATATATATAACATGAAGATGCCACCAATTCCGCTACTGCCCATCCAATTCCAATGCACCTATTGCTATTCCAACGAGTTCCAGGCCACCTCACGCCGTTCCAGCCATGTTCAATTAGGTCCAGCTCTTGCCCGTTGCATTTCTGGTTGCCTCCTCCGTGTCTCAGATGCCACTAGCGTTTTGGTTTGTTTTTCTAACGAGAATTGAGTGATTAATTAATATTATTATGTGTCTCAGTCAGTTTTGTTGAGTATTGGTTGTGGTGTTGTGGTTCGGCCGAATCAGGGTGCTGAATGTGTTACAGTCTGTTATGTAGAGCTTGCTTGTTTGAAATATTTATATGTATTTTTATGCTTAACATATCATATTAATTAATGACAATGCTGATGGCACAATCTAGCGGTAAATAAAAAATATAATAAATTGAATATGAGCACATCTCAAATGATCAAAGTACTGGTAAATCCAATCATCATTTTTTCTCGAACCCTCCTATTGTTACAATAGGTTCTTCAATTCCAATTGTAAAAGAAAGTCAAGGTACATCTAAACATCAAGCTCATAAAAAGTATATGTCTGCTATTTGAGAAACTTATGAGATATTAGTTGATTCAGAGGGAAATGAAACATGTACGGCAGCTTGTATATGGTGCAAGAAAGTATACTTGGCAAAAAGTGATCAAGGTACTTCTAGTTTATGGAAATAATTGAGAAAGACTTGTAGGAAATTTCCACCTAAAAAAGAATTAATAGAAGCTCACAATGGTATAGACAAGTCACAATCTTTGTTGAGTTTCACTAAAGGTACTAGTTCAGAGGATAACAAATTAACTTGTTGGCAATTTGATCAACAACTAGTTAGGGAGGCTTTGGTGAAAATGATCATAAAAAATGATTTTCCTTTTTGTTTTGTTGAGAGGGATGAGTTTAAAAAGTTTTGTGAAGTTGGTGTGCCTCAATTTAAAATTCCATCTAAGCACCCCACACCGAGGGATTGTTTTTCTTTGTTTGTGAAGGAAAAGAAGAAATTATTTGATTGCATATCATCTCATTATTGTAGAGTTTCATTGACTACCAACACTTGGATGAGTTTAAATGTTTGTCTATTCATTTCATTAATTCTTAATGAAATATGCATAAAAGGATTTTTAACTTTTGTGTAATTAAAAGTCATTCTGGAGTTAATATTATAAATGCTATTGAGTTTTGCATGAATCAATGGGGTTTGAAAAAGTTGATGTGCATTACTGTTGACAATGCATCAAATAATGATGTTGCTGTTGAACATTTGAAAAAAAGGCTTGTGAAGAAAAGTGTTGTACCTTTGAGTGGCGAGCATTTTCATATGAGATGTTGTGCTTATATCCTAAACTTAATTGTTAGAGATGCCATTGCAGTAGTTGAGGGTGCTATTCAAAAAATTAGAGGTTTGGTGAAATATGTGAGGAGCAGTACTATAAGACTAGATATGTTTAAGTTTGTGTTGAAGAAGCAAACTTGACATATAGATCTTCATTGCAATTAGATTGTCCTACAAGATGGAATTCAACTTATTTGATGCTGCAAATTGATATAAAATATCAAAAATAATTTGATAAGTTGGAGGACAAAGACAAAAGGTTTTTGAAGGAGTTTGGTTCAAACGTAGAATTGATTTTGATCTTCTAAACCCGTGGAAGGTAAATGAGGTTAGGTATCCTTCTTTGGCAAATGTAGCAAGGGATGTATTTGATATCCAAGCATCTACTGTGGCCTACGAATCTACATTTAGAACTGGGGGGAGAACTTTAGATAAATTTAGGAGTTCTTTAACACCTATTACAACTGAAGTTCTCATATGTCTACAAGATTGGTTGAGAAGCTCAAACAAACCTATTGAAATTGAACAATTAGTTCAAGACCTTGATGATAATGAATTAGGTTAGTATACAAATCTTGTAAATTTTAATTTCACTTTTACTTATTGTATTCATTCAATTTAATTAAAATATGGTCTAATTACAATTTTCAGAGGGGTCACAAGATCCAAATATTCTTCCAACTATAGTTGGAGAACTAAATTTGAATGGGTGTATTAAATTTTATAAGGTAATATTTTGTTTTTTTATTACTATTCCATCTTAGAAATTCATGTCTACATGATTAACACGTTTTCATCTTTGGTTGTCCTTTTACAGTGGAGGAAGAAAAGGGAGGACTTGTAGAAGAGATAATTAATTGGGTTTGGATTTTCATTACTGTTTCGTGACGAAACTTTGAAATGATAATTATCATTGTAGTTATTAGTTGTATTTTTTTGTTATATTAAGTTGCCTAATTTTAGCAATTACTTAAGTAGTAATTGATGCTATCAATGTTTGTGGTCATCTTTAGCTATTCCATAATATTTTAAGTATTTGTTTAAAAAATATAGTATTGCTATTATGGTTAACTTTCACTCGGCGGAACAAAGCCAACTTGTGAAAAAACAAAGAACCAAATTAAGCACACAACTCGGTCCCGTTCTATTTAATATTTCTATCCTTTTCTGCACATCAAAGCTTTTGACAAGGTAATGGAACTCGTTTGTGGTATTCAGCCTATTTGACAAAATAAAATTGTCCCAATTTTAGTTTGAAAGATACATAACTAAGGAATGATAAATGGTAAAACAAAAGGTTTCGACATGAACTAACTTGGCCGGTTTGAAGAAAATAAATTGAAAAAAAATGTCTAAAATACGTTTTATCCCAGAACCATTTTATCCTACCAAAAATCCCCGATCTCCATCTCATCCTATCCCAATATTTTCAACCTATGGGATGAGTCTGGATCTTAAAAAAAAAATCTCCGAACTATGGTAAGGGACTGGAGATTTGTAATCCCCATTCCGTCCCGTCCCATGAGCACCCCTAGCATTGAGTGGTTTATAGGTTTTATTTAAAAAATAAAATAACAAAAAATTTATTTTTATTATTTTTTGATATTTTCAAAGGTTATAACCATTCAAAATATAATAATTTTTAAATTTTTTTCAAATGTGAATTCAATATTTAGTTATAATAATCATTATATATATATATTATATAAATTCAATATAAACAATTTTATTGATAAATATTCTAATAATAATCAAAAAATAAATTAATAATCCATTAATAATAAGATAGATATTAATTAAAATATAATTACAAAACTAAAAATGATTCAGAAGCAAAGAAAAATATATTACTATATAATAATTTTTTGTTATTGAATTTTTTCTTCTTTTAATAAGTTTATCTATATTTTTTAATGAAAAATAATTTATATAAATTATATTTGTCTAACTCATAATTTATTTTGTAATTAATATTTATAAATAAATAAACAAATAACTAATTAAAATGAATATTTAAAATTATAATGAAAAAAAAATGAGATTTACTATTTATTATTTATTATTTAGGGATACCGGTTTAATTTAAATTAGATCCATCTCACTAATAATTTATTTTGTAATTAATATTTCTATAAAAATAAACTGATAAATAATTAAAATAAAAATTTAAAATTATACTGAATAAAAATTAAAATGAGATTTAAGATTTATTATTATTGTATACCAGTTTAATAGTTTAAGTATTTAGAAGTTTTGTTGTTAGGAGTTTAGCGATTTATGTTTTTAGGCTTTTAGTTGTTTATAGGTTTTATATAAAAAAATAAAATAACAAAAAAATTTCTATAATTTGTTATCAATTTCATAGGTTATAACCTATGAAAATATATTAATATTTACAATTTTTTGTAATGTGAATACAATATTTAGTTTTAATATAATGAGTAATTATATATCATATAAATTCAATATAAACTATTTTATTGATAGATAATATATTAATGATCAAAAATTAAATTAATAAACTATTAATAAAAAGATTTATTAAAAATTTTCACTGGATAATAATAATTTTTAAATTTTATTGATTCAAAATTAAAGTAAAATATATTACTGGATAATAATTTTTAATTTTTAAATTTTTACTTCTTTTAGAACCGTATATATTTTTTATTAAAAATTAATTAATTAAATTATATTTTTCGCACTCATACTTTATTTTGTAATAAATAATTCAATAAAAATAAAATAATAAATAATTAAAATGAATATTTAAAATTATAATAAATAGAAATAAAAATTAGATTTATTAATTATTAAGTAGTATATAGTAGTTTAATGGTTTATGTATTTATGCATTATGGGGTTAAGGAGTTTACTGATTTAACTGTGTATGCATTTAGTGGTTTATAGGTTTTATTTAAGAAAAAAAATAAAAAAAAAATTATTTTTATTATATTTTGATATTTTCAAAGTTTATAACCTTGAAAATATAATAATTTTTAAATTTTTTCAAAAGTGAATAAATTTTTATTTATAATAATCATAATAATTATATACATATAAATTCAATATAAACAATTTTATTTATAGATATTCTAATAATTATCTAAAATTAAATTAAAAATCTATTATGAATATGATTAATATTACTTAAAATATAAAATCAAAACATAAAATGTTTCAAAAGCAAAGCAAAATATATTACTTAATAATAATTATTTGTTTTTAAATTTTTATTCTTTTTATAAGCTTATCTATTTTTTGATGAAAAATAATTTTTATAAATAATATTTTTAACTCATAATTTATTTTATAATTAATATATATATATATAAATAAAAAAATAAACAATCAAAATGAATTTTATAAATTAAAATGAAAAGAAATAAAAATGAGATTTATTAATTATTATTTAGGGGTTACCTTTTTAAACGATAATCTATATTGGGGTATCGAGATTTTGTAGTTTAGCTATTTAAGTGTTTAGGCATTTAGTGATTTATAGGTTTTATTTAAATAATGAAATAATAATAAAAAATATTTTTTTTTCACATGTTCAAAGTTTATAATCTTTGAAAATATAATAATTTTAAAATTTTTTTACAAAAGTGAATACAATATTTAGTTATAATAATTATTAAATTTATATATCATATAAATTAAATATACATATATTTATTGATAAATATTATAATAATGATCAAAAAATAAATTAATAATCTATTATTAATAAGTTTAGATATCAATTAAAATATAATTACAAAACCTAAAATGATTCAGAAACAAAGTAAAATATATTACTATATAATAATTTTATGTTTTAGATTTTTTTCTTCTTTTTAATAAGTTTATCTATTTAGGGTTTTCGAAATTAAATAGTTATTGATTTAAGTATTTAGGCATTTAATGGTTTATAACTTTTATTAAAACAATGAAATTACAAAATATTTATTTTTGATATTTTTTCACATTTTCAAATGTCATAACAATTGAAAAAAATAATAATTTTAAAATTTTTTATAAATGTGAATACAATATTTAGTAATAATAATTATTATAACTATATATAATATAAAATAATTATAAACACTTTTATTCATAGATATTATATTAATTATCAAAAAATAAATTAATAAACTATTATTAGTATGATAAATATAAATTAAAATACAATTAAAAAACCTAAAATGATTCAAAATCAAAGTAAAATTTATTACTAAATATTTATTTTTTTTTGTTTTTGCATCATTTTATAAGCTTATATTTTTTTTTGATGAAAAATATATTATTTAAATTATATTTGTCCCTCATAATTTATTTTGTAATTAATATTTCTATAAATTATTTAAATTATATTTAAGGTTTATGAGTTTAACGGTTTAGGTATTTAGGGACTTCGGGGTTTATGAGTTTAGAGATTTATGTATTTAGGCATTTTATGGTTTATAAGTTTTTTTTTTAATAATGATATAATAAAAAATTTATGTTTGTTATTTTTTCTCATTTTTGAAGGTTATAACCATTGAAAATATTTTCATTTTTTAATTTTTTTATATGTGAATACTATTTAGTTATGATAATCTTAATAATTATATATTATGTAAATTCAATATAAATAAATATATTGATAAATATTATATTAATGATGAAAAAATAAATTAATAAACTATTATTAATAAGATAGATATTATTTAAAATATATTTGCAAAAACGTAAATTTATTCATAATCAAAGTAAAATATAATACTAAATAATAACTTTTTTGATGTTTTGCTTCTTTTTATAAGTTTATATTTTTTGTTATTAAATGTAAATTATAAAAATTATATTTGTCTTCCACATAATTTATTTTTAATTAATAATTCTATAAAAATAAACTAATAAATAATTAAAATGAATATTTAAAATTATAATGAATACAAATAAAATTGAGATTTAATATTTATTATTTTGGATATACTAGTTTAATGGTTTACGTATTTAGGTGTTTTAAGGTTTAATTATTTAAGTGTTTAGGACTTTAGTGATTTATAGTTTTTATTTAAAGAATTAAAAAATAAAAAATTAAATTTTTTAATTTTTTTAATTTTGCAAGGTGATAACCTTCGAAAATATAATAATTTTTAATTTTATTTAAATGTTAATATAATATTTAGTTCTAATATTCTTAATAATTATATATAATGTAATCTCAATATAAATAATTTTATTAATAGATATTATAATAATGATCAATAAAAAATTAATAAACTATTATTAATAATAATGATATAAATTAAAATATAATTGTAAAAACTAAAATGATTCAAAATCAAAATAAAATATATTCCAAAATAATAAATTTTTGTTTTTAAAATTTTGCCTCTTTTTATAAGATTATATATTTTTTTGATAAAAAATGAATTATTTAAAATAGATATGGCTCACTAATAATTTTTTTTATAATTAATATTTCTATAAAAATAAACTGATAAATAATTAAAATGAATATTTAAAATAATAATAAATTGAAATAAAAATTAGATTTCTTAATTATTAAGTAGTATATAATAGTTTAATGGTTTATGTATTTAGGCATTACGGGCCTTAGAAATTTACTGATTTAACTGTGTATGCATTTAGTGCTTTATAAGTTTTATTTAAAAATTAAAATAACAAATTATTTATTTTTATTATTTTTTAATATTTTTAAAGGTTATAACCTTTGAAAATATAATAATTTTTAAATTTTTTTCAAATGTGAATTCAATATTTAGTTATAATAATCATTATATTTATATATCATATAAATTCAATATAACAATACTATTGATAAATATTCTAAAAATAATCAAAAAATAAATTAATAATCTATTATTAATAAGATAGATATCAATTAAAATATAATATAAAAACCTAAAATGATTCAAAAGAAATCAAAATATATATCTATATAATAATTTGTTATTTTTATATTTTTTTTTCTTTTAAAAAGTTTATCCAAATTTTTTTGATGAAAATTAATTTATATAAATTATATTTGTCTAACTCATAATTTATTTCTTAATTAATATTTATATAAAAATAAACAAATAAATAATTAAAATGAATATTTAAAATTATAATGAAAATAATATTGAGATTTATTCTTTAGTATTTTGGGTATACCAATCTAATTTAAATTAGATGTGTCTCACTAAAAATTTATTTTGTAATTAATATTTCTATAAAAATAAATTGATAAAAAATTAAAATAAAAATTTAAAATTATACTGAATAAAATTAAAATGAGATTTATTAATTATTATTAATGTATACCAATTTAATATTTTAAGTATTAAAAGGATTTTTCGTTTATGACTTTAGTGATTTATGTTTTTAGGCATTTAGTGGTTTATAGGTATTATTTAAACAAACTAATAACAAAAAAATTATTTTTGATATTTCTTCACATATTCAAAGTTTATAAACTTTGAAAATATAATAATTTTAAATTTTTTTAAAAATGTGAATACAATATTTGGTAATAAGAATCATTATAATTATATATAATATAAACTAAATATAAACAATTTTATTGATAGATATTATATCAATTATTAAAAAGTAAATTAATATGCTATCATTAATATGATAGATATAAATTAAAATATAATTGCAAAACCTAAAAATATTCAAAATACAATAAATTTTTTTACTAAATAATAATTTTTTTTAGGTTTTGCTTCTTTTTATATGCTTATATATTTTTTGATGAAAGATAAATTATTTAAATTATATTTGTATCACTCATAATTTATTTGGTAATTAGTATTTTAATAAATTATTTAAATTATATTTATGGTTTACGAGTTTAAAGAGTTAAGTATTTAGGGGCTTTTGTGTTTAGGAGTTTAGATGTTTAAGTGTTTAGGCATTTAGTGGTCTATAAGTTTTATTTAAACAATGATATAACAAAAAATTATTTTTATTATTTTTTTAATTTTTGAAGGTTATAACCTTTTAAAATATAATAATTTTTAATTTTTTTTAAATGTAAATATAATATTTAGTTATAATAATCTTAATAATTATAAGTCATTTAAATTCAATATAAATAATTAGATTTCTAGATATTATAATAATGATCATAAAAAATTTAATTAACAATTATTAATAAGATAGATATTATTTAAAATATATTTGCTGAATCTAAATTTATTAAAAAATAAAGTAAAATATATTACTTAATAATAATTTTTTTAATGTTTTGCTTTTTTTATAACTTTATATTTTTGTTATTATAAATAAATTATTTAAATTAATTTGTCTTTCTCATAATTTATTTTGTAATTTATAATTCTATAATAATAAACTAATAAATAATTAAAATAATTATTTAAAATTATAATGAATACAAATAAAAATGAGATTTATTATTTATTATTTAGGATATACCAGTTTAATGGTTTAAGTATTTAGGTGTTTTTTGGATTAAGAGTTTAGTGATTTAAGTGTTTATACCTTTAGTGATTTATAGTTATTATCTAAAGAATTAAAAAACAAAAAATTTAATTTTTTGAATTTTTTTAATTTTTGTTGGTTGTAACCTTTGAAATATAATAATTTTAAATTTTTTAAATGTGAATATAATATTTAGTTATAATAATCTTAATAATTATATATAATGTAAACTAAATATAAATAATTTTATTAATAGATATTATAATAATGATCAATAAATAAATTAGAAAACTATTTTTAATAAAAATGATATAAATTAAAATATAATTGTAGAATCTAAAATGATTTAAAATCAAAATAAGATATATTACTAAATAATAATTTCTTATTTTAAAAATTTTGCCTCATTTTATAAGCATATATATTTTTTTGATGTAAAATAAATTATTTAAATTATATCTCTCTCACTAATAATTAATTTTGTAATTAATATTTCTATAAAAATAAATTGATAAATAATTAAAATGAATATTTAGAATTATAATGAATACTAATAAAAAGAGATTTATCATTTATTATTTAGGGCTTACCTATTTAATGGTTTAAGTTTTTTGTGGTTTTGGGGTTAAAAAGTTTATTACTTTATATGTTTGGACATTTAGGTACTTATAGGTTTTATTTAATCAATGAAATAACAAAAAATATATTTTTATGAATTTTTGTAATTTTCAAAGGTTATTACCTTTGAAAATGTAATAATTTTAAATTTTTCTAAAATATGAATGCAATATTTATTTATAATAATCTTTATAATTATATTTGATGTAAATTTAATATAAAAAATTTTATTAATATATATTATTATAATGATCCAAAAATAAATTAATAAACTATTATTAATAAGATAGATATTAATTAAATTATATTTGCAGAACCCAAAATAATTCAAAATCAAAGTAAATTATATTACTAAATAAAATTTTAAATTTTTGAAATTTTGTATATTTTTATAAGCTTATATTTTTTTCATAAAAAATAATCTATTTAAATTATATATCTTACTCATTATTTATTTTGTAATTAATATTTCTATAAAAATAAACTAAAAAATAATTAAAATGAATATTTAAAATTATAATGAATACAAATAAAAATTAAATTTATTATTTATTATTTAGGTTATATAGGTTTAATGGTTTTAGTATTTAGGGGTTTTTGGGGTTTATGAGTCTAGAGATTTAAATGTTTAGGCATTTAATGGTTTATAAGTTTTATTTAAATAATAAAATAAAAAAATTATTTTTTTTATTTTTTATCATTTTTGAAGGTTATATCCTTTGAAAATATAATAATTTTTAAATTTTTTTCAAATGTAAATATTATATTTAGTTATAATAATCTTAATATTTATAAGACATTTAAATTCAATATAAGTAATATTATTGATAGATATTATAATAATGATCAAAAAATAAATTAATAAACTATTATTAAATAGATTGATAGCAATAAAAATATAAATGCAAAACCTATAATGATTCAAAGTCAAAGTAAAATATATTAGTAAATGATAATTTTTTGTTTTTAAATTTTTACTTCTTTTTATAAGCTTGTATTTATTTATTGATTAAAAATAAATTATTAAAATTATATTTGCCTCACTCTTTATTAAATTTGCAATTAATATTTCTATAAAAAATAAACTAATAAATAATTAAAATCAATATTTAAATTATACTGAATACAAATTAAAATGAGATTTATGATTTATTATATATGGTATACCAGTTTAATGGATTGTTAATTTAGGGGTTTCGTCGTTTAGGAGTTTATCAATTTATGTTTTTAGGCATTTAGTGGTTTATAGTTTTTATTTATATAATAAAAATAATTTTTTTTTTGATTTTATCTGATTTTCAAAGGTTATAACCTTTAAAAATAAAATAATTTTTAAAATTTTTTGAAATGTGAATACCATGTTTAATTATATTAATCTTATTAATTATATATCATATAAATTCAATATAAACAATTTTAATCATAGACAGTATAATAATGATGAATAATTAAATTAATAAATTATTAATAATAATATAAATATTAATTAAAATATATTTATATAACACAATATGATTCAAAATCAAATCAAAAAATATTACGAAATAATAAAATATAATATCAAAACCTAAAATGATTCAAAAGCAATTTAAAATATATCACTAAATAATAATTATTTATTTTTAAATTTTTATGATTTTTATAAGCTTATCTATTTTTTGATGAAAAATATTTTTAATAAATTATATTTTTAACTCATAATTTATTTTATAATTAATATATATATATATATATATAACTAAACAATCAAAATTAATTTTTTAAATTATAATGAAAACATAATAAAAATGAGATTTATTAATTATTATTTAGTGTATACTAGTTTAAAGGATTATCTATATAGGGGTTTCTGGATTTTGTAGTTTAGTGATTTAAGTGCTTAGACATTTAGTGGTGTATAGGTTTTATTTAAACAATGAATTAACAAAAAAAATTATTTTTTTTTATTTTTTGCCATTTTCAAATTTTATAATCTTTGAAAATATAATAATTTTAAAATTTTTTCCAAATGGAATACTATATTTATTTATAAAAATATTTATATTTATATATCTTATAAATTCAATATAAACATTTTTATTGAAAAATATTCTAATAATGATTAAAAAATAAATTAATAAAATATAATTAATAAGATAGATATCAATTAAAATATAATTAAAAAACCAAAAATGATTCAGAAGTAAAGCAAAAATATATTACTATATAATAATTTTTTTTTTGAAATTTATTGTTAAAAATTTATCTATATTTTTTTTGATGAAAAATAATTTATATAAATTATATTTATTTAACTTATAATTTATTTTGTAATTAATATTTATATAAAAATATCCAAATAAATAATTAAAATGAATATTTAAAATTATAATGAAAAAAAATGAATTTTATTATTTATTATTTAGGGTATACCGGTTTAACTTAAATTAGATCTATCTAACTAAAAATTTATTTTGTAATTAATATTTCTATAAAAATAAACTGATAAATAATTAAAATAAAAATTTAAAATTAAACTGAAAAAAAATTAATATGAAATTTCTGATTTATTATTAATGTATACTAGTTTAATTGTTTAAGTATTTAGAGGTTTTGTCATTTAGAAGTATAGTGATTTATGTTTTTAGGCATTTAGTGGTTTATAGGTTTTATTTAAAGAATAAAATAAAAAAAAATTTTGTAATTTTTTCTCATTTTCATAGGTCATAACCTTTGAAAATATAAGAATATTTAACATTTTTTGAAATGTAAATATAATATTTAGTAATAATAATATTATTAATTATATATCATATAAATTCAATTTAAACAATTTTACTGCTAGATATTATAATAATGATCAAAAATTAAATTAATAAACTATTAATAATAATATAGATATTAATTAAAAAATATTTATAAAACTTAAATTGATTCAAAATTAAAGTAAAATATGTGACTTAATAATAATTTTTAATTTTTAAATTTTTACTTATTTTATAAGCATAAATACTTTTATTGATTAAAAATAAATTATTTAAATTATATTTCTCACACTTATAATTTATTTTGTAATAAATAATAAAAATAAATATTTAGAATTATAATAAATAGAAATAAAAATTAGATTTATTAATTATTAAATAGTATATAGCAGTTTAATGGTTTATTTATTTAGGCATTACGAGGTTTAAAAGTTTACTAATTTAACTGTGTATTCATTTAGTGGTTATAAGTTTTATTTAAAAAATAAATAAACAAAAAATTTATTTTTATTATTTTTTGATATTTTCAAATGTTAAAACCTTTGAAAATATAATAATTTTTAAATTTTTTTCAAAAGTGAATTCAATATTTAGTTATAATAATCATTATGTTTATATTTCATATAAATTCAATATAAATAATTTTATTGATATATATTCTAATAATGATCAAAAATTAAATTAATAATCTATTATTAATAAGATATATATCAATTAAAATATAATTACAAAACCTAAAATGATTAAGAAGGAAAGCAAAATATATTACTATATAATAAATTTTTATTTTGAAATTCTTTTTTCTTTTTATAAGTTTATTTATATTTTTTGATGAAAAATAATTTATATAAATTATTTTTGTCTAACTCATAATTTATATTGTAATTAATATTTAATAAAAATAAATGAATAAATAATTAAAATGAATATTTTAAATAATAATGCAATAAAAAATATTGAGATTTATTATTTATTATTTATTATTTAGGGTATACCAGTTTAAAAGGATTATCTATTTAGGATTTTCGAAATTTAGGAGTTATTGATTTAAGTGTTTCGGCATTTTGTAGTTTATAGGATTTATTTAAACAATGAAATAACAAAAAAATTATTTTTGATATATTCTCACATTTTCAAAGGTAATAACATTAGAAAATATAATAATTTTAAATTTTTTAAAAAATGTGAATACAATAATTAGTAATAAGAATCATTATAATTATATATAATATAAACTAAATATAAATAATTTTATTGATAGATATGATATCAATTATCAAAAAATAAATTAATATGCTATTATTAATATGATAGATATAAATTAAAATATAATTGCAAAACATAAATTAATTCAAAATCAAAGAAAAATTTATTACCAAATAATAATTTTTGTTTCTTAGTGTTAGCTTATTTTTATAAGCAAATATTTTTTTTTGATGAAAAATAAATTATTTAAATTATATTTATGGTTTAGTGGTTTAAAGTTTTAAGTGTTTATGGGCTTTTGTGTTTAGGAGTTTATAGATTTAAGTGTTTAGGCATTTAGTGGTCTATGAGTTTTATTTAAACAATGATATAAAAAAAATTATTTTTATTTTTTTTTTCTAATTTTTGAAGGTTATAACCTTTAAAAATATAAAAATTTCTAAATTCTTTTCAAATGTAAATATAATATTTATTTATAATAATCTTAATAAATATAAGTCATTTAAATTCAATATAAATAATCACATTGCTAGATATTATAATAATGATCAATAAATAAATTAATAAACTATTATTAATAATATAGATATTATTTAAAATATAATTATAAAATCTAAATTTTTTATAAATCAAAGTATATATTACTAAATAAAAATTTTTTTAATATTTTGTTTTTTTTATAAGTTTATATTTTTGTTATTAAAAATAAATTTTTTAAATTATATTTGTCTTCTTCATACATTATTTTGTAATTTATTATTCTATAAAAATAAACTAATAATTAAATAAAATAAATATTTAAAATTATAATGAATACTAATAAAATTGAGATTTATTATTTATTATTTAGGATATACAAGTTTATTGGTTTAATTATTTACGTATTTTGGAGTTTAGTAATTTAAGTGTTTATGCCTTAAGTGATTTTATCTAATTTTTGAATGTTATAACCTTCGAAAATATAATAATTTTTAATTTTTTTTAAAATGTGAATATAATATTTAGTTATAATAATCTTGATCATTATATATAATGTAAAATCTATATAAATAATTTTATTAATAGATATTATAATAATGATCATTAAATAAATTAATAAACTATTATTAATTAGAATGATATAAATTAAAATATAATTGCAAAATCTAAAATTTTCAAAATTAAAATAAAATAAATTACTAAATAATAATATTTTGTTTTAAAAATTTTGCCTCATTTTATGATCTTATATTTTTTTGAAGAAAAATAAATTATTTATATTATATCTGTCTCACTAATAATTTATTTTGTAATTAATATTTTTATAAAAATAAACTGATAAATAATTAAAATAAATATTTAAAATTATATTGAATACTAATAAAAATGAGATTTATTAATAATTAAGTAGTATATAGATGTTAAAATATTTATGTATTTTGGGGTTTCGGGGTTTATGAGCTTACTAATTTAAGTAAGTAAGCATTTAATTGTCTATAGGTTTTATTTAAAAAATAAAATAACTAACAATTTATTTTTATTATTTTTTCTCATTTTTTAAGATTATAACCTTTTAAAATATAATAATTTTTAAATTTTTGTTTTCAAAAATGAATACAATATTTATTTATAATAATTATAATAATCATAATAATTATATATCATATAAATTCATTATAAACAATTTTATTGATAGATATTCTAATAATTATCAAAAAATAAATTAAAAATCTATTATGAATAAGATTGATATTAATTAAAATATAATAACAAAACCTAAAATGATTCAAAATCAAAGCAAAATATATTACTAAATAATAATTATTTATTTTTAAATTTTTCTTCTTTTTATAAGTTATTGATTTTTTGATTAAAAATAATTTTTATAAATTATATTTTTAACTCATAATTTATTTTATAATTAATACATATATAAAAATAAAATACTAAACAATCAAAATGAATTTTTTAAATTATAATGAAAACAAATAAAAATGAAATTTATTAATTATTATTTAGGGTATAGCGATTTAAAGAATTATCTATATAGAGGTATCAGGATGTTGTAGTTTTGTGATTTAAAGGCTTAGGCATTTACTGGTGTATATATTTTATTTAAACAATAGAATAACAAAGAAAATATATTTTTTTTATTTTTTCACATTTTCAAAAGTTTTAACCTTTGAATATATAATAATTTTAAAATTTTTTTAAAAAGTGAATACAATATTTAGTTATAATAATCATTATATTTATATATCATATAAATTCAATATGAACATTTTAATTGATAAATATTCTAATAATGATGAAAAAATAACTTAATAATCTATTATTAATAGGATATATATCAATTAAAATATAATTACAAAACCTAAAATGATTCAGAAGTAATGCAAAATATATTATTATATTATAATTTTTTGTTTTGAATTTTTTTTTCTTTTAAAAGGTTTATCTATAATTTTTTGATGAAAAATAATTTACATAAATTATATTTGTGCAACTCAAAAATTATTTTGTAATTAATATATATATATATATATAAACAAATAAATACTTAAAATGAATATTTAAAATTATAATTAAAAATATGAGATTTATAATTTATTATTTAGGGTATACCAGTCTACTTTAAATTAGATCTATCTTACTAATAATTTATTTTGTAAATAATATTTCTATAAAAATAAACTGAAAATTAATTAAAATAAAAATTTAAAATTAGACTTAATAAAAATAAAAAAGATATTTATGATTTATTATTAATGTATAGTAGTTTTATGGTTTAAGTATCTAGAGGTTTTGTATTTTAGGAGTTTAGCGATTTAGGTTTTTTGGCACTTAGTGGTTTAATGGTTTTATTTATTCATAAAATAACAAAAAAAAAATTTTATAATTTTTTCTCATATAATGTAAACTCAATATAAATAATTTTATTAATAGATATTAATATAATGATCAATAAATAATTAATAAACTATTATTAAAAAGAATGATATAAATTAAAATTTAAATGGAAAATCTAAAATCATACAAAATCAAAATAAAATATTTTACTAAATAATAAATTTTTGCTTTTAAAATTGTGCCTATTTTTATAAGCTTATATTTTTTTGATGAAATATAAAATATTTAAATTATATCTGTCTCACTAATAATTTATTTTGTAATTAATATTTCTATAAAAAAATAGATAAATAAATAAAATAAAGATTTAATATTATACTGGAAAAAATTTAAAATGAGATTTATTTTTTATTATTAATGTATACCAGTTTCATGGTTTTGAGATTTAAAATTTTCTGAAATGTGAATACAATATTTAGTTATAATATTATTAATAATCATACATCATATAGATTCAATATAAACATTTTTATTGATAGTTATTATAATAATGATCAAAAATTAAATTAATAAACTTTTAATAATAAGATAGATATTCAATAAAAAATATTTACAAAACCCAAATTGATTTGAAATTAAAGTAAAATATATATCTGAATAATAATTTATAATTTTTAAATTTTACTTCTTTGATAAGCATATATATATTTTTTGATTAAAAATAAATTATTTAAATTATATTTGTCTTAGTCATAATTTATTTTGTAATAAATATTTCTATAAAAATAAACTAATAAATACTTAAATGAATATTTACAATTATAATAAATAGAAATAAAATTAGATTTAATAATTATTATGTTTTATATAGTGGTTTAATGGTTTATGTATTTAGGTATTACGGGGTTTAAAAGTATACTAATTTAATTGTGTATGTATTTCGTGGTTTATAGGTTTTAATTTAAAAAGAAAATAACAAAAAATTTATTTTTATTATTTTTTGATATTTTCACAGGTTATAACCTTTGAAAATATAATAATTTTTAAATTTTTTTCAAAAGTGAATTGAATATTTTGTTATAATAATCATTATATTTATATATCATATAAATTCAATATAATTAATTTTAGTGATTAATATTCTAATAATGATCAAAAATAAAGTAATAATCTATTATTAATAAGATAGATATTAATTAAAATATAATTACAAAACATAAAATGATTCATAAGCAAACCAAAATATATTACTATATAATAATTTTTTGTTTTGTAATTTTTTTTATTTAAAAAAGATTATCTATATTTTTTTTGATTAAAAATAATTTACATAAATTATATTTGTCTAACTCAATTTATTTTTTAATTAATATTTATATAAAAATAAACAAATAAATAATTAAAATGAATTTTTAAAATTATAATGAAAAAAAATGAGATTTATTATTTATTATTTAGGGTATGCCGGTTTAATTTAAATTATATCTTTCTAACTAATAATTTATTTTGTAATTAATATTTCTATAAAAATAAACTGATAAATATTTAAAAAAAAATTAAAATTATACTGATTAAAAATTAAAATGAGATTTATGATTTATTATTATTGTATACCAATTTAATAGTTTAAGTATTTAGAGGTTTTGTCGTATAGGTGTTTAGCTATTCATGTTTTTAGGCATTTAGTGGTTTATAGGTTTTATTTAAACAATAAAATAACAAAACAAATTTGTAATTTTTTATCATTTTCATAGGTTATAACCTTTGTAAATATAATAATATTTAAAATTTTTTAAAATGTGAATACAATATTTAGTTATAATAATTTTAATAATGATAGATCATATAAATTCAATATAAACAATTTTATTCATAGATATTATAATAACTATAATAAATTAAATTAATAAACTATTAATAATAAAATAGATATTAATTAAAAAATATTTACAAAACCCAAAGTGATTCAAAATTAAAGTAAAAAATATTATTGGTTAATAATTTTTAATTTTTAAATTTTTACTTCTTTTATAAGCATATATTTTTTTTATTAAATATAAATTATTTAAATTATATATTTCGCACTCATAATTTATTTTGTAATACAAATTTATATAAAAAAAACTAATAAATAATTAAAATGAATATTTAAAATTATAATAAATTGAAATAAAATTTAAATTATTTAATTATTAATTAGTATATAGCGGTTTAATGGTTTATGTATTTAGGTATTACAGGATTTAGAAGTTTACTGATTTAAATTTGTATGCATTTAGTATTTATAGGTTTTATTTAAAACTTAAAATAACAAAATATTTATTTTTATTATTTTTTTATATTTTCAAAGGTTATAACCTTTGAAAATATAATAATTTTTAAATTTTTTTCAAATGTGAATTCAATATTTAGTTATAATAATCATTATATTTATATATCATATAAATTCAATATAAACAATATTATTGATAAATATTTTAATAATGATCAAAAAATAAATTAATAATTTATTATTAATAAGATAGATATCAAATAAAATATAATTACAAAACCTATAATGATTCAGAATAAAAGCAATTTATATTACTATATAATAATTTTTTGTTTTTAATTATTTTTTCTTTTAATAAGTTTATCTATATTTTTTTTGATTAAAAATAATTTATATAAATTATATTTGTGTAACTCATAATTTATTTTTTAATTAATATTTATATAAAAATAAACAAATAAATAATTAAAATGAATATTTAAAATTATAATGAAAAAAAAATTAGATTTTTTCTTTATTATTTAGGGTATACTAGTATAATTTAAATTAAAACAATCTCACTAATAATTTATTTTCTAATTAATATTTCAATAAAAATAATCTGATAAATAATTAAAATAAAAAATTAAAATTATACTGAATAAAAATTAAAATGAGATTTATGAATTATTATTAATGTATACGAGTTTAATATTTTAAGTATTTAGAGGTTTTGTTATTCAGGACTTGAGCGATTTATGTTTTTAGGCATTTAGTGGTTTATAGGTTTTGTTTAAACAATAAAATAACAAAAAAATTATTTTTGATATTTTTTCACATTTTCAAAGATAATAACCTTTGACAATATAATAATTTTAAAATTTTTAAAAATATAAATTCAATATTTAATAATAATAATCATTATAATTATATATAATATAAACTAAATATAAACAATTTTATTGATAGATATGATATCAATTATCAAAAAATAAATTAATATGTTATTATTATTATGATGGATATAAATTAAAATATAATTGCAAAACCTAAAATTATTCAAATTCCAAGTAAAATTTATTACTAAATAAAAATTTTTGTTTTTTAGTTTTTGCTTCTTTTTATAAGCATATATATTTTTTTGATGAAAAATAAATTAATTAAATTATATTTGTATCACTCATAATTTATTTTATAATTAATATTTTATAAAATTATTTAAATTATATTTAAGGTTTACGAGTTTAAAGATTTAAGTATTTAGGAACTTTTGTATTTAAGAGTTTAGATGTTTAAGTGTTTAGGCATTTAGTGGTTTAAAAGTTTTATTTAAACAATGATATAGCAAAAAATTTATTTATATTATTTTTTCTAATTTTTGAAGATTATATCCTTTGAAAATATAATAATTTTTAAATTTTTTTCAAATGTAAATATAATAGTTATTTATAATAATCTTCATAATTATAATTCATTTAAATTCAATATAAATAATTATATTGCAAGATATTATAATTATTATCAAAAAATAAATTAATAAATTATTATTATTAAATTAGTTATTATTTAAAAAGTATTTACAAAATCTAAATTTATTCAAATCAAAGTAAAATATATTACTAAATAATTATTTTTTTAATATTTTGCTTTTTTTATAAGTTTATATTTTTGTTATTAAAAATAAATTATTTAAATTATATTTGTTTTACACATAATTTATTTTGTAATTTATAATTCTATAATAATAAACTACTAAATAATTAAAATGAATATTTAACATTATAATCAATACAAATAAAATTCAGATTTATTATTTATTATTCAAGATATACAAGTTTAATGGTTTAAGTATTTAGGTGTTTTGTGATTTAGGAGATTAGTGATTTAATTGTTTAGACCTTTAGTGATTTATAGTTTTTTTTTAAAGAATGAAAAAACTAAAAATTTAATTTTTTGATTTTTTTTATTTTTGAAGGTTGTAACCTTTGAAAATATAATAATTTTAATTTTTTTTAAATGTGAAAATAATATTTAGTTATAATAATCTTAATAATTATATATAATGTAAACTCATTATAAATAATTTTATTGATAGATATTATAATAATGATCAATAAATAAATTAATAAACTTGTATTTATAAGAATAATATAAATTAAAATATAATTGTAAAATCTAAAATGATTCAAAATCAAAATAAGATATCTTATTAAATAATAATTTTTTATTTTTAAAATTGTGACTCTTTTTATTAGCATTTTTTTGATGAAAAATAAATTATTTAAATTATATATGTCGCACTAATAATTTATTTTGTAATTAATATTTCTATAATAATAAACTGATAAATAATTAAAATGAATATTTAAAATTATAATGAATACTAATAAAATTGAGATTTATTATTTATTATTTAGACTATACTAATTTAATATTTTAAGTATTTATGGGCTTCGGGATTTAGGAGTTTAGTCATTTTAGTATTTAGTCATTTAGTAGTTTAAAGGTTTTATATAAAAAATAAAATAACAAAAAATTTAATTTTGTTATTTTTTATCATTTTTGAAGGTTATAACCTTTGAAAATATAATAATTTTTAAATTTTTTTTTGAAAAGTGAATAAAATATGAAGTTATAATAATCATAATAATTATATATCATATAAATTCAATATAAACTATTTTATTGATATTTATTATAATAATGTTCATAAAAAAGTAATAACAATTATTAATAAGATAAATATTGTTTAAAATATATTTGCAAAACCTAAAATGACTCAAAATCAAAGTGTATTATTTTACTAAAAATTAATTTTTAATTTTTAAATTTCGGTATCCATTTATAAGCCAGTATATTTTTTGATGAAAAATAAATTATTTAAATTATATTTGTTAACTAATAATTTATTTTTTAATTTATATTTCTATAAAATTAAACTAATAAATAATTAAAATGTATATTTAAAATTATAATGGATATTAATAAAAATGAGATTTATGATTTATTATTTAGGGCATAACTATTTAATTGTTTAAGTTTTTTGTGGTTTTGGGGTTAAGGAGTTTATTGATTTATTTGTTTGACCATTTTCGTGTTTATAGGTTTTATTTTATCAATGAAATAACAAAAAATTTATTTTTATGAATTTTCGTGATTTTCAAAGGTTATAACCTTTAAAAATATAATAATTTTTTAATAGTTTTAAAATATGAATACAATACTTAGTTATTATAATCATAATATATATAATTGTTGTAGATTCAATATAAAAAAATGTATTAATATATATTGTAATAATGATCAAAAAAATAAATTAATAAACTATTATTAATAAGATAGATATTAATTAAAATATATTTGCACAACCTAAAATAATTCAAAATCAAAGTAAATTATATTACTAAATAAAATTATAAATTTTTGAAATTTTGTTTATTTTTATAAGCTTATATTTTTTTTCATAAAAAAATAATTTATTTAAATTATATCTGTCTCACTCATTATTTATTTTGTAATTAATATTTCTATAAAAATAAACTAAAAAATAATTAAAATGAATATTTAAAATTACAATGAATACAAATAAAAATGAGATTTATTATTTATTATTTAGGTTATATAGGTTTAATGGTTTATGTATTTAGGGGGTTTTGGGGTTTAGGAGTCTAGAGATTTAAATGTTTAGTCATTTAGTGGTTTATAAGTTTTATTTAAATAATAAAATAATAAAAAAATTATTTTTGTGATTTTTTATCATTTTTGAAGGTTATAACCTTTGAAAATATAATAATTTTTAATTTTTTTTCAAATGTAAATATAATATTTAGTTATAATAACTTAATAATAATAAAACATCTTAATTGAATATAAGTAATTTTATTGTTCGATATTATAAAAATGATCAAAAAATAAATTAATAAACTATTATTAATAAGATTGATCGCAATAAAAATATAATTGCAAAACCTATATATAATGATTCAAAATTAAAGTAAAATATATTAGTAAATAATATTGTTTTATTTTTAAATCTTTACTTCTTTATATAAGCTTTTTTTTTTGATTAAAAATTAATTTTTAAAATTATATTTGTCTCACTCATTAATTATATTGTGATTGATATTTCTATAAAAAATAAACTAATAAATAATTAAAATGAATATTTAAAATTATAATGAATACAAATAAAAATGAGATTTATGATTTTTTATATATGGTATACCGGTTTAATGGTTTGATTATTTAGTGGTTTATAGGTTTTATTTATATAATAAAAATTTAAAATTATATTTTTGATTTTTTCTGATTTTCAAAGGTTATAACCTTTGAAAATAAAATAATTTTTAAAATCTTTTGAAATGTGAATACCATGTATAATTATATTAATCTTACTAATTATATATCATATAAATTCAATATAAATAATTTTAATGATAGATATTATAATAATGATCAAAAATTAAATTAATAAACTATTATTAATAATATTTATATTAATTAAAATATATTTACATCACACAAAATGTTTCAAAATCAAATCAAAATATATTACTAAATAATAATATTTAATTTTTAAAAATTCCCTTATTTTTTGAAAGCTTATATTTTTTATTATTAAAATAAATTATTTAAATATTATGTCTCACTCGAAATTTATTTCGTAATTAATTTTTCTAAAAAATTAAACTATAAATAATTAAAATTAATATTTAAAATTATAATAAATAGAAATAAAAATGAGATTTATTTTTTTATTAAGTAGTATATAGCTGTTAAAAGGTTTATGTATTTAGGGGTTTCGGAATTTATGAGCTTACTGATTTAAGTAAGTAAGCATTTAATGATCTATAGTTTATATTTAAAAAATGAAATAACAATAAATTTATTTTTTTTTATTTTTTCACATTTTCAAAGAATATAACCTTTGAAAATATAATAATTTTAAATTTTTTTTCAAAAGTGAATACAATATTTAGTTATAATAATCATTATATTTATATATCATATAAATTTAATATAAACATTTTAATTGATAAATATTCTAATAATGATGAAAAAATAACTTAATAATCTATTATTAATAAGATAGTTATCAATTAAAATATATTTACAAAACCTAAAATGATTCAGAAGCAAAGCAAAATATATTACTATATAATAATTTTATGTTTTCAAATTTTTTTTTCTTTTAAAAAGTTTATCAATAATTTTTTGATTAAAAATAATTTATATAAATTATATTTCTCTAACTCAATTTATTTTGTAATTAATATTTATATATAAATAAACAAATAAATAATTAAAATGAATATTTAAAATCATATTGAAAAAAAAATGAAATTTAACATTTATTATTTCAGGATACCAGTTTAATTTAAATTAGATTTGTCTCACTAATAATTTATTTTCTAATTTATATTTCTATAAAATAAATTGATAAATAATTAAAATAAAAATTTAAAATTATACTGAATAAAAATTAAAATCAGATTTATGATTTATTATTAATGTATACCAGTTTAATGATTTAAGTATTTAGAGGTTTTATCGTTAGGAGTTTAGCGATTTATGTTTTTAGGCTTTTAGTGGTTTATAGGTTTTATTTAAAAAAATAAAATAACAAAAAAAATTTCTATAATTTTTTATCATTTTCATAAGTTATAACATTTGAAAATATAATAATATTTAAAATTTTTTGAAATTTTAATACAATATTTTGTTATAATAATATTAATAATTATATATCATATAAATTTTTTATAAATAATTTTATTGATAGATATTATAATAATGATCAAAAATTAAAAATATAAACTATTAATATTAAGATAAATATTATATTTATGAGATAAAATAGCAAAAATAAATTTTTTGTTATTTTATTGTTTATATAAAACCTATGAACTACTAAATGCCTAAATGCTTAAATCATTAAACTCCTAAACCCAAAAACCACAAAACCCTTATATACTTAAACATTTAAACAATCTTTAAAGGTTTAAGTATTTATAAATAATATATTAATATATATCAATAAATAATAGTTTATTAATTTGGTTTTTGATCATTATTATATTTATATTTATATTTAGTTTATTAATATCTATCAATAGAATTGTTTATTTTTAATTTAGATGAAATATAATTATTAAGTTTATTATAACTAAATATTGTATTCACATTTGAAAAAAATTTAAAAATTATTATATTTATAAAGGTTATAACCTTCAAAATTGATAAAAAATTTGAAAAATAATTTTTTTGTTATTTCATTATTTAAATAAAACATATAAACTACTAAATTCCTAAACACTTAAATCACTACTCTCCTAAACTCCTAAATACTTAAACCATTAAACCGGTATTACCTAAATAATTAATCATAAATCTAATTTTTATTTGTATTCATTATAATTTTAATATTCATTTTAATTATTTATTAGTTTATTTTTATAGAAATATTAATTGCAAAATAAAATTATGAATATGACAAAAATAATTAAAATTTTTTATTTTCATCAAAAAAATTTATAAGCTTATAAAAAGAATCAAAAATTTAAAAATAAAAAATTATTATTTAGTAATATATTTTACTTTGATTTTGAATCTTTTTAGGTTTTGCAAATATATTTTAATTAATATCTATCTTATTAATAATAGTTTATTAATCAATTTTATGATTAGTATTATAATATCGATCAATAAAATTATTTATATTGAATTTACATGATATTTAATTTTTATGATTATTATAATTAAATATTATATTAAGATTAGACAAAAAATTAAAAATTATAATATTTTCAATGGTTATAACCTTGAAAATTAAAAAAAATCATAAAAATAATTTTTTTATTATTTAATTATTTAAATAAAACCAATAAACAACAAAATACCTAAATACTTAAATTAATAAACTCTGAAACCCTGATACTGCTGCACCACACACACATAGCGACGGACGAGAGTACACACGTTCACATATTCTTGTCCATTTTGGTGTAGCATTTAGAGGGGCCATCAAGTCCTGGAAGCAGCCAGAAGTATGGGCCACCAGCTTGTAGAGGGCCCCACTAGCAAGTAGGAATGATAACATTAAGACAACTGACTAGACCGAGCAAAGTGGTTGGAAGTAAACCTAAGAGTGGATAGGAGTGGGTCCCACTAGCCCTATCAGGCAGCATAGAGGGCGACCCAACCATCGCCCAACAGGAGTAGTGGGTAATCCATCATTAATTGGGGAGCCGGCAATATCCGAAGCATCACCAAGCAGGGCCAGTAAGCAATAGAGTCCAGACCAGCTAAACGGGAGCGAAAGATTCAAACTTGTAGTTTATGTTTGTAGTCCTATTTGTATTTTGGACTTTGTATGCACCATGTACTTGCAGAGACAGATCATCACATACTCACACACAGAATCTTGTCTGTTATCTATGTAGCTTGCAATGAGGGCAACTGGACCCATGAGTATCTCTAAGTGGGGCCCACTAATGCATTTTGTAAATACACATTAGGCGATGCTACACTCCCAGGAGCAGAAGACCCATATTTATCAAAATTTGTAATTTTACTTGTATTCTAGCTTGGTTGTACACGTACATAATTAGACTATGAGATGGACCTCATCACACATGCACACCGATGCATGCATATTTTTTGATATTTTGTCGCTGCAACATACAGCCACTTCTTGGAGCTCGAGGAGGAAGCATTCTAACCCAAGAGATACTCTTTTGAGGATCATTGGAGCAAATGAATGTGGAATTCAGAGGTGAGAATGAATTGACAAAGTGCCGTATATATGGACTTGTGGATTTATGGGTATTTAGTTTTACATGTATTCCATTGCATAGCAATGACATGGGCAAATGCTTGATGCTGCATGTCACGCACATCCACAATCTTATATTTGCATAGTTTTAATATGGTGCATCATTCAGGTTCCTCCAAAAGGCTTGGACAAATCTGAATGGAATGGACGCAGTGTGCATAATGACTCAATGCCAACTCTAAAGTACGACAAAGCCAGGTGATTTTAGTTGTATTCGTACGCTTGGAATTATTAGGCTTTATGTTTTTTTATGTATTTTATGCATATAATCATTAAGGTGCATAGGATTTGGTGGGCTGGCCTAAATTAGTCATCTTTTTAGTCTCTTGTAAGTTGTGTGTATAAATGATAAATAAAGTGTCTATTTTCCAAAAATAAAACAATAAAAAACCATAAACTCTAAAGTTTAAATGCTAAACTTTAAACGATAAGCTATAACCCTAATCCAAAAACCATAAATCCTAAATCTCATGTTTTTCACTTTTATAATCAAATGACTAACAGTTAAATTTAAATTGAAATTCACAACATTTAGGAATGTCACAGATTTATCTTTTTGTATATGTAACAGAAAGTCATGACTCAAGGGGTGAGTTATGGATTCAATCTCTTTCTTGCTTTAGATTATTCTAGCATTAGCAATGGTCATGATTGTATATTTTGTCTCTAGAACACAAAATCATATTGATGAGAATATGCCATAACTTGTGTCTCTCTGTTGAACATATTATTATGGCACTAAGAATGATCATGAATACATATTTAATCACTATAATACTAGGTCACAGTATTTGATATGACCATAGCTTGTGCATTTTATCTTTATATTGCAAAGTCATTGCTCTAGGAATGATTGTAACTTTGGACATTCCTCAAGGGCACAAGTCATGACCCGAGATATAGTTAAAGCTCGATTACTACTCTGTATAACTTTCTATAGCTAAAATTCTTGGGATTGGGAATATCATTATGGCATTTTCCTTTGATTTGTGACCTCAAGTGTCAATATGCAAGACTAATATTTTGAGAAATGATTAAAACCTTTTATACATTTGAATATGATTCATTTACACCTTTTTGGGTATTGTGAGCTTGTATACATAACTCATTTAATATAAAAAGAAAAATTGATACTTTTCATATCCATGAGTATATAAAAAAAGGCCTAGACATGCCAATTTACACATTTTTGGGTATTGTGAGCTTGTATACATAACTCATTTAATATAAAAACAAAGAAATGAAACTTTTCATATCCACGAGGATATAAAAAAAAGGCTTAGACATGCCAATAAAATAAATTTTTTGATTCTTGATTGAAAGAGAACCCATACTTCTTTACCTACTCAAACTACCCTTGGGCTAGTTTGTTCTAATAGGCTACAAGGTCGTTATTTTTTTAGAGGTGAACTATATTTTTAAAAAAATTGCTTTGAGTGTGTGCATGAGAGATATTTTAGAAGAAATTACAATAATCAATATAAATAGCATCCTCTACAACTAGCTATTTCAACACACAGGGGTACAACTTTGGTTTAGTCTGTTAGCATACATGAGTCAAATTACCTTTGATAGCCTAGTGATTCAACATCAAATATGATGAGACATAATAGTGATAAAGTAAAAGCTCTTATTATTTTGGTTAGAGCTTTAGCAATCATTCTAGAGTTGAGAGAGGAACAAAATAAATTATTTTAATTATTCAGTATAATTTTAATTTTTATTTTAATTATTTATCTATTTATTTTTATAGAAATATTAATTACAAAATAAATTATTAGTGAGATTAATCTAATTTTAATTAAACCAGTATATCCTATATATCAAAGAATTAATCTCATTTTTTTCAATTTTAATTTTAAATATTCAAATTTAATTATTTATTTTTTTATTTTTATATAAATATTAATTACAAAATAAATTATGAGTTACACAAAAATAATTTACATAAATTATTTTTCATCAAAATAATATAGATAAACTTTTTAAAAGAAAAAAAAATCTCAAAACAAAAAATTATTATATAGTAAGATATTTTGCTTTGCTTCTGAATCATTTTAGGTTTTGTAAATATATTTTAATTGATATATATCTTATTAATAATAGATTATTAATTTAATTTTTTATCATTATTAGAATGTTTATCAGTAAAAATGTTTATATTGAATTTATATGATATATAAATTTAATAATTATTATAACTAAATATTGTATTCACTTTTGAAAAAAATTTTTAAATTATTATATTTTCAAAGGTTATAAACTTTGAAAATGTGAAAAAATAAAAAAAATTTTGTTATTTCATTTTTTAAATAAAACCTATAGATCATTAAATGCTTACTTACTTAAATCAGTAGGCTCATAAATCCCGAAACCCCTAAATATATAAAACTTTTAACCGCTATATACTACTTAATAAATAATAAATATCATTTTTATTTCTATTTATTATAATTTTAAATATTAAATTTAATTTTTTATAGTTTAATTTTTTAGAAAAATTAATTACAAAATAAATTTCGAGTGAGACAAATATTATTTAAATAATTTATTTTTTTAAAAAAATATAAGCTTATAAAAATATGGAAAATTATAAAAATTAAATATTATTATTTAGTAATATATTTTGATTTGATTTTGAATCATTTTGTGTTATGTAAATATATTTTAATTAATATTTATATTATTAATAATAGTTTATTAATTTAATTTTTGATTATTATTATAATATCTAACATTAAATTTATTTATATTGAATTTATATGATATATAATTAGTAAGATTAATATAATTATACATGGTATTCACATTTCAAAAAATTTTAAAAATTATTTTATTTTCAAAGGTTATAACCTTTGAAAATCAGAAAAAATCAAAAATAGAATTTTAAATTTTTATTATATAAATAAAACCTATAAACCACTAAATAATCAAACCATTAAACCAGCATACTATATATAATAAATCATAAATCTTATTTTAATTTGTATACATTATAATTTTAAATATTCATTTTAATTATTTATTAGTTTATTTTTTAGAGAAATATCAATCACAAAATAAATAATGAGAGAAAAATATAATTTTAATAATTTATTTTTAATCAAAAAATTAAGCTTATATAAAGAAGAAAAATTTAAAAACAAAAAATTATTATTTAGTAATATATTTTACTTTGATTTTGTATCATTATATATAGGTTTTGCAATAATATTTTAATTGCGATCAATCTTATTAATAATAGTTTATTAATTTATTTTTTGATCATTTTTATAATATCGAACAATAAAATTACTTATATTCAATTAAGATGTTTTATTAATATTAAGTTATTATAACTAAATATTATATTTACATTTGAAAAAAAATTAAAAATTATTATATTTTCAAAGGTTATAACCTTCAAAAATGATAAAAAATCACAAAAATAATTTTTTTATTATTTTATTATTTAAATACAACTTATATACCACTTAATGACTAAACATTTAAATCTCTAGACTCCTAAACTCAAAAACTCCCCTAAATACTTAAACCATTAAACCTATATAACCTAAATAATAAATAATAAATCTCATTTTTATTTATATTTATTATATTTTTAAATATTCATTATAATTATTTTTTAGTTTATTTTTATAGAAATATTAATTACAAATAAAATAATGAGTCAGACAGATATAATTTAAATAAATTATTTTTAATGAAAAAAATATAAGCTTATTAAAATAAATAAAATTTCAGAAATTTAAAATTTTATTAAGTAATATAATTTACTTTGATTTTGAATTATTTTTGGTTCTGCAAATATATTTTAATTAATATCTATCTTATTAATAATAGTTTATTAATTTATTTGTTGATTATTATTATAATATATATTAATACAATTTTTTATATTGAAACTATAACAAATATACTTATTAAGATTATTATAACAAAGTATTGTATTCATATTTTAGAACTATTAAAAAATTAATATATTTTCAAAGGTCTTAACCTTTGAAAATCACAAAAATTCATAAAAATAATTTTTTTGTTATATCATTGATTAAATAAAACCAATAAACACTAAAATGTGAAAACATATAAATCAATAAACTCCTTAACCCCAAAACCACAAAAAACTTAAACAATTAAATAGTTATTCCCTAAATAATAAATCATAAATCTTATTTTTTTAGTATTCATTATAATTTTAAATATACAATTTAATTATTTATTAGTTTAATTTTATAGAAATAGAAATTAAAAAATAAATTCTTAGTGAGACATATAATTTAAATAATTTATTTTTCATCAAAAAATATATTGGCTTATAAATGGTTACAAAAATTTAAAAGTTTAAAATTAATATTTAGTAAAATATTTCACTTTGATTTTGAGTCATTTTAGGTTTTGCAAATATATTTTAAACAATATTTACCTTATTAATAATTAGTTATTACTTTTTTATGATCATTATTATAATAAATATTAATAAAATAGTTTATATTGAATTTATATTAAATATAATTATTATGATTATTATAACTTCATATTGTATTCACTTGTCAAAAAAAAATTAAAAATTATTATATTTTCAAAGGTTATAACCTTCAAAAATGAGAAAAAAAAATAAATTTTTTGTTATTTTATTTTTTTTATAAAAGCTATAAAGAACTAAATGACTAAATACTAAAATGACTAAACACCTAAACCCCGAAGCCTAGAAATAATTAAAACATAAAATTAGTATAGTCTAAATAATAAATCATAAATCTCAGTTTTATTAGTATTCATTATAATTTTAAATATTCTTTTTAATTATTTATCAGTTTATTTCTATAGAAATATTAATTAAAAAATATATTATTAGTGCGACATAAATAATTAAAATAATTTATTTTTCATCAAACAAAATGCTCATAAAAAGAGGCGAAATTTTAAAAATAAAAAATTATTATTTAATAATATATCTTATTTTGATTTTGAATTATTTTAAATTTTACAATTATATCTTAATTTATATCATTCTCATAAATACAAGTTTATTAATTTATTTATTGATCATTATTATAATATCTATCAATAAAATTATTTATATTGAGTTGATATTATATATAATTATTATGATTATTATAACTAAATATTATATTCACATTTTAAAAAAATTAACAATTATTATATTTTGAAAGGTTATAACTTTCAAAATTTAAAAAAAATCAAAAAATTAAATTTTGTGTTTTTTCATTCTTAAAAAATAACTATAAATCACTAAAGGTCTAAACAATTAAATCACTAAACTCCTAAACCAGAAAACACCTAAATACTTAAACCATTAAACCGGTATATCCTGAATAATAAATAATAAATCTCAATTTTATTTGTATTCATTATAATTTTAAATATTCATTTTAATTATTTAGTAGTTTATTATTATAGAATTATAAATTACAAAATAAATTATGAGTAAGACAAATATAATTTTAATAATTTATTTTTAATAACAAAATATAAAGTTATAAAAAAAGCAAAACATTAAAAAAATTATTATTTAGTAATATATTTTACTTTGATTTGAATAAATTTAAATTTTGCAAATACTTTTTAAATTATAACTATTTTATTATTTTTTTTTTCATAATTATAATATCTAGCAATATAATTATTTATATTGAATTTAAATGAATTATTATTTTGAAGATTATTATAAATAAATATTATATTTACATTTAAATAAAATTTAAAAATTATTATATTTTCAAAGGATATAATCTCCACAAATTAGAAAAAATAATATAAATAAATTTTTTGCTATATCAGTGCTTAAATAAAACTTATAAACCACTAAATGCCTAAACACTTAAACATCTAAACTCCTAAACCCAAAAGCCCCTAAATACTTAAAAGTTTAAACTCATAAACCTTAAATATGATTTAAATAATTTATTAAAATATTAATTACAAAATAAATTATTAGTGATACAAATATAATTTAAATAACTTATTTTTCATCAAAGAAATATATAAGCTTATAAAAAGAAGCAAAAACTTAAAAAACAAAAATTATTATTTAGTAATAAATTTTACTTGGATTTTGAATAATTTTAGGTTTTGCATTTATATTTTAATTTATATCAAAAATAATTATTTTGTAATTTCATTTTTTAAACAAAAACTATAAACCACTAAATTCCTATAAACATAAATCGCTAAAGTCCTAAACGAAAAAACCTCTAAATACTTAAAATATTAAACTGGTATACATTAATAATAATTCATAAGTAACATTTTAATTTTTATTCAGTATAATTTTAAATTTTTATTTTAATTTTTTATCAGTTTATTTTTATTGAAATATTAATTACAAAATAAATTATTAGTGAGACATATATAATTTAAATTAAATTGGTATACCCTAAATAATAAAGAATAAATCTCATTTTTTTCATTATAATTTTAAATATTCATTTTAATTATCTATTTGTTTATTTTTATATAAATATTAATTAAAAAATAAAATATGAGTTAGACAAATATAATTTATATAAATTATTTTTCATAAAAAAAATATAGATAAACTTATTAAAAGAAAAAAAAATTAAAAACAAATTATTATTATATAGTAATATAATTTGCTTTGCTTCTGAAGCATTATAGATTTTGTAATTATATTTTAATTGATATCTATCTTATTAATAATAGATTATTAATTTATTTTTTGATCATAATTAGAATATTTATCAATAATCTTGTTTATATTGAATTTATAAGATATATAAATATAATGATTACATAACTAAATATTGAATTCACATTTGAAAAAAATTTAAAAATTATTATATTTTCAAAGGTTATAAACTTTGAAAATATAACAAAATAATAAAAATAAATATTTTGTCATTTTAATTTTTAGATAAAACCTATAAACCACTAAATGCATACACAGTTAAATCAGTAAACTCCTAAAGCACGTAATGCCTAAATACATAAACCATTAAACCACTATAGACTACTTAATAATTAAGAAATATAATTTTTATTTCAATTTATTATAATTTTAAATATTCATTTTAATTATTTATTAGTTTATTTATATATAAATTTTTATAAGAAAATAAATTGTTAGTGAGACCAATATAATTTAATTAATTTATTTTTAATAAAAAAAATATATACTCTTATAAAAGAAGTAAAAATTTAAAAATTAAAAATTATTATCCAATAATATTTTTACTTTAATTTTGCATCAATTTGGGTTTTGTAAATATGTTTTAATTAATATCTATCTTATTATTAAGTGTTTATTAATTTAATTTTTGATCATTATTATAATATCTATCAATAAAATTGTTTATATTGAATTTATATGATATATAATTATTAAAATTATTATAACTAAATATTGTATTCACATTTCAAAAAATTTTAAATATTATTATATTTTGAAAGTTTATAACGTATGAAAATGACAAAAAATTAAATTTTTTTTTGTTATTTTGTTTTTTAAATAAAACCTATAAACCACTAAATGCCTAAAAACATGAATCGCTAAACACCTATACGACAAAACCTCTAAATACTTAAACTATTAAATTGGTATACATTATTAATAAATCATAAATCTCATTTTAATATTTATTCAGGATAATTTTAAATTTTTATTTTAATTATTTATCAGTTTATTTATATAGAAATATTAATTACAAAAAAAAATTATTAGTGAGAGATATATAATTTAAATTAGACTCGTATACCCTAAATAATAAAGAATAAATCTCATTTTTTTATTATAATTATAAATATTCATTTTAATTATTTATTTGTTTATTTTTGTATAAATATTAATTAAAAAATAAATTATGAGTTAGACAAATATAATTTATGTAAATTATTTTTAATCAAAAAAAATATAGATATACTTTTTAAAATAATAAAAAATTACAAAACAAAAAATTATTATATAGTAATATATTTTGGTTTGCTTATGAATCATTTATTATTTTGTAATTCTATTTTAATTGATATCTATCTTATTAATAATAGATTATTAATATATATTTTTGATCATTCTTAGAATATTTATCACTTAAATTGTTTATATTGAATTTATATGATATATAGATATAATGATTATTATAACTAAATATTAAATTCGCTTTTAAAAAAAATTTAAAAATTATTATATTTTCAAAGGTAATAACCTTTGAAAATATCAAAAAAAAATAAAAATAAATTTTTTGTTATTTTATTTTTTAAATAAAACCTATAAACAACTAAATACATCCACAATTAAATCAGTATACTCCTAAACCCCGTAATACCTAAATACATAAACCATTAAACCACTTTATAGTACATAATAATTAATAAATCTAATTTTTATTTCTATTTATTATAATTTTAAATATTCATTTAATTATTTATTAGTTTATTTTTATAGAAATATTTATTACAAAATAAATTATGTGTAAGACAAATATAATTTAAATAATATACTTTTAAGAACAAAAAATATAAACATATATAAAGAAGCAATACATCAAAAACATTATTATTTAGTAATTTATAATACCTTGATTTTGAATAAATTTAGGTTTTGCAAATATATTTTAAATAATATCTAACTTATTTATTATAGTTTATTAAATTATTTTTTGATCATTAATATAATATCTATCAATATAATTGTTTATATTGAATTTATATGATATATAATTATTAATATTATCACAACTAAATATAGTATTCACATTTTAAAAAAAATTTAAAAATTGTTATATTTTCAAAGGATATAACCTTAAAAAATGAGAAAAAATAACAAAAAATAAATTTTTTGATATATCATTGTTTAAATAAAACTTATAAACCATTAAATACCTTAACACATAAATCTCTAAACTCTTAAACCCCGAAGCGCCTAAATACATAAACCTTTAAACTCGTAAACCTTAAATATAATTTAAATAATTTAGTGAAATATTAATTACAAAATAAATTATGAGTGATGCAAATATAATTTAAATAATTTATTTTTTATCAAAAAATATATACTCTTATTAAATGACGCAAAAACTAAAAAACAAAAAGTATTATTTATTGATAAATTTACTTTGATTTTGAATCATATTAGTTTTTGTAATTAAATTTTAATTTATATTTATCATATTAATAATAGTTTATTAATTTATTTTTTGATAATTGATATAATATCTATCAATAAAATTGTTTATATTTAGTTTATATTATATATTGTTATAATAATTATTATTACTAAATACTGTATTCACATTTTTAAAAAAATTTGAAAATTATTATATTTTAAAGGTTATAATCTTTGAAAATTTGAAAAAATATCAAAGATAATTTTTTTGCTATTTCATTGTTTAAATAAAACCTATAAACAACTAAATGCCTAAATACTTAAATGAATAACTTCTAAATCTCGAAAACCCTAAATAGATAATTTTTTTAATCAGATATATCCTAAATAATAAACAATAAATCTCATTTTTATTTTATTCATTATAATTTTAAATATTCATTTTAATTATTTATTTGTTTATTTTTAAATAAATATTAATTACAAAATAAATTATGAGTTAGACAATTATAATTTATATAAATTATTTTACATAAAAAAATATAGATAAACTTATTAAAAGAAAAAAAAATTAAAAACAAAAAATTATTATATAATAATATAATTTGCTTTGCTTCTAAATCCTTATTGGTTTGTAATTATATTTTAATTGATATCTATCATATTAATAATAGATTATTAATTTATCTTTTGATCATTATTAGAATATTTATCATATTAATAAAATTGTTTATATTGAATTTATATGATATTTAAATATAATGATTATTATAACTAAATATTGAATTCACATTTGAAAAAAAATTTAAAATTATTATATTTTCAACGTTTATAACCTATGAAAATGTGAAAAAATAAAAAAAAATTATTTTTTTTATATTTCATTATTTAAATAAAACTTATAAACCACTAAATGCCTGAACACTTAATACAATAAATCCTAAATCTCTAAAACCCTAAATAATAAATAATAATTCTCTTGAACAGGTAACCCTAAATAATAAATAATAAATCTCAATATTATTGTTTTCATAATAATTCTAAATATTCATTTTAATTATTTATTTGTTTATTGTTATATAAATATTAATTACAAAATAAATTATGAGTTAGACAAATATAATTTATATAAATTATTTTTCATCGAAAAATATAGATAAACTTATAAAAAGAATAAAAAAATTTAAAACTAAAATTTATTATATAGCAATATATTTTGCTCTCCTTCTGAATCATTTTAGATTTTGTTATTATATTTTAATTAAAATCTATCTTATTAATAATTGTTTATTAATTTATTTTTTGATCATTATTAGAATATTTATCAATAAAATTGTTTTTATAGAATTTATATGATATATTAATATAATGATTATTATAACTAAATATTGAATTTACTTTTAAAAAAAATTAAAAATTATTATATTTTGAAGGTTATAACCTCTGGAAATATGAAAAAATAATAAAAATAAATTTTATGTTATTTTATTTTTTAAATAAAACCTATAAACCACTAAAAGCATACATAGTTATATCAATAAACTCCTAAACCCCGTAATGCATAAATACATAAACCATTAAACCGATATATACTACTTAATAAATTGAATTTATATTTCAATTTATTATTATTTTATATATTCATTTTAATTATTTTTAGTTTATTTTTATCGAAATTTTTATTATAAAATAAATTATGAGTGCGACACATATAATTTAAATAATTTATTTTTAATCAAAAAATATATATACACTTATAAAAGAAGTAAAAATTTAAAAATTAAAAATTATTATCCAGTAATATATTTTACTTTAATTTTGAATCAATTAGGGTTTTTTAAATATTTTTTAATTAATATCTATCTTATTATTAAGAGTTTATTAATTTAATTTTTTATCATTATTATAATATCTATCAATAAAATTATTTATATTGAATTTATATCATATATAATTATTAATATTATTATAACTATATATTATATTCACATTTCAAAAAATTTTAAATATTAATTTATTTTTAATGGTTATAACCTTTGAAAATCAAAAAAATCTAAAAAAAAAATTTTTTTTATTTTTATTATATAAATAAAACCTATAAACCACTAAATACCTAAAAACATAAATTGATAAACTCCTAAATGACAAAACTCTTAAATAATAAAACCATTAAACAGGTATACCACATATAATAAATCATAAATCTCATTTTAATTTGTATTCATTATAATTTTAAATATTTATTTTAATTATTTATTAGTTTATATTTTATATAAATATTAATTACAAAATAAATAATGAGTTAGACAAATATAATTTTAATAATTTATTTTTAATCAAACAAAAATATAAGCTTATAAAAAGAAGTAAAAATTTAAAAACAAAAAAATTATTATTTAGTAATATATTTTACTTTGATTTTGAATCATTATATATAGGTTTTGCAATTATATTTTAATTGCTATCAATCTTATTAATAAAATTTTATTAATTTATTTTGTCATCAATTTTATAATATATAATAATAAAATTACTTATATTCAATTTAAATGTCTTATAATTATTAAGATTATTTTATTATTTAAATAAAACTTATTAACCACTAAATGACTCAACATTTAAATCTATAGACTCCTAAAACCCAAAACCCCCTAAATATTTAAACCATTAAACCTATATAACCTAAATAATAAATAATAAATCTCATTTTTATTTATATTCATTATAATTTTAAATTTTCATTTTAATTATTTTTTAGTTTTTATTTTTATAAATATTAATTACAAATTAAATAATGAGTGAGACATATATAATTTAAATAAATTATTTTTTATGAAAAAAAAATAAGCTTATAAAAATAAAATAAATTTTAAAAATTTAAAATTTTATTTAGTAATATAATATACTTTTATTTTGAATTATTTTGGTTTCTGCAAATATATTTTAATTAATATCTATCATATTAAAAATAGTTTATTATTTTATTTTTTGATCATTATAATAATTTATATTAATAAATTTTTTTATATTGAATTTATAGCAAATATAATTTTTAAGATTATTATAACTAAGTATTGTATTCATATTTTATAACTTTTAAAAAAATTATTATATTTTTAAACGTTATTACATTTGAAAATCTCAAAAATTCATAAAAAAAAATTTTTTGTTATTTCTTTGATTAAATAAAACCTATAAACACCTAAATGTGCAAACATATAAATCAATACACTCATTAACCCCAAAACCACAAAAAACTTAAACAATTAAATAGTTATACCCAATATAATAAATCATATATCTCATTTTTATTAGTATTCGTTACAATTTTAAATATACATTTTAATTATTTATTAGTTTATTTTTATAGAAATATAAATTAAAAATTAAATTATTAGTGAGACAAATATAATTTAAATATTTTCTTTTTCATCAAAAAATATATAGGCTTATAAATGGATACAAAAATTTAAAAATTTAAAAATTTAAAATTAATATTTAGTAAAATATTTCACTTTGATTTTGAATCATTTTAGGTTTTGAAAATATATTTTAAACAATATTTATCTTATTAATAATTGTTTATTACTTTTATATGATCATTATTATAATAAATATCAATAAAATAGTTTATATTGAATCTATATGATATACAATTATTATGATTATTATAACTTCATAGTATAATTGCTTTTCAAAAAAAATTATAAATTATTATATTTTCAAAGGTTATAACATTCAAAAATGAGAAAAAAACAAAAATAAATTTTTTGCTATTTTATTTTTTATATAAAACCTATAAACCACAAAATGAATAAATTCTAAAATGACTAAACTCCTAAACCCCGAAGCCCATAAATACTTAAAACAATAAATTAGTTTAGTCCAAATAATAAATCATAAATCTAATTTTTATTAGTATTCATTATAATTTTAAATATTTACTTTAATTATTTATCAGTTTATTTTTATAGAAATATTAATTACAAAATAAATTATTAGTGCGACATATAGTTTAAATATTTTATTTTTCATAAAATAAATGCTTATAAAAAAAGAGAAATTTTTAAAAATAATTAATTTTTATTTAGTAATATAGATTATTTTGATTTTGAACCATTTTAGATCATACAATCATATTTTAATTTATATCATTATTATAAATACTAGTTTATTAATTTATTTATTGATCATTATTATAATATTTACCAATAAAATTATTTATATTGAGTTTACATTATATATAATTATTAAGATTATTATAAGTAAATATTATTTTCACATTTAAAAAAAATTAAAAATTATTATATTTTCATAGGTTATAACCTTCAAAAATTAAAAAAAAATCAAAAAATTAAATTTTTTGTTTTTTCATTCTTTAAATAAAAACTATAAATCACTAAAGGTCTAAATAATTAAATCACTAAACTCCTAAACCACACAACACCTAAATTCCTAAACCATTAAATTAGTATATCCTGAATAATAAATAATCAATCTCAATTTTATTTGTATTCATTTTAGTTTTAAATATTCATTTTAATTATTTATTAGTTTATTATTATAGAATTATAAATTACAAAATAAATTATGAGAAAGGCAAATATAATTTAAATAATTTATTTTTAATAACAAAAATATAAACTTATAAAAAGAGCAAAACATTAAAAAATTAGAATTTAGTAATATATTTTACTTTGAATTGAATAAATTTAGATTTTACAAATACTTTTTAAATAATATCTATTTTATTAATAATAGTTTATTAATTTATTTTTTGATCATTATTATAATATCTAGCAATGTAATTATTTATATTGAATTTAAATGACATATTTTTGAAGATTATTATAAATAAATATTATATTTACATTTGAAAAAACTTTAAAAATTATTATATTTTCGAAGGATATAATCTTGAAAATTTAGAAAAAATAAAAAAATAAATTTATGTTATATCATTGTTTAAATAAAACTTATAAACCACTAAATCCCTAAACACTTAAATCTCTAAACTCCTTAACACAAAAGCCCCTAAACACTTAAACCTTAAAACTCGTGAACCTTAATATAATTTAAATAATTTATTAAAATATTAATTACAAAATAAATTATGAGTGTTACAAATTTAATTTAAATAAATTATTTTTCATAAAATAAAAAATATAAGCTTATAAAAAGAAGCAAAAACAAAAAAACAAAAATTATTATTTAGTAATAAATTTTACTTTGATTTTGAATAATTTTAGGTTTTGCAATTATATTTTAATTTATATATATCATATTAATAATAGCATATTAAATTATTTTTTGATAATTGATTTAATTTATATATATCCTTTTAAACTAGTATACCCCAAATAATAAATAATAAATCTCAATATTATTTTTTTCATTATAATTTAATATATTAATTTTAATTATTTATTCATTTATTTTTAATAAATATTAATAACAATATAAATTTTGAGTTATACAAAAATAATTTATATAAATTATTTCTCATCAAAAAATATAAATAAACTTATAAAAAGAAAAAAAAATTTCAAAACAAAAATTTATTATATAGTAATATATTTTGCTTTACTTCTAAATCATTTTAAGTTTTGTAATTCTATTTTAATTGATATCTATCTTATGAATAATAGATTATTAATTTATTTTTTGATCATTATTAGAATATTTATCAATATTATTATTTATATTGAATTTATATGAGATATAAATATATTGATTATTATAACTAAATATTGAATTCACTTTTGAAAAAAATTTAAAAATAATTATATTTTCAAAGGTTATAACATTTGAAAATAACAAAAAAAATAAATTTTTTGTTTATTTAATTTTTAAATAAAACCTATAACCACTAAATGCATACACAGTCAAATAAGTAAACTCCTGAACCACGTAATACCTAAATACATAAACCATTAAACCACACTATACTACTTAAAAATTAATAAATCTTATTTTTATTTCAATTTATTATAATTTTTAATATTCATTTTAATTATTTATTAGTTTATTTTTAGAGAAATATTTATTACAAAATAAAGTATGAATGCTATAAATATAATTTAAATAATTTATTTTTAATCAATAAAAGTATTTACGCTTAAAAAATAAGCAAAAATTTAAAAATTAAGAATTATTATTAAGTAATATATTTTACTTTAATTCTGAATCAATTTGGGTTTTGTAAATATTTTTAAATTAATATCTATCTTATTATTAATTGTTTATTAATTTAATTTTTGATCATTATTATAATATCTATCAATAAAATTGTTTATATTGAATTTATATGATATATAATTATTAATATTATTATAACTAAATATTATATTCACATTTCAAAAAATGTTAAATATTATTATATTTTGAAAGGTTATGAACTATGAAAATGACAAAAAATTACAAAATGTTTTTTTTGTTATTTTATTGTTTAAATAAAACCTATAAACCACTAAATACCTAAAAATATAAATCGCTAAATTTCTAAATGACAAAATCTTTAAATACTTAAACAATTAAACTAGTATACATTAATAATAAATCATAAATTTCGTTTTAATAAATTTTTATTTTTAAAATTTTGCTTCTTTTTATAAGCATATATATTTTTTTGATAAAAAATAAATTATTTAAAATAGATCTGTCTCACTAATAATTTATTTTGTAATTAATATTTCTATAAAAATAAACTGATAAATAATTAAAATAAAAATTTAAAATTACTCTTAATAAAAATTAAAATGAGATTTATGATTTATTATTAATGTATACCAATTTAATAGTTTAAGTATTTATAAGTTTTGCCATTTAGGAGTTTAGCGATTTATGTTTTAGGCATTTAGTGGTTTATAGGTTTTATTTAAACAATAAAATAACAAAAAAAATTTATAATTTTTTGTCATTTTCATAGGTTATAACCTTTGAAAATATAATAATATTTAAAATTTTTTCTAATCTGAAAACCATATTTAGTTATAATAATATTAATAATTATATATCATATAAATTCAATATAACCAATTTTATTGATAGATATTATAATAATGATCAAAAATTAAATTAATAAACTATTAATAATAAGATAGATATTAATTAAAAAATATTTAGAAAACCCAAATTGATTCAAAATTAAAGTAAAAAATATTACTGGATAATAATTTTTAATTTTTAAAATTTTACTTCTTTTATAAAATATATATATTTTTTGATTAAAAATAAATTATTTAAATTATATTTGTCGCACTGACAATTTATTTTGTAATAAATATTTATATAAAATAAACTTATAAATAATTAAAATTAATATTAAAATTAATAATAAATTAAAATAAAAATTAGATTTCTTAATTATTAAGTAGTATATAGAAGCTTAATGGTTTATGTATTTAGGCTTTACATGCCTTAGAATTTTACTGATTTTACTATGTATGCATTTAGTGGTTTATATGTTTTATTTAAAAATTAAAATAACAAAATATTTATTTTTATTATTTTTTGATATTTTCAAAGGTTATAACCATTGAAAATATAATAATTTTTAAATTTTTTTTAAATGTGAATTCAATATTTAGTTATAATAATCATTATATTTATATATCATATAAATTCAATATAAACATTATGATTGATAAATATTCTAAAAATGATCAAAAAATAAATTAATAATCTATTATAAATATGATAGCTATCAATTAAAATATAATAAAAAAACCTAAAATGATTCAGAAGAAATCAAAATATATTACTATATAATAATTTATTGTTTTTAAATTTTTTTTTCTTTTAAAAAGTTTATCCATATTCTTTTGATGAAAATTAATTTATATAAATTATATTTGTCTAACTCATAATTATTTCTTAATTAATATTTATATAAAAATAAACAAATAAATAATTAAAATGAAGATTTAAAATTATAATTAAAAAATTAATATTGAGATTTCTTCTTTATTATTTTGGGTATACCAGTCTAATTTAAATTAGATCTGTCTCACTAATAATTTATTTTGTAATTAATATTTCTATAAAAATAAACTAATAAATAATTAAAATAAAAATTTAAAATTATACTGAATAAAGTTTAAATGAGATTTATGAATTATAATTAATGTATACCCATTTATTATTTTAAGTATTAAAGGTTTTTTCATTTATGACTTTAGCGATTTATGTTTTTAGGCATTTAGTGGTTTATAGATTTTATTTAAACAATTAAATAATAAAAATATTATTTTTGATATTTTTTCACATTTTCAAAGGTTATAACCTTTGAAAATATAATTATTTTAAAATTTTTTAAAAATGTGAATACAATATTTAGTAATAATAATCATTATAATTATATATAATATAAACTAAATATAAACAATTTTATTGATAGATATGATATCAATTATCAAAAAATAAATTAATATGTTATTATTAATATGATACATATAAATTAAAATATAATTGCAAAACCTAAAAATATTCAAAATCCAAGGAAAATTTATTACTAAATAATAATTTTTTTTTGCTTATTTTTATAAGCTTAAATTTTTTTGATGAAAAATAAATTATTTAAATTATATTTGTATCACTCATAATTTATTTTGTAATTAATATTTTAATAAATTATTTAAATTATATTTAAGGTTTACTAATTTAAAGGTTTAAGTGTTTAAGCATTTAGTGGTTTCTAAGTTTTATTTAAACAATGATATAACAAAAAATTTAATTTTATTATTTTATTAATTTTTGAAGGTTATAACCTTTGAAAATATATTAATTTTTAAATTTTTTTCAAATGTAAATATAATATTTAGTTATAATAATCTTAATAATTATAAGTCATTTAAATTAAATATAAATAATTACATTGTTAGATATTATAATAATGATCAAAAAAATTTAATAAACTATTATTAATAAGATAGATATTATTTAAAATATATTTGCAAAATCTAAATTTATTCAAAATCAAAGTAAAATATATTACTTAATAATAATTTTTTTAATGTTTTGCTTTTTTATAACTTTATATTTTTGTTATTATAAATAAATTATTTAAATTAATTTGTCTTACTCATAATTTATTTTGTAATTTATAATACTATAATAATAAACTAATAAATAATTAAAATAATTTTTTAAAATTATAATGAATACAAATAAAATTGAGATTTATTATTTATTATTCAGGATATACAGGTTTAATGGTTTAAGTATTTAGGTGTTTTTGGGTTTAGGTGTTTAGTGATTTAAGTGTTTAGACCTTTAGTGATTTATAGTTATTATCTAAAAAATTAAAAAACAAAAAATTTAATTTTTTGACTTTTTTTAATTTTTAAAGGTTGTAACCTTTGAAAGTATAATAATTTTAAATTTTTTAAAATGTGCTTATAATATTTAGTTATAATAATCTTAATAATTATATATAATGTAAACTAAATATAAATAATTATATTAATAGATATTATAAAATTGATCAATAAATAAATTAATAAACTAGTATTAATAAGAATGATATAAATTAAAATATGATTTTAGAATCTAAAATGATTCAAAATCAAAATAAGATATATTACTAAATAATAATTTGTTATCTTAAAAATTTTACTCATTTTATAAGCATATATATTTTTTTGATGAAAATAAATTATTTAAATTATATCTGTATCACTAATAATTTATTTTGTAATTAATATTTCTATAAAAATAAATTGATAAATAATTAAAATGAATATATAAAATTATAATGGATACTAATAAAAAAGAGATATATTATTTATTATTTAGTGTATACCTATTTAATGGTTTATGTTTTTTGTGGTTTTAGGGTTAAAAAGTTTATTGATTTATATGTTTGCACATTTAGGTGTTTATAGTTTTTATTTAATTAATTAAATAACAAAAAAATTATTTTTATGAATTTTCATGATTTTCAAAGGTTATATAACCTTTGAAAATATAATAATTTTTTAATAGTTCTAAAATATGCATACAATACTTAGTTATAATAATCTTAATAATTATATTTGATGTAAATTCAATATAAAAAATTTTATTAATATATATTATTTTGATGATCAAAAAATAAATTAATAAACTATTATTAATAAGATAGATATTAATTAAAATATATTTTCCGAACCGAAAATAATTCAAAATCAGAGTAAATTATATTACTAAATAAAATTTTAAAATTTTGAAATTTTGTTTATTTTTATGAGCTTATATTTTTTTCATAAAAAATAATTTATTTAAATTATGTGTCTTACTCATTATTTATTTTGTAATTAATATTTCTATAAAAATAAACTAAAAAATAATAAAAATGAATATTTAAAATTATAATGAATACAAATAAAAAATAGATTTATTATTTATTATTTAGGTTATATAGGTTTATTGGTTTAAGTATTTAGGGGGTTTTGGGGTTTAGGAGTCAAGAGATTTAAATGTTTTGGCATTTAGTGGTTTATAAGTTTTATTTAAATAATAAAAAAATTATTTTTGCGATTTTTTATCATTTTTGAAGGTTATAACCTTTGAAAATATAATAATTTTTAAATTTTTTCAAATGTAAATATAATATTTAGTTATAATAATCTTATTAATTATAAGACATTTAAATTCGATATAAGTAATTTTATTGTTAAATATTATAAAATTGATCAAATAATAAATTAATAACCTATTCTTAATAAGATTGATAACGAATAAAATATAATTACAAAACCTATATATAATGATTCAAAATCAAAGTAAAATATATTACTAAATAATAATTTTTTGTCTTTAAATTTTTACTTTTTTTATAAGCATATATTTTTTTTGATTAAAAAAAATTATTAAAATTATAGTTGTCTCTCTCATTATTTATTTTGTAATTAATATTTTTATAAAAAATAATCTAATAAATAATTAAAATGAATATTTAAAATTATCATGAATACAAATTAAAATGAGATTTATGATTTATTAATAATATTTCTATAAGGTATACAGGTTTAATTGTTTGATTATTTAGAAGTTTTGTCGTTTAGGTGTTTATCAATTTATTTTTTTAGGTATTTAGTGGTTTATAGGCTTTATTTATATAATAAAAATAAAATTTTTTTTTTAGATTTTTTCTGATTTTCAAAGGTTATAACCTTTAAAAATAAAATAATTTTTAAAAATTTTTGAAATGTGAATACTATGTATAATTATATTAATCTTAATAATTATATATCATATAAATTCAATATAAACAATTTTAATGATAGATATTATAATAATGATCAAAAATTAAATTAATAAACTATTATTAATAATATAAATATTAATAAAAATATATTTACAAAACACAAAATGATTCAAAAGCAAATCAAAATATATTACTAAATAATAATAATTAATTTTTATAATTTTCCTTCTTTCTACAAGATTATATTTTTTTTATTAAAATAAATTATTTAAATAATATTTGTCTCACTCTAAATTTTTTTTGTAATTAATTTTTATAAAAAATTAAACTATAAATAATTAAAAGTAATTTTTAAAATCATAATAATAGAAATAAAAATGAGATGAATTATTTATTAAGTAGTATATAGCTGTTAAAGGTTTATGTATTTAGGGGTTACGAGATTTAATAGGATATATATATTCAATATAAACATTTTTATTGATAAATATTCTAATAATGATCAAAAAATAAATTAATAATCTATTATTAATAGGATAGATATCAATTATAATATAATTACAAAACCTAAAATGATTCAGAAGCAAAGCAAAATATATTACTATATAATAATTTTTTGTTTTGAAATTTTTTTTTCTTTTAAAAAGTTTATCTATATTATTTTGATGAAAAATAATTTATATAAATTATATTTGTGTAACTCATAATTTATTTTGTAATTAATATTTAATAAAAATAAACAAATAAATAATTAAATTTGAATATTTAAAATTAAAATGAAAAAAAAATGAGATTTATTCTTTATTATTTAGGATATACCGGTTTAATTTAAATTAGATCTATCTCACTAATAATTTATTTTGTAATTAATATTTCTATAAAAATAAACTGATAAATAATTAAAATAACAATTAAAATTATAGTGAATAATTAAAATAATTTATTTTGTTCCTTTTCTCAACTCAAGAAAGATTGCTAAAGATCTAACAAAAATAATAGGAGCTTTTATTTTATCTCTATTATGTCTCATCATATTTGATGTTGAATCACTAGGCTATCAAAGGTAATTTGACTCAGGTACGCTGACAGACTAAACCAATCTTGTACCCCTATGTGTTGAAATATCTAGTTGTTGAGGATGCTATTTATATTGATCATTGTAATTTCATCTAAAATATCTCTCATGCACACACTCAAAGCAATTTTTTTTAAAATATAGTTCACCTCGAAAAAAATAACCACCATGTAGGGTATTAGTACAAACTACCCCCAGGGTGGTTTGAGTAGTGCAAGAAGTATGGGCTCTCATTCAATCAAGAATGAAAAAATTTATTTTATTGGCATGTCTAAGCCCTTTTTTTATATCCTCGTGGATATGAAAAGTATCATTTCTTTCTTTTTATATTAAATGAGTTATGTATACAAGCTCACAATACCCAAAAAGGTGTAAATGAATCATATTCAAATGTATAAAAGGTTTATATCATTGCTCAAAATATTAGTCTTGCATATTGACACTTAAGGTCACAAATCAAAGCAAAATGCCATAGTGATATTTCCAATCCCAAGAATTTTAGCTATAGAAAGTTATAAAGAGTAGTACTCAAGCTTTTACTATTTCTAGGGTCATCACTTTTGCTCTTGAGGAATTTCAAAAGTGACAATCATTCCTAGAGCAATGTCTTTGCAATATAAAGATAAAATGAACAAGCTATGGTCATATCCAATACTGTGACCAAGTATTATAGTGATTAAATATGTATTCATGATCATTCTTAGTGCCATTACAATATGTTCAACTAGAGAGACACAAGTTATGGCATATTCTCATCGATATGATTTTATGTTCTAGAGACAAAATATACAATCATGACCATTGCTAATGCTACAATAATCTAAAGCAAGAAAGAGACTGAATCCATAACTCACCCCTTGAGTCATGACTTTGTGTTACATATACAAAAAAAATAAATCTGTGAGATTCCTAAAAGTTGTAAATTTCAATTAAATTTAACACTTAGTCATTTGATTATAAAATTGCAAAACATGAGATTTAGGATTTAGAGTTATGTACCAGGGATATAGTTTATGGTTTACACTTTAGGATTTAAAGTTTAGGGTTTATTGTTTTTTTTGTTTTTTTTTTGGTTTTTTTTGGAAAATACACACTTTATTTATCATTTAGGCACACAACTTACAAGAGACTAAAAAGCTGACTAATTTAGGCCAGCCCACCAACTCATATGCACCTTAATGATTCTATGCATAAAATACATAAAAAAAGATATTGCCTAATAATTCCTAGTGTACAAATACAACTAAAATCACCTAGCATTTCCAGACATCAGAGTTGGCATTGAGTCATTATGCACATTGCGTCCTTTCCATTCGGATTTGTCCAAGCCTTTTGGAGGAACCTGAATGATGCACCATATTAAAACTATACAAATATAAGATTGTGCATGTGCATGACATGCAGCATCAAGCATTTGCCCATGTCAATGCTATGCAATGGAATACATGTAAAACTGAATACCCATAAATCCACAAGTCCATATCTACGGCACTTTATCAATTCATTCTCACCTCTGAATTCCACATTCTTCTGCTCCAATGATCTTCAAAAAAGTATCTCTTGGGTTAGAATGCTTCCTCTTCAAGCTCCAAAAAGTGGCTGTATGTTGCGCCAACAAAATATTAAAAAATATGCATGCATCATTGTGCATGTGTGATGAGGTCCATCTCATAGTCTAATTATAAAACATTTTAATTGAATATAAGTAATTTTATTGTTTGATTTTATAAAAATGATCAAATAATAAATTAATAAACTATTATTAATAAGATTGATCGCAATTAAAATATAATTTCAAAACCTATATATAATCATTCAAAATCAAAGTAAAATATATTACTAAATAATATTTTTTTATTTTTAAATTTTTACTTCTTTATATAAGCTTATATTTTTTGATTTAAAATAAATTATTAAAATTACATTTGTCTCACTCATTATTTATTTTGTGATTGATATTTCTATAAAAAATAAACTAATAAATAATTAAATGAATATTTAAAATTAAAATGAAATCAAATTAAAATGAAATTTATGATTTATTATAGATGGTATACTAGTTTAATGGTTTGATTATTTAGTGGTTTTAGGGTTTTATTTATATAATAAAATTTAAAATTCTAATTTTGATTTTTTTCTGATTTTCAAAGGTTATAACCTTTGAATATCTAATAATTTTAAAATTTTTTTCAAACGTGAATACAATATTTAGTTATAATAAACATTATATTTATATATCATATAAATTCAATATAAACATTTTAATTGATAAATATTCTAATAATGATGAAAAAATAACTTAATAATCTATTATTAATAAGATAGATATCAATTAAAATAGATTTACAAAACCTAAAATGATTCATAAGCAAAGCAAAATATATTACTATATAATAATTTTTTGTTTTGCAATTTTTTTTTCTTTTAAAAAGTTTATAAATAATTTTTTGATGAAAAATAATTTATATAAATTATATTTATCAAAATCAATTTATTTTGTAATTAATATTTATATATAAATAAAAAAAATAAATAATTAAAATGAATAATTAAAATTATAATGAAAAAAGAATAAAATTTATTATTTATTATTTAGGGATCCCGGTTTAATTTAAATTAGATCTGTCTCACTGATAATATATTTTGTAATTAATATTTCTGTAAAAGAAATTGATAAATAAATAAAATAAAAATTTAAAATTATACTAAAAAAGATTAAAATTAGATTTATATTTTCTTATTAATATATTCCAGTTTAATGATTTAAGTATTTAGAGATTTTGTCGTTAGGAGTTTAGCAATTTATGATTTTAGGCTTTTAGTGGTATATAGATTTTATTTAAAAAAATAAAATAACAAAAAAATTTCTCTAATTTTTTATCATTTTCATAAGTTATAACATTTGAAAATATAATAATATTTAAAATTATTTGAAATTTTAATACATTATTTTGTTATAATAATATTAATAATTATATATCATATAAATTTAATATAAATAATTTTATTGATTGATATTATAAAAATGATCAAAAATTAAATTTATAAACTATTAATATTAAGATAGATATTAATTAAAAAATATTTAAAAAACCTAAATTGATTAAAAATTAAAATAAAATATATTGCTTTATAATAATTTTTAATTTTTAAATTTATACTTCTTTTATAAGCATATATTTTTTTTATTAAAAATAAATTAATTAAATTATATTTGTCGCACTCATACTTTATTTTGTAATAAATATTTCTATAAAAATAAACTTATAAATAATTAAAATGAATATTTAAAATAATAATAAATTGAAATCAAAATTATATTTTTAAATTATTAAATAGCATATAGCAGTTTAATGGTTTATGTATTTAGCCATTACAGGCCTTAGGAGTTTACTGATTTAATGTGTATTTATATCTATCATAATATTAATATGATATATATAAATTAAAATTTAATTAAAAAACCTAAAATGATTCAAAATCAATGTAAACTTTATTACTAAATAATAATTTTTTTTAGTTTTTGAATCATTTTATAAGCTTATATATTTTTTTGTTGAAAAATATATTATTTAAATTATATTTGTCACTCATAATTTATTTTGTAATTAATATTTCTATCAATTATTTAAATTATATTTAAGGTTTCTGAGTTTAAAGGTTTAGGTATTTAGGGGCTTCGGGGTTTAGGAGTTTATAGATTTATGTATCGAGGCATTTAATGGTTTATAAGTTTTATTTAAACAATGATATAACTAAAAATTTATTTTTGTTATTTTTTCACATTTTTGAATGTTATAACCTTTGAAAATATTACAATTTTTAAATTTTTTATATATGTGAATACTATATTTAGTTATGATAATCTTAATAATTATTTATCATGTTAATTCAATATAAACAATTATATTGAATTATTAATGATCAAAAAATATATTTGCAAATAAAATATATTATGTTAATTCAAAAAATATTTATAGTTATTATATTAATGATCAAAAAATAAATTAATAAACTATTATTGATAAGATAGATATTTTTTAAAATATATTTACAAAACGTAAATATATTCAAAATCAAAGTAAAATATAATACTAAATAATAATTTTTTTGATGTTTTGCTTTTTTTTATAAGTTTATATTTTTTGTTATTAAAAGTAAATTATTTAAATTATATTTGTTTTCCACATAATTTATTTTTAATTTATAATTCTATAAAAATAAACTAATAAATAATTAAAATGAATATTTAAAATTATAATGAATACAAATAAAATTGAGATTTATTATTTATTATTCAGGATATACTAGTTTAATGGTTTAAGTATTTAGGTGTATTGGGGTTTAGTGATTTAAGTGTTTAGGCCTTTAGTGATTTATAGTTTTTATTTAAAGAATAACAAAATAAAAAATTAAATTATTTGATTTTTATTTATTTTTGAAGGTTATAACCTTTGAAAATATAATAATTTTTAATTTTTTTAAATGTTAATATAATATTTAGTTATAATATTCTTAATAATTATATATAATGTAAACTCAATATAAATAATTTTATTAATAGATATTATAATAATGATCTGTATAAAATTAATAAATTATTATTAATAAGTATTATATAAATTAAAATATAATTGCAAAAACTAAAATGATTCAAAATAAAATATTTTACAAAATAATAAATATTTGTTTTTAAAATTTTGCCTCTTTATATAAGCATATATATTTTTTTGATAAAAAATAAATTATTTAAAATAGATCTGTCTTACTAATAATTTATTTTGTAATTAATATTTCTATAAAAATAAACTGATAAATTATTAAAATAAAAATTTAAAATTACACTTAATAAAAATTAAAATGAGATTTATGATTTATTATTAATGTATACAAGTTTAATAGTTTATGTATTTAGAAGTTTTGTCATTTAGGAGTTTAGTGATTTATGTTTTTAGGCATTTAGTGGTTTATATGTTTTATTTAAATAAGAAAATAACAAAAAAAAATTGTAATTTTTAGTCATTTTCATAGGTTTTAACCTTTGAAAAAATAATAATAATTAAAATTTTTTGATATGTGAATACAATATTTATTTATAATAATTTTAATAATTCTATATAATATAAATTCAATATAAACAATTTTATTGATAGATATTATAATAATGATCAAAAATTAAATTAATAAACTATTAATAATAAGATAGATATTAATTAAAAAATATTTACAAAACCCAAATTGATTCAAAATTAAAGTAAAAAATATTACTGGATAATACTTTTTAATTTTTAAAATTTTACTTCTTTTATAAGCGTATATATTTCTTTTGATTAAAAATAGATTATTTAAATTATATTTGTCGCACTCATAATTTATTTATAATAAATATTTCTATAAAAATAAATGAATAAATAATTAAAATGAATATATAAACTATAATAAATAAAAATTAAAAGTAAATTTATTAATTATTATATATTATATAGCATTTTAATGGTTTATGTATTTTAGTATTATGGGGTTTAGGTATTTACAGATTTAATTGTGAATGCATTTAGTGGTTTATAGGTTTTATTTAAAAAATAAAATCACAAAACATTTATTTTTATTATTTTTTGATATTTCTAAGGTTATAACCTTTGAAAATATAATAACTTTTAAAATTTTTTTAAAAGTGAATTCAATATTTAGTTATAATAATCAATATATTTATATATCATATTTCAACATAAATAATTTTAGTGATAAATATTCTAATAATGATTAAAAAATAAATTAATAATCTATTATTAATAAGACAGATATCAATTAAAATATAATTACAAAACATAAAATGATTCATAAGCAAAGCAAAATATTTTACTATATAATAATTTTTTGTTTTTAAATTTTTTTTTATTTTAAAAAGTTTATCTATATTTTTTTGATTAAAATTAATTTACATAAATTATATTTGTCTAACTCATAATTTATTTTTTAATTAATATTTATATAAAAATAAAAAATTAATAATTAAAATGAATATTAAAAATTATAATAAAAAAAATGAGATTTATTATTTATTATTTAGGGTATATCGGTTTAATTTAAGTTATATCTATCTCACTAATAATTTATTTTGTAATTAATATTTCTATTAAAATAAACTGATAAATAATTAAAATAAAAATTTTGAATTATACTGAATAAAAATTAAAATGAGATTTATGATTTATTATTAATGTATACCAGTTTAATAGTTTATGTATTTTCAGGTTTTGTCGTTTAGGATTTTAGCGATTTATGTTTTTATGCATTTAGTTATTTATAGATTTTATTTAAAAGATAAAATAACAAAAAAATTGTAATTTTTTGTCATTTTAAATGTTATAACCTTTAAAATTATAATAATATTTAAAATTTTTAGAAATATGAATACAATATTTAGTTAGAATAATTTTAATAATTCTATATCATATAAAATAAATATAAACAATTTTATTGATAGATATTATAATAATGATCAAAAATAAAATTAATAAACTATTTATAATAAGATAGATATTAATTAAAAAATATTTACAAAACCCAAATTGATTCAAAATTAAAGTAAAATATATTAGTTGATAATAATTTTTAATTTTTAATAATACTTCTTTTATACTTCTTTTAAAAGTGTATATATATTTTTTGATTAAAAATAAATTATTTAAATTATATGAGTCGCACTCATAATTTATTTTGTAATATAAATTTTTATAAAAATAACCTAATAAATAATTAAAATGAATATTTAAAATTATAATAAATTTAAATAAAAATTCAATTTATTAATTATTAAGTAGTATATAGCGGTTTAATGGTTTATGTATTTAGGCATTACGGGGTTTAGGAGTTTACTGATATAACTGTGTATGCATTTAGTGGTTTATAGGTTTTATTTGAATATATAAAATAACAAAAAATTTATTTTTATTATTTTTTCATATTTCCAAATGTTATAACATTTAAAAATATTATAATTTTTAAATTTTTTTCAAAAGTGAATTCAATATTTAGTTATAATAATCATTATATTTAACATGATATAATTATTAAGATTATCATAACTAAATATAGTATTCAAATATAAAGAAAATTTAAAAATTGTTATATTTTCAAAGGTTATAACCTTCAAAAATGATAAAAAATAACAAAAATAATTTTTTTGTTATATCATTATTTAAATAAAACTTATAAACTATTAAATACCTAAATACATAAATCTCTAAACTCCTAAACCCCGAAGCCCCTAAATACCTAAACCTTTAAACTTGTAAACCTTCAATATAATTTAAATAATTTAAAGAAATTTTAATTACATAATAAATTATGAGTGACAAATATAATTTAAATAATTTATTTTTCAACAAAAAAAAAATACCAGCTTATAAAATGATGCAAAAACTTAAAAAAAATTATTATTTAGTAATAAATTTTACTTTGATTTTGAATCATTTTAGGTTTTTTAATTATATTTTAATTTATATCTATCATATTAATAAATGTTTATTAATTCATTTTTTGATAATTGATATAATTTTATCAATAAAATTGTTTATATTAGTTTATATTATATATAGTTATAATATTTATTTTTACTAAATATTGTATTCACATTTTTAAAAAATTTTAAAATTATTATATTTTCAAATGTTATAACCTTTAAAAATTTGAAAAAATATCAAAAATAAATTTTTTATTATTTCATTATTTGAATAAAACCTATAAACCATTAACTGCCTAAATACTTAAATCAATAACTTCTAATTCTTGAAAACCCTAAATAGATAAATTTTTTAAACATGTATATCGTAAATAATAAATAATAAATCTCATTTTTATTTTTTTCATTATACTTTTAAATATACATTTTAATTATTTATTTGTTTATTTTTATATAAATATTTATTACAAAATAAATCATAAGTTATACAGATATAATTTATATCAATTATTTTTCAACAAAAAAATATTGATAAACTTAATAAAAGAAGAAAAAAATCAAAAACAAAAAAATATTATATAGTAATATATTTTGCTTTGTTTCTAAATCATTTTAGGTTTTAATTATATTTTAATTGATATCTAACTTATTAATAATAGATTATTAATTTATTTTTTGATCATTATTAGAATATTTTTTTAAAAAAATCTTTATATTGAATTTATATGATATATAAATTTTAATATTATTATAACTAAATATTGTATTCACTTTTGAAAAAGTTTTAATATTTTATATTTTCAAAGATTATAACCTTTGAACATGTGAAAAAATAATAAAAATATTTTTTTTGTTATTTCACTGTTTAAATAAAACCTATAAATCACTAAATGCCTAAACTCGTAAATCACTAAACTACAAAATCCCGATACCCCTATATAGATAATCCTTTAAACTGGTATACCCTAAATAATAATTAATAAATCTCATTTTTATTTGTTTTCATTATAATTTAAAAACTTCATTTTGATTGTTATGTTTTTATATATATATATATATATATATTAATTATAAAATAAATTAAGAGTTAAAAATATAATTTATAAAAATTATTTTACATCAAAAAATAGATAAGCTTATAAAAAGAATAAAAATTTAAAAACAAATAATTATTATTAAGTAATATATTTTGCTTTGCTTTTGAATCATTTTAGGTTTTGATATTATATTTTAAGTAATATCAATCTTATTTATAATAGATTTTTAATTTATTTTTTGATAATTATTAGAATATCTATGAATAAAATTGTTTATATTGAATTTATATGATATATAATTATTATGATTATTATAAATAAATATTGTATTCACTTTTGAAAAAAAATTAAAAATTATTATATTTTCAAAGGTTTAATCTTAAAAAATGAGAAAGAATACAAAAAATAAATTTTTTGTTATTTCTTTTTTAAATAAAACCTATAGACCACTAAATGTTTACTTACTTAAATCAGTAGCTCATTAAACGCGAAGCACCTAAATACATAAACCTTATAACAGTTGTATACTACTTAATAAATAATAAATCTCATTTTTAATTCTATTTATTATTATTTTAAATATTCATTTTAATTATTTATATTTTAATTTTTAGAAAAATTAATTACAAAATAAATTTTGAGTGAGATTGATATTATTTAAATAATTTATTTTTAATCATAAAAAAATATAAGCTTATAAAAAGATAGAAAAATTTAAAAATAAATATTATTATTATTTAGTAATATATTTTGATTTGATTTTGATATCATTTTGTGTTATTTAAATATATTTTAATTAAAATTTATATTATTAATAATAGTTTATTAATTTAATTTTTGATCATTATTATAATATTTATCAATAAAATTATTTATATTGAATTTATATGATATATAACTAATAAGATTAATATAATTATACATGGTATTCACATTTCAAAAGATTTTAAAAATTATTTTATTTTCAAAGGTTATAACCTTTGAAAATCTAAAAAAAATCAAAAAAAATTTTTACCTTTTTTATAAATAAAACCTATATACCACTAAATGCCCAAAAACATAAATTACTAAACTCCTAAATGAAAAAACTCCTAAATAATCGATCCATTAAACCGGTATACCATATATAATTGTTGGGCAATTGTGCTTCCACAGTAGTGAGATTGAGATACAGAAACACAGAAACAACATAAAACAAGCAATATATATATAACAATTCAGCAACCATCCACGATAGAATCAAAAAATGAGAAATAAACGTGGTTCGTTAGGCGCTCAGTACGACTAGCTAAATCCACCATGAAATTGCTTATGCATTACAGATTAAAGCAACAGAAATGTCTTACAGTATGTAGCACACAGAATAGTCACGATAAATCACATAGAGAGAAGAGAGAGAGATGATGAACAGTTCCATGGGTCCAAAAATAACCACCCTAAAATAAAATTACAAAACATTTTATATTAAAATTTCTCTCGGTTCATTTAACTGGAGTGGGTCGGATCATGAGACAGGTCAGGCTCTGCTCCAATTTCAGCCAGCTGTTCGATCAGCGAGACCTCCGTTATTGTGCTACTGCTGCATCTCCGGCCTCTTAATATTTTCTTTCCTGCACTTACATGAAAATATTAAAAAAGAAAAAATATTTGGTTATACAAACAGATTATAAAAAATTAATTACATATACAACAATAATAAATCTTAAATCTCATTTTAATTTGTATTCATTATAATTTTAAATATTCATTTTAAATATTTATTAGTTTATTTTGTATATAAATATTAATTACAAAATAAATTGTCAGACAAATATAATATTAATAATTTACTTTTAAGAAAAAAAAATATAATCTTATAAAAGAAGTAAAAATTTAAAAACAAAAAATTATTATTTAGTAATAGATTTCATTGATTTTGAATCAATTTAGGTTTTGTAATTATATTTTAATTAATATCAATCATATTAATAATAGTTTATTAATTTATTTTTTGATAATTGGTATCATATTTATCAATAAAATTATTTATAATTAGTTTATATTATATATAATTATAATGATTATTATTACTAAATATTTTATTCACATTTTAAAAAAAATTTAAAATTATTATATTTTCAAATGTTATAAACTTTGAAAATGTGAAAAAATAACAAAAATAATTTTTTTGTTATTTCTTTGTTTAAATAAATCCTATAAACCACTAAATTCCTAAATACTTAAATCAATAACTTTTAAATCTCGAAAACCCTAAATAGATAATCATTTTAAACCGATATACCTTAAATAATAAATAATAAATCTAAATATTATTTTTTTTATTATAATTTAAAATATTCATCTTAATTATTTTTTCATTTATTTTTATATAATTTTTAATGATAGAATAAATTGAGTTAGACAAATATAATTTATATAATTATTATTCATCAAAAAAATATAGAAAAACATTGTAAAAGAAAAAATATTCAAAACAAAAAAATATTATATAGTAATATATTTTGCTTTATTTCTGAATCATTTTAGGTTTCGTAATTATATTTAAATTGATATCTATATTATTAATAATATATTATTAAATTATTATTTGTTCATTATTAGAATATTTACCAATAAAAATATTTATATTGAATTTATATGATATATAAATATAATGATTACTATTACTAAATATAGTATTCACTTTTGAAAAAATTTAAAAATTATTATATTTTCAAAGGTTATAACCTTTGAAAATATCAAAAAATAAAAAAAAATAACTTTTTTGATATATTTTATAAAGAACACCTATAACCACTAAATGCATACAATTTTAAATCAGTAAACTCCTAAACCCCGTAATGCCAAATTACATAAACCATTAAACATCTATAAACTACTTAATAATTAATAAATCTAATTTTTAATTCTATTTATTATAATTTTAAATATACAGTTTATTGATTTATTTATATATTTTTATAAAAATATTTATTACAAAATAAATTATGAGTGCGACAAATATAATTTAAAAAATATATATGCTTATAAAAGGAGTAAAAATTTAAAAATAAAAAATTGTTATCTAGAAATATATTTTACAATAATTTTGAATCAATTTGTGTTTTGTAATTATTTTTTAATTAATATCTATCTTAATATCAATAGTTTATAAATTTAAATTTGATCATTAATATAATATATATCAATTAAATTTTTTATTGAATTTATATGATATATAATTATTAATATTATTATAATTAAGTATTGAATTCACATTTCAAAAAAATTTTAAATATTATTATATTTCAAAGGTTATAACCTATGAAAATGAGAAAAAATTATAGAAATTTTTTTTGATATTTTATTTTTTAAATAAAATGTATAAACGATTAAAATCCTAAAAACATAAATTGCTAAAATCCTAAATGAATAAACCTCTAAATACTTAAACCATTAAACTTGTATGCAGTAATAATAAATCATAAATCTCATTTTAAATTTTATACTGTATAATTTTAAATTTTTATTTTAATTATTTATCAGTTTATTTTTATAGAAATATTAATTACATAATAAATTATTAGTGAGACATATATAATTTAAATAAAAACACTATCCCTAAATAATAAATAATAAATCTCATTGCTTTTCATTATAATTTTAAATATTCATTTTAATTATTTGTTTGTTTATTTATATATAAATATTAATTACAAAATAAATTGAGCTAGACAAATAATTTATATAAATTATTTTTCATCAAAAAATTATAGATAAACTTTTTAAAAGAAAAAAAATTTTCAAAATAAAAAATTATTATATAGTAACATATTTTGCTTTTTTCTAAATTATTATAGGTTTTGTAATTATATTTTAATTGATATCTATCTTATTAATAATAGTTTTTAATTTATTTTTTGTTCATTATTAGAATATTTATCAATAAAATTGTTTATATTGAATTTACATGATTTATAATTATAAAGATTCTTATAACTAAATATTATATTTATATTTGAAAATAATTTAAAAATTATTATATTTTTAAAGGTTATCATCTTTGAAAATGAGTTAAAATTGCCAAAATAAATTTTTTGTTATTTTATTGTTTATATAAAACCTATAAACTACTAAATTCCTAAATGCTTAAATCATTTAACTCCTAAACCCCAAAACCACAAAACCCTTATATACTTAAACATTTAAACCATCTTTAAAGGTTTAAGTATTTATAAATAATATATAAATATCTATCAATAAATAATAGTTTATTAATTTGGTTTTTGATCATTATTATATTTTTATTTATATTTAGTTTATTAATATCTATCATTAAAATTTTTTATTTTTAATTTACATGATATATAATTATTAAGTTTATTATAGCTAAATATTCTATTCACATTTAAAAAAAAATTAAAAATTATTATATTTATAAAGGTTATAACCTTCAAAATTGATAAAAAATTTGAAAAATAATTTTTTTGTTATTTCATTATTTAAATAAAACTCCTAAACTCATAAATACTTAAACTATTAAACTAGTATTCCCTAAATAATTAATCATAAATCTCATTTTTATTTGTATTCATTATAATTTTAATATTCATTATAATTATTTATTAGTTTAATTTTATGGAAATATTAATTGCAAAATAAAATTATGAATGAAACAATTATAATTTAAATAATTTATCTTCATCAAAAAAATTTATAAGCTTATAAAAAGAATCAAAAATTTAAAAATAAAATATTATTATTTAGTAATATATTTTACTTTGATTTTGAATCATTTTAGGTTTTGCAAATATATTTTAATTAATAGCTATCTTATTAATAATAGTTTATTAATCTATTTTATGATCAGTATTATAATATCGATCAATAAAATTATTTATATTGAATTTACATGATATTTAATTTTTATGATTATTATAATTAAATATTGTATTACCATTTGACACAATTAAAAATTATAATATTTTCAATGGTTATAACCTTGAAAATGAGAAAAAAAATTATAAAAATAATTTTTTTTGTCATTTAATTATTGGAATAAAACCTATAAACCACAAAATACCTAAATATTTAAATTACTAAACTCCTAAACTCTGATACTCCTGCACCACACCCACATAGCGACGGACCACAGTACACACGTGCACATATTATTGTCCATTTTTGTGTAGCATTTAGAGGGGCCAGCAAGTCCTGGAAGTAGCTAGAAGTATGGGCCACCAGTTTATTGAGGGCCCCACTATCAAGCTGGGATGATAACATTCAGACAACTGACGAGACCGAGCAAAGTGGTTGGGAGTAAACCCAAGAGTAGCTAGAAGTGGGTCTCACTAGCCATTTCAGGCAGCATAGAGGGCCACCCAACCATCGCTCAACAGGAGTAGCGGGTAATCCATTATTAATTGGAGAGCCGGCAATATCCGAAGCATCACCAAGTAGGCCCAATAAGCAATGGAGTCCATACCAGCCAAACGGGAGCCAAAGATTCAAACTTGTAGATTATGTTTGTAGTCTTATTTGTATTTTGGACTTTGCATGCACCATGTACTTGTAGAGACGGATCATCACATACTCACACACACAATCTTGTCTGTTCTCTATGTAGCATGCAATTGAAAAAGAATGACATAGGCAAATGCTTGATGTTGCATGTCACAGACTTGCACAATCTAATATTTGCATAGTTTTAATATGGTGCATCATTCAGGTTCCTCCAAATGGCTTGAACAAATCCGAATGGAAAGGATGCAGTTAGCATAATGACTCAATGCCAACTTTGAAGTATGGCAATGCCAGGTGATTTTATTTGTATTCATATGCTTCGAATTATTAGGCATTATGTTTTTTTATGTATTTTATGCATAGAATCATTAAGGTGCATAGGATTTGGTGGGCTGGCCTAAATTGTTCAGCTTTTTAGTCTCTTGTAAGTTGTGTGTCTAAATGATAAATAAAATGTATATTTTCCAAAAAAAAAAATAAAAAACCATAAACCCTAAACTTTAAATCCTAAACCTTAAACCATAAACTTTAACCCCAACCCATAAACCCTAATTCCTAAATCTCATGTTTTGCACTTTTATAATCAAATGACTAAGTGTTAAATTTAAATTGAAATTTACATCTTTTAGCAATTTCACAGATTTATCTTTTTGTATATGTAACACAAAGTCATGACTCAAGGGGTGAGTTATGGATTCAGTCTTTTCTTGCTTTAGATTATTGTAGCATTAGCAATGGTCATGATTGTATATTTTATCTCTAGAACACAAAATTATATCGATGAGAATATGCCATAACTTGTGTCTCTCTGTTGAACATATTGTTATGGAACTAAGAATGATCGTGAATACATATTTAATCACTATAACACTGGGTCACAGTATTGGATATGACCATAGCTTGTGCATTTTATCTTTATATTGCAAAGTCATTGCACTAGGAATGCTTGTAATTTGGACATTCCTCAAGAGCAAAAGTCATTACCCTAGATATAGTTAAAGCTCGATTACTACTCTATATAACTTTCTATAGTTAAAATTCTTGGGATTGGAAATATCACCATGGCTTTTTCCTTTGATTTGTGACCTCAAGTGTTAATATGCAAGACTAATATTTAGAGCATTGATTAAAACCTTTTATACATTTGAATATAATTCATTTACACCTTTTTGGGTATTGTGAGCTTGTATACATAACTCATTTAATATAAAAAGAAAGAAATGATACTTTTCATATCCATGAGGATATAAAAAAAGGCTTAGACATGCCAATTTACACCTTTTGGGTATTGTGAGCTTGTATACATAACTCATTTAATATAAATAGAAAGAAATGATTCTTTTCATATCCATGAGGATATAAAAAAAAGGCTTAGTTATGCCAATAAAATAAATTTTTTGATTCTTGATTGAAAGAGAGCCCATACTTCTTGCCCTGCTCAAACCACCCTCGGGCTAGTTTGTTCTAATAGGCTACAAAATCGTTATTTTTTTAAATGTGAACTATATTTTAAATAAATTGCTTTGAGTGTGTGCATGAGAGATATTTTAGAAAAAATTACAATAATCAATATAAATAGCATCCTCAACAACTAGCTATTTCAACACACAGGGATACAACTTTGGATAAGTCTGTTAGCGTACATGAGTCAAATTATCTTTGATAGCACAGTGATTCAACATCAAATATGATGAGACATAATAGAGATAAAGTAAAAGCTCCTATTATTTTGGTTAGAGCTTTAGCAATCATTCTAGAGTTGATAGACGAACAAAATAAATTATTTTAATTTTTCAGTATAATTTTAATTTTAATTTTAATTATTTATCAGTTTATTTTTATAGAAATATTAATTACAAAATAAATTATTAGTGAGACAGATCTAATTTAAATTAAACTGGTATATCCTAAATAATAAAGAATAAATCTCATTTTTTACCATTTTAATTTTAAATATTCAAATTTAATTATTTATTTGTTTATTTTAATATAAATATTAATTACAAAATAAATTATGAGTTACACAAATATAATTTATATAAATTAATTATTCATTAAAATAATATAGATAAACTTTTTAAAAGAAAAAAAAATTTAAAACAAAAAATTATTATATAGTAAGATATTTTGTTTTGCTTATGAATCATTTTAGGTTTTGTAAATATATTTTAATTGATATCTATCTTATTAATAATAGATTATTAATTTACTTTTTCATCATTATTAGAATATTTATCAATAAAAATGTTTATATTGAATTTATATGATATATAAATATAATGATTATTATAACTAAATATTGTATTCACTTTTGAAAAAAATTTAAAAATTATTACATTTTCAAAGGTTATAACATTTGAAAATGTAAAAAAATAAAAAAAAAAAAATTTTTTGTTATTTCTTTTTTTAAATAAAACCTATAGATCATTAAATGCTTACTTACTTAAATCAATAAGCTCGTTAATCCCGAAACCCCTAAATACATAAAACTTTTAACATCTATATACTACTTAATAAATAATAACTCTCATTTTTATTTCTATTTATTATAATTTTAAATATTAATTTTAATTATTTATAGTTTAATTTTTTAGAAAAATTAATTACAAAATAAATTTCGAGTGAAACAAATATTATTTAAATAATTTATTTTTTTAAAAAAAATATAAGCTTATAAAAAGAAAAAAAATTATAAAAATTAAATATTATTATTTAGTAATATATTTTGATTTGATTTTCAATCATTTTGTGTTATGTAAATATATTTTGATTAATATTTATATTATTAATAATAGTTTATTAAATTAATTTTTGATCATTATTATATTATCTTTCATTAAAATTATTTATATTGAATTTATATGATAGATAATTAGTAAGATTAATATTATTATACATGGTATTCACATTTCAAAAAATTTTAAAAATTATTTTATTTTCAAAGGTTATAACCTTTGAAAATCAAAAAAAAAATCAAAAATAGAATTTTAAATTTTTATTATATAAATAAAACCTATAAACCAATAAATAATCAAAACATTAAACCGGCATACCATATATAATAAATCATAAATCTCATTTTAATTTGTATTCATTATAATTTTAAATATTCATTTTAATTATTTATTAGTTTATTTTTTAGAGAAATATCAATCATAAAATAAATAATGAGTGAGACAAATATAATTTTAATAATTTATTTTTAATCAAAAAAAAGTTATATAAAGAAGTAAAAATTTAAATACAAAAAATTATTATTTAGTAATATATTTTACTTTGATTTTGAATCATTATATATTGGTTTCACAATTATATTTTAATTGCGATCAATCTTATTAATAATAGTTTATTAATTTATTATTTGATCATTTTTATAATATCGAATAATAAATTATCTTATATTAAATTAAAATGTCTTATAATTATTAAGTTATTATAACTAAATATTATATTTACATTTGAAAAAAAATTAAAAATTATAATATTCTCAAAGGTTATAACCTTCAAAATTGATAAAAAATCACAAAAATAATTTTTTTATTATTTTATTATTTGAATAAAACTTATAAACCACTTAATGACTAAACATTTAAATCTCTAGACTCCTAAACCCCAAAACCCCCTAAATACTTAAACCATTAAACCTATATAACCTAAAAAATTAATAATAAATCTCATTTTTATTTGTATTTATTATATTTTTAAATATTCATTTTAATTATTTTTTAGTTTATTTTTATAGAAATATTAATTAAAAATTAAATAATGAGTGAGATAGATATAATTTAAATAATTTATTTTTAATGAAAAAAAATATAAGCTTATAAAAATAAACAAAATTTCAAAAATTTACAATTTTATTAAGTAATATAATTTACTTTGATTTTGAATTATTTTGGTTCTACAAATATATTTTAATTAATATCTATCTTATTAATAATAGTTTATTAATTTATTTTTTGATCATTATTATAATATATATTAATACAATTTTTTATATTGAAACTACAACAAATATAATTATTAAGATTATTATAACTAAGTATTGTATTCATATTTTAGAACTATTAAAAAATTATTATATTTTTAAAGGTCTTAACCTTTGAAAATAACGAAAATTCCTAAAAATAAATTTTATGTTATTTCATTGATTAAATAAAACGTATAAACACTAAAATGTGTAAACATATAAATCAATAAACTTTTTAACCCCAAAACCACAAAAAAATTAAACAAGTAAATAGTTATACCCTAAATAATAGATCATAAATTTTATTTTTTTAGTATTCATTATAATTTCAATATACATTTTAATTATTTATTAGTTTAATTTTATAGAAATATAAATTAAAAAATAAATTATTAGTGAGACATAAATAATTTAAATAATTTATATTTCATCAAAAAAGATATAGGCTTATAAATGGATACAAAAATTTAAAAATTTAAAATTAATATTTAGTAAAATAATTCAATTTGATTTTGAGTCATTTTAGGTTTTTCAAATATATTTTAAACAATATTTATTTTATTAATAATTGGTTATTACTTTTTTATGATCATTATTATAATAAATATCAATAAAATAGTTTATATTGAATTTATATTATATATAATTATTATGATTATTATAACTTCATATTGTATTCACTTGTCAAAAAAAATTTAAAAATTATTATATTTTCAAAGGTACCTTCAAAAATTAGAAAAAATAACAAAAATAAATTTTTTGTTATTTTATTTTTTATGTAAAACCTATAAACTACTAAATGATTAAATACTAAAATGACTAAACTCTTAAACCCTAAGGCCCATAAATACTTAAAACATTAAATTAGTATAGTCTAAATAATAAATCATAAATTTTAGTTTTATTAGTATTCATTATAATTTTAAATATTCATTTTAATTATTTATCAATTTATTTTTATAGAAATATTAATTACAAAATAAATTATTAGTGTGAAATATATAATTTAAATAATTTATTTTTCATCACTAAAAATGCTCATAAAAAGGCAAAATTTTAGAAATAAAAAATTATTATTTAATAATATATCTTATTTTGATTTTGAATTATTTTAGATTTTACAATTATATTTTAATTTATATCATTCTTATAAATACAAGTTTATTTTTTTATTTATTGATCATTATTTAATATATCATTATTTAATATCTACGAATAAAATTATTTTTATTGAGTTTCCATTATATATAATTATTATGATTATTATAACTAAATATTATATTCACATTTAAAAAAAATTAACAATTATTATATTTTCAAAGGTTACAACCTTCAAAAATTAAAAAAAATCAAAAAATTAAATTTTGTGTTTTTTTCATTCTTAAAAAATAACTATAAATCACTAAAGGTCTAAACACTTAAATCACTAAACTCCTAAACCACAAAACACCTAAATAATTAAACCATTAAATTGGAATATCCTGAATAATAAATAATAAATCTCAATTTTATTTGTATTCATTATAATTTTAAATATTCATTTTAAATATTTTGTAGTTTATTATTATAGAATTATAAATTACAAAATAAATTATGAGTACAACAAATATAATTTAAATAATTTATTTTTAATAACAAAATATAAAGTTATAAAAAAAGCAAAACATTAAAAAAACTATTATTTAGTAATATATTTTACTTTGATTTGAATAAATTTAGATTTTGCAAATACTTTTAAAATAATAACTATTTTATTAATTTTTTTGATCATAATTATAATATCTAGCAATATAATTATTTATATTGAATTTAAATGAATTATAATTATGAAGATTATTATAAATAAAAATTATATTTACATTTGAAAAAAATTTAAAAATTATTATATTTTCAAAGGATATAATCTTCACAAATTAGAAAAAATAATATAAATAAATATTTTTCTATATCAGTGTTTAAATAAAACTTATAAACATCTAAATGCCTAAACACTTAAACATCTAAACTCCTAACGCCAAAAGCCCTTAAATAATTAAATGTTTAAACTCGTAAACCTTAAATATAATTCAAAAAATTTATTAAAATATTAATTACAAAATAAATTATTAGTGATACAAATATAATTTAAATAAATTATTTTTCATCAAAAAAAAATATAAGCTTATAAAAAGAAGCAAAAACTAAAAAATAAAAATTATTATTTAGTAATAAATTTTACTTGGATTTTGAATAATTTTAGGTTTTGCATTAATATTTTAATTTATATCCATCATAATAATAATAACATATTAATTTATTTTTTGATAATTGATATCATATCTATGGATAAAATTGTTTATATTTAGTTTATATATATATAATTATAATGATTATTAATACTAAATATTGTATTCACATTTTAAAAAATTTTAAAATTATTATATTGTCAAAGGTTATAACCTTTGAAAATGTGAAAAAATATCAAAAATAATTATTTTGTAATTTCATTTTTTAAACAAAACCTATAAAGCACTAAATGCCTAAAAACATAAATTGCTAAAGTCCTAAATGAAAAAACCTCTAAATACTTAAAATATTAAATTGGTATACATTAATAATAATTCTTAAATATCTTTTAAATTTTTATTCAGTATAATTTTGAATTGTTATTTTAATTATTTATCAGTTTATTTTTATTGAAATATTAATTACAAAATAAATTAATAGAGTAATTTATATAATTTAAATTAAACTGGTATACCCTAAATAATAAAGAATAAATCTCATTTTTTTCATTATAATTTTAAATATTCATTTTAATTATTTATTTGTTTATTTTTTATAAATATTAATTAAAAAATAAATTATGAGTTAGACAAATATAATTTACATAAATTATTTTTTATCAAAAAAAATATAGATAAACTTATTAAATGAAAAAAATATTAAAAACAAAAAATTAATATATAGTAATATAATTTGCTTTGCTTCTGAATCATTATAGGTTTTTTAATTATATTTTATTTGATATCTATCTTATTAATAATAGATTATTAATTTATTTTTTGATCATTATTTGAATATTTATTTCATTTTAATTATTTATTAGTTTATTTATATATAAATTTTTATTACAAAATAAATTGTGAGTGCGACAAATATAATTTAAATAATTTATTTTTAATAAAGAAATATATACGCTTATAAAAGAAGTAAAAATTTAAAAATAAAAAATTTTATTCAATAATATTTTTTACATTAATTTTGAATAAATTTGGAAATACTTTTTAATTAATATATATCTTATTATTAATAGTTTATTAATTTAATTTTTGATCATTATTATAATATCTATCAATAAAATTATTTATAATGAATTTATATGATATATAATTATTAATATTATTATAACTAAATATTGTATTCACATTTCAAAAAATTTTAAATATTATTATATTTTGAAAGGTTATAACCTATGAAAATTACAAAAAATTAAATTTTTTTTTGTTATTTTATTGTTTAAATAAAACCTATAAACCACTAAATGCCTAAAAACCTAAATCACTAAACTCTAAAAGACAAAACCTCTAAATACTTAAACCATTATTCTAGTATACATTAATAATAAATCATAAATATCATTTTAATTTTTATTCAGTATAATTTTAAATTTTTATTTTAATTATTTATCAGTTTATTTTTATAGAAATATTAATTACAAAATAAATTATTAGTGAGACAGATATAATTTAAATTAGACTGGTATACCTTAAATAATAAATAATAAATCTCATTTTTTTATTATAATTTTAAATATTCATTTTAATTATTTATTTGTTTATTTTTATATAAATATTAATTAAAAATTAAATTATTAGTTAGACAAATATAATATATGTAAATTATTTTTAATCAAAAAAATAAAGATAAACTTTTTAAAATCAAAAAAAAATTACAAAACAAAAAATTATTATATAGTAACATATTTTGGTTTGCTTATGAATCATTTATTGTTTTGTAATTATAATTTTAATTGATATCTATCTTATTAATAATAGATTATTAATTTATTTTTTAATCATTATTAGAATATTAATCACTAAAATTGTTTATATTGAATTTATATGATATATAAATATAATGATTATTAAAACTAAATATTAAATTTGCTTTTAAAAAAAATTTAAAAATTATTATATTTTCAAAGGTTATAACCTTTGAAAATATCAAAAAATAATAAAAATAATTTTTTTGTTATTGTATTTTTTAAATAAAACCTATAAACAACTAAATGCATACACAATTAAATTAGTATACTCCTAAACCTTGTAATACCTAAATACATAAACCATTAAACCACTATATAGTATATAATAATTAATAAATCTAATTTTTATTTCTATTTATTATAATTTTAAATATTCATTTAATTATTTATTAGTTAATTTTTATAGAAATATTTATTACAAAATAAATTATGAGTAAGTCAAATACAATATAAATAATATACTTTTAATAACAAAAAATATAAACATATAAAAAGAAGCAATACATCAAAAACATTATTATTTAGTAATTTATAATATTTGATTTTGAATCAATTTAGATTTTGAATCAATTTATAATAGTTTAAAAAAATTATATTTTCAAAACTAAATATAGTATTCACAATTAAAAAAAAATTTAAAATTGTTATATTTTCAAAGGTTATAACCTTAAAAAATGAGAAAAAATAACAAAAAATCAATTTTTTGTTATATCATTGTTTAAATAAAACTTATAAACCATTAATTACCTAAACACACAAATCTCTAAACTCCTAAACCCTGAAGCCCCTGAATACTTAAACCTTTAAACTCATAAATGTTAAATATAATTTAAATAATTTACAGAAATATTAATTACAAAATAAATTTTGAGTGATACTAATATAATTTAAATAATTTATTGTTTATCAAAAAAATATATAATCTTATAAAATGAGGCAAGAACTAAAAAAGAAAAATTATTATTTAGTAATAAATTTAAATTGATTTTTAATCATTTTAGGTTTTTAAATTATATTTTAATTTATATCTATCATATTAATAATAGTTTATTAATTTATTTTTTGATAATTAATATAATATCTATCAATAAAATTGTTTATATTTAGTTGATATTATATATATTTATAATAATTTTTATTACTAAAAATTGTATAACATTTTTAAAAGATTTTAAAATTATTATATTTTCAAATGTTATAACCTTTGAAAATGTGAAAAAATATCAAAATTTATTTTTTTGTTATTTCATTGTTTAAATAAAATCTATAAACAACTAAATGCCTAAAAACATAAATTGCTAAAGTCATAAATGAAAAAACCTTCAATACTTAAAATATTAAACTTGTATACATTAATAATAATTTATAAATCTTATTTTAATTTTATTCAGTATAATTTTAAATTCTTATTTTAATTATTTATCAATTTATTTTTATAGAAATATTAATTACAAAATAAATTATTAGTGAGACAGATATAATTTAAATTAGACTGGTATACCCAAAATAATAAAGAATAAATCTCAATATTATTTTTTTTTATAATTTTAAATATTCATTTTAATTATTTATTTGTTTATTTTTATATAAATATTAATTAAGAAATAAATTATGAGTTAGACAAATATAATTTATATAAATTAATTTTCATCAAAAAAATATGGATAAACTTTTTAAAAGAAAAAAAAATTCAAAACAATAAATTATTATATAGTAATATAATTTGAATTCTTATGAATCATTTTAGATTTTTTTATTATATTTTAATTGATAGCTATCATATTAATAATAGATTATTAATTTATTTTTTGATCATTTTTAGAATTTTTATCAATAATAATGTTTATATTGAATTTATATGATATATAAATATAATGATTATTATAACTAAATATTGAATTCATATTTGAAAAAAATTTAAAAATTATTATATTTTCGAAGGTTATAAACATTGAAAATATCAAAAAATAATAAAAATAAATATTTTTTTTATTTTAATTTTTAAATAAAACCTATATACCACTAAATGCATACATAGTAAAATCAGTAAACTCCTAAGGCCCGTAATGCCTAAATACATAAACCATTAAGCTGCTATATACTACTTAATAATAAAGAAATCTAATTTTTATTTTAATTTATTATTATTTTTAAAATTCATTTTAAATATTTATAAGTTTATTTTATATAAATATTTATTACAAAATAAATTATGAGTGCGACAAATATAATTTAAATAATTTATTTATAATCAAAAAAAAATATATACGCTTATAAAATAAACAAAATTTTAAAAATTAAAAATTATTATCCAGTAATATTTTTTACTTTAATTTTGAATCAATTTGGGTTTTCTATATATTTTTTAATTAATATCTATCTTATTAGTAATAGTTTATTAATTTAATTTTTGATCATTATTATAATATCTATCAATAAAATTGTTTATGTTGAATTTATACAATATATAATTATTAAAATTATTATTACTAAATATGATATTCACATTTGAAAAAATTTTAAATATTATTATATTCTCAAAGTTTATAAACTATGAAAATGACAAAAAATTACAAATTTATTTTTGTCATTTTATTGTTTAAATAAAACCTATAAACCACTAATTACCTAAAAACATAAATCGCTAAACTCCTAAATGACAAAACTTCTAAATACTTAAACTATTAAATTGGTATACATTAATAATAAATCATAAATCTCATTTTAATTTTTATTAAGTGTAATTTTAAATTTTTATTTTAATTTTTTATCAGTTTATTTTTATAGAAATATTAATTACAAAATAAATTATTAGTGAGACAGATCTATTTTAAATAATTTATTTTTTATCAAAAAAAAATATGCTTATAAAAAGAGGCAAAATTTTAAAAACAAAAATTTATTAAAGTGAAATTTATTATTTATTATTAATGTATACCAATTTAATAGTTTATGTATTTAAAGGATTTTCCATATAGGTGTTTAGAGATTTATGTTTTTAGGCATTTAGTGGTTTATATGTTTTATTTAAACAATAAAATTACAAAATATAATTTGTAATTTTTGTCATTTTCATAGGTTATAACCTTTGAATATATAATAATATTTAAAATTTTTTGAAATGTGAATATAATATTTAGTTATAATAATTTTAATAAATAGATATCATATAAATTCAATATAAACAATTTTATTGATAGATATTATAAAAATGATCAAAAATTAAATTAATAAAATACTAATAATAAGATAGATATTAATTAAAAAATATTTACAAAACCAATATTGATTCAAAATTAATGTAAAAAATATTATTAGATAATAATTTTTAATTTTTAAATTTTTACTTCTTTTATAAGCGTATATATTTTTTTATTAAAAATAAATTATTTAAATTATATTTGTCGCACTAACAGTTTATTTTGTAATAAAAATTTATATAAAAATAAACTAATAAATAATTAAAATGAATATTTAAAATTATAATAAATTGAAATAAAAATTATATTTCTTAATTATTAAGTAGTATATAGTAGTTTAATAGTTTATGTATTTATGCATTACGGGCTCTAGGACTTTACTGATTTAACTATGTATGCATTTAGTGGTTTATAGGTTTTATTTAAATAAATGAAATAACAAAAAATTTATTTTTTTTTATTTTTTCATATTTTCTAAGGTTATAACCTTGGAAAATATAATAATTTTAAAATTTTTTCAAAAGTGAATACAGTATTTAGTTATAATAATTATTATATTTATATATCATATAAATTCAATATAAACATTTTTTTTGATAAATATTCTAATAATGATGAAAAAATAACTGAATAATCTATTATTAATAAGATAGATATCAATTAAAATATATTTATAAAACCTAAAATGATTCAGAAGCAAAGCAAAATATATTACTATATAATAATTTTTTGTTTTGAAATTTTTTTTTCTTTTAAAAAGTTTATCTATATTATTTTAGTGAAAAATAATTTATATAAATTATATTTGTGTAACTTATAATTTATTCTGTAATTAATATTTTTATAAAAAAACAAAAAAATAATTAAATTTGAATATTTAAAATTAAAATTAAAAAAATGAGATTTATTCTTTATTATTTAGGATATACCGGTTTAATTGAATTTAGATCTGTCTCACTAATAATTTATTTTGTAATTAATATTTTTATAAAAATAAACTATTAAATAATTAAAATAAAAATTAAAATTATAATGAATAATTAAAATAATTTATTTTGTTCCTCTCTCAACTCTAGAATAATTGATAAAGCTCTAACCAAAATAATAGGAGCTTTTACTTTATCTCTATTATGTCTCATCAAATTTGATGTTGAATCACTAGGCTATCAAAGGTAATTTGACTCATGTACGCTAACAGACTAAACCAAAGTTGTACCCCTATGTGTTGAAATAGCTAGTTGTTGAGGATGCTATTTATATTGATTATTGTAATTTCTTCTAAAATATCTCTCATGCACACACTCAAAGCAATTTTTTTTAAACATAGTTCACCTCTAAAAAAATAACCACCTTGTAGCCTATTAGTACAAACTACTTCTGAGGTGGTTTGAGCATGGCAATAATTATGGGCTCTATTTCAATGAAGAATCAAAAAATTTATTTATTTGGCTTGTTTAAGCCTTTTTTTATATCCTCATGGATATGAAAAGTATCATTTCTTTCTTTTTATATTAAATGAGTTATGTATACAAGCTCACAATACCCAAAAATGTGTAAATGAATCATATTCAAATGTATAAAAGGTTTTAATAATTGCTCAAAATATTAGTATTGCATATTGACACTCGAGGTCACAAATCAAAGAAAAATGCCATAGTGCTATTTCCAATCCCAAGAATTTTATCTATAGAAAGTTATAAAGAGTAGTACTAGAGCTTTTATTATTTCTAGGGTCATGCCTTTTGCTCTTGAGGAATTTCCAAAGTTACATTTATTCCTAGTGCAATGACTTTGCAATATAAAGATAAAATGCACAAGCTATGGTCATATACAATACTGTGACCCAGTATTATAGTGATTAAATATGTATTCATGATCATTCTTAGTGCCATAACAATATTTTAAACAAAGAGACACAAGTTATGGCATATTCTCATCGATATGATTTTGTGTTCTTGAGACAAAATATACAATCATGACCATTGCTAATGCTACAATAATCTAAAGCAAGAAAGAGACAGAATCAATAACTCACCCCTTGAGTCATGACTTTGTATTACATATACAAAAAGATAAATCTGTGACATTCCTAAAAGTCGTGAATTTCAATTTAAATTTAACACTTAGTCATTTGATTATAAAAGTGTAAAACATGAAATTTAGGATTTAGGGGTTATGGGCCATGGATATAGTTTATGGTTTATGGTTTAGGATTTAAAGTTTAGGTTTTATGGTTTTTTTTTGTTTTTTTTTGGAAAATACACACTTTATTTATCATTTAGGCACACAACTTACAAGAGACTAAAAAACTGACTAATATAGGCCAGCCCACCAGATCATATGCACCTTTATGATTCTATGAATAAAATACATAAAAAAACATAATGCCTAATAATTCCAAGCGTACAAATACAACTAAAATCACCTGGAATTCCCAGACTTCAGAGTTGGCATTGAGTCATTATCCACACTGCATCCTTTCAAATCGGATTTGTCCAAGCCTTTTGGAGGAACCTGAATGGTGCACCATATTAAAACTATGCAAATATAAGTTGTGCATGTTTATGACATGCAGCATCAAGCATTTGCCAATGTCATTGCTATGCAATGGAATACATGTAAAACTGAATACCCATAAATCCACAAGTCCATAACTACGGCACTTTGTCAATTCATTCTCACCTTTGAATTCCACATTCATTTTCTCCAATGATCCTCAAAGAAGTATCTCTTGGGTTAGAATCCTTACTCCTCTAGCTCCAAGATGTGGTTGTATGTTGCGCCGACAAAATATCAAAAAATATGCATGCATCGGTGTGCATGTGGGATGAGATACATCTAATAGTCTAATTATCTATGCGTACAATCAGGCTAGAATACAAATAAAATACAATATGCTATAAAGATCAGTCATCTGCTCCATGGGAGTTTAGCATCGCCTAATATGTATTTACAAAATGCATTAGTGGGCCCCACTTAGAGATACTGATGGGTCCAGTTTCCCTCATTGTATGCTACATAGAGAAAAGACAAGATTGTGTGTGTGAGTATGTCATGATCCGTCTCTACAAGTACATGGTGCATACAAAGTTTAAAATACAAATAAGACTACAAAGATAAACTAAAAGTTTGAATCTTTCGTTCCCGTATGGCTGGTCTGGACTCCATTGCTTACTGGCCATGCTTGGTGATGCTTCGGATTTTACAGACATTCCAATTAATCATGGATTACCCGCTACTCCTGTTGGGTGACGGTTGGGTGGCCCTCTATGCTGCCTGATATGGATAGTGGGACCCACTACTAGCTACTACTAGGTTTACTCCCGACCACTTTGCTCGGTCTTGTCAGTTGTCTGAATGTTATCATCCCAGCTTGCTAGTGTGGCCCTCTACACACAGGTGGCTCATAGTTCTGGCTACTTCCAGGACTTGCTGGCCCCTCTTAATGCTACACCAAAATGGACAAGATATGTGCACGTGTGTACTATGGTCCGTCGCTATGTCTGTGTGGTGCAATAGTATGGTGCTTTAGGAGTTTAGTAATTTAAGTATTTAGGTATTTTGTGGTTTATAGGGTTTATTTAAATAATTAAATAACAAAAAAATTATTTTTATGATTTTTTCTTATTTTCAAGGTTATAACCATTGAAAATATTATTATTTTTAATTTTTTTTCAAATGTTAATATAATATTTAATTATAATAATCATAAAATTAAATATCATGTAAATTCAATATAAATAATTTTATTGATCGATATTATAATATTGATCATAAAATATATTTATAAACTATTATTAATAAGATAGATATTAATTAAAATATATTTGCAAAACCTAAAATGATTCAAAATCAAAGTAAAATATATATTACTAAATAATAATTTTTATTTTTAAATTTTTGATTCTTTTAATAAGCTTATACATTTTTTTGATGAAGATAAATTATTTAAATTATATTTGTCTCATTCAAAATTTTTTTTGCAATTAATATTTCTATAAAAATAAACTAATAAATAATTAAAATCAATATTAAAATTATAAAGAATACAAATAAAAATGAGATTTATGATTAATTATTTAGGGTATACCGGTTTAATGGGTTAAGTATTTAGGAGTTTAGGAGAGTAGTGATTTAAGTGTTTAGGCATTTAGTAGTTTATATGTTTTATTTAAATAATGAAATAACAAAAAAATTATTTTTCAAATTTTTTATCAATTTTGAATGTTATAAACTTTATAAATATAATAATTTTAAAATCTTTTTTAAATGTGAATAAAATATTTAGTTATAATAAACTTAATAATTATATATCATGTAAATTAAAAATAATTAATTTTATTGATAGATATTAATAAACTAAATATAAATATAAATATAATAATGATCAAAAAATAAATTAATAAACTATTATTTATTGATAGATATTTATATATTATTTATAAATACTTAAACCTTTAAAGATGGTTTAAATGTTTAAGTATTTAAGGGTTTTGGGGTTTAGGAGTTTAATGATTTAAGCATTTAGGCATTTAGTAGTTTATAGGTTTTATATAAACAATAAAATAACAAAAAATTTATTTTTGTGATTATATCTCATTTTCAAAGATGATAACCTTTAAAAATATAATAATTTTTAAATTATTTTGAAATATAAATATAATATTTAGTTATAATACTCATTATATTTATATATCATATAAATTCAATATAAACAATTTTATTGATAAATATTCTAATAATGATCAAAAAATAAATTAATAATCTATTATTAATAAGATAGATATCAATTAAAATATAATTAGTAAACCTAAAATGATTCAGAAGCAAAGCAAAATAAATTACTATATAATAATTTTTTGTTTTGAATTTTTTTTCTTTTTAAAAGTTTATGCATATTTTTTTAACGAAAAATAATTTATATAAATTATATTTGTCTAACTCATAATTTATTTTGTAATTATTATATTTATAAAAATAAACAAATAAATAATTAAAATGAATATTTAAAATTATAATGTAAAAAATGATATTTATTATTTATTATTTAGGGATACTGGTTTAATTTAAATTAGATATTTCTCATTAATAATTTATTTTGTAATTAATATTTATATAAAATAAAACTGATAAATATTTAAAATAAAAATTTAAAATTATACTAAATAAAATTTAAAATGAGATTTATTATTTATTATTAATGTATACCAATTTAATGGATTAAGTATTTACAGGTTTTTTCATTTAGGATTTTTGCGATTTATGTTTTTGGGCTTTTAGTGGTTTATATGTTTTATTTAAAAAAATAAAATATAAAAAAAATTTCTATAATTTTTTCTCATTTTCATAGATTATAACCTTTGAAAATATAATAATATTTAAAATTTTTTGAAATGTGAATACAATACTTAGTTATAATAATATTAATAATTATATATCATATAAATTCAATATAAAGAATTTTATTGATATATATTATAATAATGATCAAAATTAAATTTATAAACTACTCATATTAAGATAGATATTAATTAAAAAATAATTACAAAATCCAAATTGATTCAAAATTATAGTAAAATATATTTCTGGATAACAATTTTTAATTTTTAAATTTGTACTTCTTTTAAAAGCATATATATTTTTTAAATTATATTTGTCGCACTCATAATTTATTTTGTAATTAATATTTTTAAAAAATTAACTAATAAATAATTAAAATTAATATGTAAAATTATAATAAATAGAATTAAAAATTAGATTTATTAATTATTATGTAGTATATAGCGGTTTAATGGTTTAAGTATTCTGGCATTACGGGGTTTAGTAGTTTACTGATATAACTATGCATCCAATTAGTGGTTTATAGGTGTTATTTAAAAAAATATCAAAAAATTTATTTTTCTTATTTTTTGATATTTTCAAAGGTTATAACATTTGAAAATATAATAATTTTTAAATTTTTTTTAAAAGTGAATACAATATTTAGTTATAATAATCATTATATTTATATATCATATAAATTCAATATAAATATTTTTTTTGATAAATATTCTAATAATGAACAAAGAATAAATTAATAATCTATTATTAATAAGATATATATCAATTTAAATATAATTACAAAACCTAAAATGATTCAGAAACAAAGCAAAATATATTACTATATAATAATTTTTTGTTTTGAATTTTTTTTCTTTTCAAAAGTTTATCTATATTTTTTTGATGAAAAATAATTATATAAATTATATTTGTCTAACTCAATTTATTCTATAATTAATAATTATATAAAAAAATGAATAAATAATTAAAAAGAATATTTTAAATTATAATGAAAAAAATAATATTGAGATTTATTATTTATTATCTAGGGTATACTGGTTTAAAATGATTATCTATTTATGGTTCTCGAGATTTAGGAGTTATTGATTTAAGTATTTAGGCATTTAGTGGTTTATAGGATTTATTTAAACAATGAAATTACAAAAAAAATTATTTTTGTTATTTTTTCACATTTTCAAAGGTTATAACATTTGAAAATATATTAATTTTAAAATTTTTTTAAAATGTGATTAAAATATTTAGTAATAATAATCATTATAATTATATATAATATAAACTAATTATAAATAATTTTATTGATAGATATGATATCAATTATCAAAAAATAAATTAATAAACTATTATTAATATGATAGATATAAATTAAAATATAATTACAAAACCTAAAATGATTCAAAATCAAACTAAAATTTATTACTAAATAATAATTTTTTGTTTTTAAATTTCTACTTCTTTTTATAATATTATATTTTTTTTATTAAAAGTAAATTATTAATATTATATTTGTTTGACTAATTATTTATTTTGTAATTAATATTTATATAAAAATTATACTAATAAATATTTAAATTTAATATTTAAAATTATAATGAATACAAATTAAAATGAAATTTAGGATTTATTACTGCTGTATATGTAATTTATTTTTTGATAATCTATTTGTATAACCAAATATTTTTTTCTTTTTTAATATTTTCATGTAAATGCAGGAAACGAAATATTAAGAGGCCTGGGATGCAGTAGTAGCACAATAATGGAGGTCTCGCTGACCAGACAGCGGGCCGAAATTGGAGTAGAGCCTGACCCATTTCATGATCCAAACCGCTCATGTTAAATGAACCGTGAGAAATTTTAATATAAATTGTTTTGTAAATTTATTTTCAGGTGGTTGTTTTTCGACCCATGGAATTGTTCATCGTCTCTCTCTCTTCTCTCTGTGCGATTTATAATGACTATTTTGTGTGCTACATATTGTAAGACATTTCTATCGCTTTAATCTATAACGCAAAAGCATTTTTTGCTGGATTTAGCTAGTTGTACTGAGCGACTAGCGAACCACGTTATTTTTGTTTTTTATATCTCATTTTTTGATTCTATCATGGATGGTTGCTGAATTGGGATATATGTATTGCTTGTTTTCTCTTGTTTCTGTATCTCAATCTCACTACCATGGAAGCACAAATGCCCCACAATTATATATGGTATACATGTTTAATGGAATGATTATTTAGGGGTTTTGTCTTTTAGGAGTTTAGCAATTTATGTTTTTAGGCATTTAGTGGTATATAGGTTTTATTTATATAATAAAAATAAAATTTTTTTTTTGATTTATTTTAGATTTTCAAAGGTTATAACCTTTTATAATAAAGTAATTTATAAAATCTTTTGAAATGTGAATACTATGTATAATTATATTAATCTTATTAATTATATATCATATAAATTCAATATAAATAATTTTAATGATAGATATTATAATAATGATCAAAAATTAAATTAATAAACTATTATTAATAATATAAATATTAATTAAAATATATTTACATTACACAAAATGATTCAAAATCAAATAAAAATATAATACTAAATAATAATATTTAATTTTTAAATTTTTCCATCTTTTTATAAGCTTATATTTTCTTATGATTAAAAATAAATTATTTAAATAATATCTGTCTCACTCGAAATTTATTTTGTAATTAATTTTTCTAAAAATTAAAATATAAATAATTAAAATGAATATTTAAAATTATAATAAATAGAAATAAAAATTAGATTTATTATTTATTAAGTAGTATATAGATGTTAAAATGTTTATGTATTTAGGTGTTTCGAGGTTTATTAGCATACTAATTTAAGTAAGTAAGCATTTAATGGTCTATAGGTTTTATTTAGAAAATAAAATAAATAAAAATTTAATTTTATTATTTTTTATCATTTTTTAAGATTATAACATTTGAAAATATAATAATATTTAAATTTTTTCTAAAAGTGAATACAATATTTATTTATAATACTCATAATATTTATATATCATATAAATTCAATATAAACAATTATATTGATAGATATTCTAATAATTATCAAAAAATAAATTAAAAATCTATTATGAAGAATATTGATATTACTTAAAATATAATATCAAAACTTAAAATGATACAAAATCAAAGCAAAATATATTACTAAATAATAATTATTTGTTTTTAAATTTTTATTCTTTTTATAAGCTTATCAATTTTTTGATAAAAAATAATTTTTATAAATTATATTATTAACTTATAATTTATTTTATAATTAATACAAATATAATAATAAAAAACAAAACAATAAAAATGAATTTTTTAAATTATAATGAAAACAAATAAAAATGAAATTTATTAATTATTATTTAGCGTATACCGATTTAAAAGATTATCTTTATAGTGGTATCGGGATTTTGTAGTTTAGTGATTTAAATGCTTAGGCATTTAGTGGCGTATAGGTTATATTTAAATAATAGAATAACAAAGAAAAAATATTTTTTTTATTTTTTCACATTTTCAAATGTTATAACCTTTGAATATATAATAATTTTAAAATATTTTTCAAAATTGAATACAATATTTAGTCATAATAATCATTTTATTTATATATCATATAAATTCAATATTAACATTTTATTTGATAAATATTATAATAATGATGAAAAAATAACTTAATAATCTATTATTAATAAGATAGATATCAATTAAAATATAATTACAAAACATAAAATTATTCAGAAGCAAAGCAAAATATATTACTATACAATAATTTTTTGTTTTGAAATTTTTTTTTTCTTTTAAAAAGTTCATCTATAATTTTTTGATGAAAAATAATTTAAATAAATTATATTTGTATAACTCATAAATTATTTTGTAATTAATATTTATATATATATAAACAAATAAATAATTAAAATGAATATTTAAAATTATAATGAAAAAATATTGAGATTTATACTTTATTATTTAGAAATACCAGTCTAATTTAAATTAGATCTGTCTAACTAATAATTTATTTTGTAATTAATATTTCAATAAAAATAAACTGATTAATAAAAAAAATAAAAATTTAAAATTATACTGAATAAAAATTAATATGAGATTTATTATTTATTATTAATGTATAGTAGTTTAATGGTTTAAGTATTTAGAGGTTTTGTCATTTAGGAGTTTAGCAATTTATGTTTTTAGGCTTTTAGTGGATTATAGGTTTTATTTAAAAAATAAAATAAAAAAAAATATATTTTTTTATTTTTTGATATTTTCATATGTTATTACCTTTCAAAATATAATAATTTTTAAATTTTTTTAAATAGTGAATAGAATCTTTAGTTATAATAATCATTATATTTATATATCAATTAAATTCAATATAAACAATTTTATTGATAAATATTCTAATAATGGTCCAAAAATAAATTAATAATCTATTATTAATAAGATAGATATCAATTAATATATAATTACAAAACCTAAAATGATTAAGAAGCAAAGCAAAATATATTACTATATAATAATTTTTTGCTTTAAAATTTATTTTTCTTTTAAAAAGGTTATCTATAATTTTTTGATGAAAAACAATTTATATAAATTATATTTGTCTAACTAAATTTATTTTGTAATTAATATTTATATACAAATAAACAAATAAATAATTAAAATGAATATTTAAAATTATAATGAAAAAAAATGAGATTTATTATTTATTATTTATTATTTATTATTTATTATTTAGGGATACTATTTTAATTTTAATTAGATATGTCTCACTAATAATTTATTTTGTAATTAATATTTCTATAAAAATAAATTGATATATAATTAAAATAGAAATTTAAAATTATACTGAATAAATTTTAAAATGAGGTTTATGATTTATTATTAATTTATACCAGTTTAATGGAATAAGTATTTAGAAGTTTTGTCGTTTAGGAGTTTATATATTTATGTTTTTTGGTTTTTAGTGGTTTATAGGTTTTATTTATAAAATAGAATAACAATAAAAAAATATTTATTATTTTTTAATATTTTAAAATGTTATAACCTTTCAAAATATAATAATTTTTAACTTTTTTTCAAAAGTTAATACAATCTTTAGTTATAATAATCATTATATTTATATATCATATAAATTCAATATAAACAATTTTATTGATAAATATTCTAATAATGATCAAAAAATAAATTAATAATCTATTATTAATAAGATAGATTTCAAATAAAAAAAAGATAAATATCAATTAAAATATAATTATAAAACCTAAAATGATTCAGAATCAAAGCAAAATATATTACTATATAATAATTTTTTGTTTAGAAATTTTTTTGTTCTTCTAAAAAGTTTATTTATAATTTTTTGATGATAAATAATATATATAAATTATATTTGTCTAACTCAATTTATTTTGTAATTAATATTAATATATAAATAAACAAATAAATAATTAAAATGAATATTTAAAATTATAATGAAAAAAAAATAAGATTTATTATTTATTATTTAGGGATGCCAGTTTAATTTAAAATATATCTGTCTCACTAATAATTTATTTTGTAATTAATATTTCTATAATAATAAACTGATAAATAATTTATATAAAAATTTAAAATTATTCTGAATAAAAATTAAAAAGAGATTTATGAATTATTATTAATGTATACCAATTTAATATTTTAAGTATTTAAAGGTTTTTTCATTTATGACTTACGATTTATGTTTTTAGGCATTTAGTGGTTTATAGGTTTTATTTAATCAATGAAATAATAAAAAAATTATTTTCGATATTTTTTTAATTTTTGAAGGTTATAACCTTTGAAAATATAATAATTTTTAAATTTTTTTCAAATGTAAATATAATATGTAGTTATAAGAATCTTAATAATTATAAGTCATTTAAATTCAAAATAAATAATTACATTGCAAGATATTATAATAATGATCAAAAAAATTTTAATAAACTATTATTAATAAAATAGGTATTTTTTGGTTTAGTAGTTTAGTGATTTAAGTGTTTAGACCTTTAGTGATTTATAGTTCTTATCTAAAGAATTAAAAAAAAAATTTAATTTTTTGAATTTTTTAAATTTTCAAAGGTTGTAACCTTTGAAAATATAATAATTTTAATTTTTTAAATGTTATTATAATATTTAGTTATAATAATCTTAATAATTATATATAATGTAAACTAAATATAAATAATTATATTAATAAATATTATAATAATGATCAATAAATAAATTAATAAACTAGTATTAATAAGAATGATATAAATTAAAATATAATTGTAGAATTTAAAAAGATTCAAAATCAAAATAAGAAATATTACTAAATGATAATTTTTTATTGTAAAAATTTGTCTCATTTTATAAGCATATATATTTTTTTGATGAAAATAAAAATTTTAAATTATATCTGTCTCACTAATAATTTATTTTGTAATTAATATTTCTATAAAAATAAATTGATAAATAATTAAAATGAATATTTAAAATTATTATGGATACTAATAAAAAAGAGATATATTATTTATTATTTTGTTTATCCCTATTTAATGGTTTATATTTTTTGTGGTTTTGGGGTTATTAGTTTATTGATTAATATGTTTGACATTTAGGTGTTTTAGGTTTTATTTAATCAATGAAATTTCAAAAAATTTATTTTTATGAATTTTCGTGATTTTCTAAGGTTATAACATTTGAAAATATAATAATTTTTTAATAGTTCTAAAATATGAATACAATACTTAGTTATAATAATCTTAATAATTATACTTGATGTAAATTCAAGATAACAAATTTTATTAATATATATTATTTTGATGATCAAAAAATAAATTAATAAATTATTATTAATAAGATAGATATTAATTAAAATATAGTTGAAGAACCCTAAATAATTCAAAATCAATGTAAATTATATTACTAAATAAAATTTTAAATTTTTGAACTTTTGTTTATTTTTATAAGCTTAAATTTTTTTTCATAAAAAATAATTTATTTAAATTATATATGTCTCACTCATTATTTATTTTGTAATTAATATTTCTATAAAAATAAACTAAACAAAAATTAAAATGAATATTTAAAATTATAATGAATACTAATAAAAATGAGATTTATTATTTATTATTTAGGTTATATAAGTTTAATGGTTTAAGTATTTAGGGAGTTTTGAGTTTTAGGAGTCTAGAGAATTAAATGTTTAGGTATATAGTGGTTTATAAGTTTAATTTAAATAATAAAATAATAAAAAAATTATTTTTGTGATTTTTTATCATTTTTGATGGTTATAACCTTTGAAAATATAATAATTTTTAAATTTTTTTCAAATGTAAATATAATATTTACTTATAATAATCTTAATAATTATAAGACATTTAAATTAAATATAAGCAATTTATTGTTAAATATTATAAAATTGATCAAATAATAAATTAATAAACTATTCTTAATATGATTGATAGCAATTAAAATATAATTGCAAACCCTATATATAATGATTCAAAATCAAAGTAAAATATATTACTAAATAATAATTTTTAGTTTTTAGATTTTGACTTCTTTTTATAAGCTTATATTTTTTTTTTGATTAAAAATAAATTATTAAAATTATAGTTGTCTCGCTCATTATTTATTTTGTAATTAATATTTCTATAAAAATAAACTAATAAATAATTAAAATGAATATTTAAAATTATAATGAATACAAATTAAAATGAGATTTATGATTTATTATATGTGGTATACAGGTTTAATGGTTTGATTAATTAGAAGTTTTGTCATTTAGGAGTTTATCGATTTATGTTTTTAGGAATTTAGTGGTTTATAGGTTTTATTTATATAATACAAATAATTTTTTTTTTATATTTTTTCTGATTTTCAAAGGTTATAACTTTTAAAAATAAAATAATTTTTAAAATTTTTTGAAATGTGAATACTATGTATAATTATATTAATCTTAATAATTATATAGCATATAAATTCAATATAAATAATTCTAATTAAAGATATTATAATAATGATCAAAAATTAAATTAATAAACTATTATTAATAATATAAATATTAATAAAAATATATTTACATAACACAAAATGATTCAAAATCAAATCAAAATATATTACTAAATAATAATATTTAATTTTTATAAATTTCTTCTTTTTATAAGCTTATATTTTTTTTTATTAAAATAATATTTGTCTCACTCGAAATTTATTTTGTAATTAATTTTTCTAAAAAATTAAACTATAAATAATTAAAATAAATTTTTAAAATTATTATAATTAGCAATAAAAATGAGATTAATTATTTATTAAGTAGTATATAGCTGTTAAAAGGTTTATGTATTTAGGAATTTCGGGATATATGAGCTTAATTATTAAGGCAAGTAAGCATTTAATGATCTATAGGTTTTATTTAAAAAATGAAATAACAAAAAGTTTATTTTTTTTTATTTTTTCACATTTTCAAAGGTTATAACCTTTCAAAATTTAATAATTTTAAAATTTGTTTCAAATGTGAATACAATATTTAGTCATAAAAATCATTATATTTATATATCATATAAATTCAATATAAACATTTTTATTGATAAATATTTAATAATGATGAAAAGATAAAATAATAATCTATTATTAATATGATAGATACCAATTAAAATATATTTACAAAACATAAAATGATTCAGAAGCAAAGCAAAATATATTACTATATAATAATTTTTTGTTTTGAAATTTTTTTTTTCTTTTAAAAAGTTTATCTATATTATTTTGGTGAAAAATAATTTATATAAATTATATTTGTGTAACTCATAATTTATTTTGTCATTAATATTTATATAAAAATAAACAAATAAATAATTAAATTTGAATATTTAAAATTAAAATGAAAAAAAAATGAGATTTATTCTTTATTATTTAGGATATACCGGTTTAATTTAAATTAGATCTGTCTCACTAATAATTTATTTTGTAATTAATATTTCTATAAAAATAAACTGATAAATAATTAAAATAACAATTAAAATTATACTGAATAATTAAAATAATTTATTTTGTTCCTTTTCTCAACTCAAGAATGATTGCTTAAGCTCTAACAGAAATAATAGGAGCTTTTACTTTATCTCTATTATGTCTCATCATATTTGATGTTAAATCACTGGGCTATCAAAGGTAATTTGACTTAGGTACGCTGACAGACTAAACCAATCTTGTACCCCTGTGTTAAATTAGCTAGTTGTTGAGGATGCTATTTATATTGATTATTGTAATTTCTTCTAAAATATCTTTCATGCACACACTCAAAGCAATTTTTTTTAAAATATAGTTCACCTCGGAAAAAATAACCACCATGTAGGCTATTAGTACAAACTACCCCCAGGGTGGTTTGAGTAGTGCAAGAAGTATGGGTTCTCATTCAATCAAGAATCAAAAAATTTATTTTATTGGCATGTCTAAGCCTTTTTTTTATATCCTCGTGGATATGAAAAGTATCATTTCTTTCTTTTTATATTAAATGAGTTATGTATACAAGCTCACAATACCCAAAAAGGTGTAAATGAATCATAGTCAAATGTATAAAAGGTTTTAATCATTGCTCAAAATATTAGTCTTGCATATTGACACTTGAGATAACAAATCAAAAAAAAATGCCATAGTGATATTTCCGATCCCAAGAATTTTAGCTATAGAATGTTATAAAGAGTAGTACTCGAGCTTTTACTATATATAGGGTCATCACTTTTGCTCTTGAGGAATGTCCAAAGTTACAATCATTCCTAGTGCAATGACTTTGCAATATAAAGATAAAATACACAAGCTATGGTCATATCCAATACTGTGACCAAGTATTATAGTGATTAAATATGTATTCATGATCATTCTTAAAGCCATTACTATATGTTCAACAAAGAGACACAAGTTATGGCATATTCTCATCGATATGTTTTTTTGTTCTAGAGACAAAATATACAATCATGACTAATGCTAATGCTACAATAATCTAAAGCTAGAAAGAGACTGAATCCATAACTCACCCCTTGAGGCATGACTTTGTGTTAAATATACAAAAAGATAAATCTGTGACATTCCTAAAAGTTGTGAATTTCAATTTAAATTTAACACTTAGTCATTTGATTATAAAACTACAAAACATGAGATTTAGGATTTAGGGTTTATGGACCAGGGATATAGTTAATGGTTTACGGTTTAAAATTTAAAGTTTAGGGTTTATGGTTTTTTTTATGTTTTTTTTGGAAAATACACACTTTATTTATTATTTAGGCACACAACTTACAAAAGACTAAAAAGCTGACTAATTTAGGCCAGCCCACCAAATCATATGCACCTTAATGATTCTATGCATAAAATACTTAAAAAAACATAATCCCTAAGAATTCCAAGCGTAATAATACAACTAAAATCACCTGGCATTCCCGGACTTGAGAGTTGGCATTGAGTCATTATGCACACAGCATTCTTTCCATTCAGATTTGTCCAAGCCTTTTGGAGGAACCTGAATGATGCACCATATTAAAACTATGCAAAAATAAGATTGTGCATGTTTGTGACATGCAGCATCAAGCATTTGCCTATGTCATTGCTATGCAATGGAATACATGTAAAACTTAATACCCATAAATCCACAAGTCCATAACTACGGCACTTTGTCAATTCATTCTAACCTTCAAATTCCACATTCTTTTGCTCCAATGATCCTCAAAAGAGTATCTCCTGGGTTATAATGCTTCCTCCTAGAGCTCCAAGAAGTGGTTGTATGTTGCACAGACAAAATATCAAAAAATATGCATGCATCGGTGTGCATGTTTGATGAGGTCCATCTCATAGTCTAATTATCTACTCGTACAACCAAGCTAGAATACAAGTAAAATTACAAAATGCTATAAAGATGGGTCTTCTGCTCCCGTGACTGTAGCATCGCCTAATATGTATTTACAAAATGCATTAGTAGGCTTTACTTAGAGATACTCATGGGTCCAGTTGCCCTCATTGCATGCTACATAGAGAACATACAATATTGTGTGTGTGAGTATGTCATGATCCGTCTCTACAAGTAAATGATGCATACAAAGTCCAAAATACAAATAAGACTACAAACATAAACTACAAGTTTGAATCTTTTGCTCCCGTATGGATGGTCTGGACTCCATTGCTTACTGGTCCTGCTTTGTGATGCTTTGGATTTTTTCGGCTCTCCAATTAATCATGGATTATTCGCTACTCATGTAGGGTGACGGTTGGGTGGCACTCTATGTTGCCTGATAGTCCTAGTGGGACCCACACCTAGCTACTTCTGGGTTTACTATCGACACTTTGCTCAGTCTCATCAGTTGTCTGAATGTTATCATCCCAGCTTCCTAGTGGGGCCCTGTACAAGCTGGTGGCCCATAATTCTGGTTACTTCCAGGACTTGCTGGCCCCTCTAAATGCTACACCAAAATAGACAAGAATATGTACACGTGTGTACTGTGGTCCATCGCTATGTGTGTGTGGTGCAGTAGTATCAGGGTTTAGGAGTTTAGTAATTTAATTATTTAGGTATTTAGTGGTTTATAGATTTTATTTAAATAATTAAATAACAAAAAAAATTATTTTTATGATTTTTTCTTATTTTCAAGGTTATAACCATTGAAAATATTATAATTTTTAATTTTTTTTCAAATGTTATTACAATATTTAATTATAATAATCATAAAAATTAAATATCATGTAAATTCAATATAAATAATTGTATAGATCGATATTATAATACTGATCATAAAATAGATTAATAAACTATTATTAATATGATAGAAATTAATTAAAATATATTTGCAAAACCTAAAATGATTTAAAATCAAAGTAAAATATATTACTAAATAATAATTTTTTATTTTTAAATTTTTGATTCTTTTTATAAGCTTATAAATTTTTTTGATGAATATAACTTATTTTAATTATTTTTGTCATATTCATAATTTTATTTTGCAATTAATATTTCCATAAAAATAAACTAATAAATAATTAAAATGAATATTAAAATTATAATGAATACAAATAAAAATGAGATTTATGATTAATTATTTAGGGAATACCTGTTTAATGCTTTAATTATTTAGGAGTTTAGGAGTTTAGTGATTTAAGTGCTTAGGAATTTAGTAGTTTATTTATTTTATTTAAATAATGAAATAATAGAAAAATTATTTTTCAAATTTTTTATCAATTTTGAAGGTTATAACCTTTATAAATATAATAATTTTTTAATTTTTTTCAAATGTGAATTCAATATTTAGTTATAATAAACTTAATAATTATATATCATGTAAATTAAAAATAAACAATTTTATTGATAGATATTAATAAATTAAATATAAATATAATACTGATCAAAAAATAAATTAATAAACTATTATTTATTGATAGATATTTATATATTATTTATAAATACTTAAACATTTAAAGATGGTTTAAATGTTTAAGTATTTAAGGGTTTTGGTGTTTAGGAGTTAAATTAATTTCAAATGTAAATATAATATTTAGTTATAATAATCTTTATAATTATATATCATGTAACTTCAATATAAACAATTTTATTGATAAATATTTAATAATGATCAAAAAATAAATTAATAATCTATTATTAATATGATAGATATCAATTAAAATATAATTACAAAACCTGAAATGATTCAGAAGCAAAGCAAAATATATTACTATATAATAATTTTTTGTTTTTAAAATTTTTTTTATTTTAAAAAGTTTATCTATAATTTTTTGATGAAAAATAATTTATATAAATTAATTGTATAGCTCAATTTATTTTGTAATTATTATTTATATATAAATAAACAAATAAATAATTAAAATGAATATTTAAAATTATAATGAAAAAAATTGAGATTTATTATTTATTATTTTGGGATACTATTTTAATTTAAATTAGATGTGTCTCACTAATAATTTATTTTGTAATTAATATTTCTATAAAAATAAACTGATAAATAATTAAAATAAAATTGTAAAATTATACTGTATAAAATTTAAAATGAGATTTATGATTTGTTATTACTATATACCAGTTTAATGGTTTAAGTATTTATCGGTTTTTTCATTTAGGGTTTTAGCAATTTATGTTTTTAAGCTTTTAGTGGTTTATACAAATTAATAAAAAAAATTATAAAAAAAAAGTATCAAAAAAATTTTTTATAATTGGTTTATACATTTTTAAATTATATTTGTCGCACTCATAAATTATTTCGTAATAAAAATTTCTATAAAATAAACTAATAAATAATCAAAATGAATATTTAGAATTAAAATAAATAGAATTAAAAATTAGATTTATTAATTATTAAGTAGTATATAACAGTTTAATGGTTTATGTATTTTTGCATTACGGGGTTTATGAGTTTACTGATTTAACTGTATATGCATTTAGATGTTAATATGTTTTATTTTAAAAAAAATATCAAAAAATTTATTTTTTTTATTTTTTGATATTTTCAAAGGTTATAACCTTTGAAAATATAATAATTTTTTAATTTTTTTCAAAATTGAATACTATATTTAGTTATAATAATCAGTATATTTATATAACATATAAATTCAATATAAATATTTTTATTGGTAAATATTCTAATAATGATCAAAGAATAAATTAATAATTTATTATTAATAAGATAGATACCAATTTAAATATAATTACGAAACCTAAAATAATTAAGAAATAAAGCAAAATATATTACTATATAATATTTTTTTGTTTTGAATTTTTTTTCTTTTAAAAAGTTTATCTATATTTTTATGATGAAAAATAATTATATAAATTATATTTGTCTAACTCAATTTATTCTGTAATTAATAATTATATAAAAATAAATGTATAAATAATTAAAAAGAATATTTTAAATTATAATGAAAAAAATAATATTGAGATTTATTATTTATTATTTAAGGTATACCGGTTTAAAATGATTATCTATTTAGGGTTTTCTAGATATAGAAGTTATTGATTTAAGTATTTAGGAATTTAGTGGTTTATAAGATTTATTTAAACAAAGAAATAACAAAAAAATTATTTTTGTTATTTTTTCACATTTTCAAAGGTTATAACATTTGAAAATATAATAATTTTAAAATTTTTTTAAAATGTGAATAAAATATTTAGTAATAATAATCATTATAATTATATATAATATAAACTAATTATAAATAATTTTATTGATAGATATGATACCAATTATCAAAAAATAAATTAATAAACTATTATTAATATGATTGATATTAATTAAAATATAATTACAAAACCTCAATTGATTCAAAATCAAAGAAATTTATTACTAAATAATAATTTTTTGTTTTTAAATTTTTACTTCTTTTTATAAGATTATATTTTTTTTTATTAAAAGTAAATTATTAATATTATATTTGTCTGATTAATTATTTATTTTGTAATTAATATTTATATAAAAAATAAACTAATAAATATTTAAAATGAATATTTAAAATTATAATGAATACAAATTAAAATGAGATTTAAGATTTATTATTGTTGTATATATAATTTATTTTTTGATAATCTGTTTGTATAACCAAATATTTTTTCTTTTTTAATAGTTTCATGTAAGTGTAGGAAAGGAAATATTAAGAGGCTGGGGATGCAGCAGTAGCACAATAACAGATGTCTCACTGACCAGACAGCTGGCCAAAATTGGAGTAGAGCCTGAACCGTCTCATGATCCGACCCGCTCCCATTAAATGAACCGAGAGAAATTTTAATATAAAATGTTTTGTAATTTTATTTTTGGGTGGCTATTTTTGGACACGTGGAACTGTTCTTCGTCTCTCTCTCTTCTCTCTATGCGATTTATCCCGACTATTCTGTGTGCTACATATTGTAAGACATTTCTATTGCTTTAATCTATATTTTATAAGCATTTTCTGGTGGATTTAGCTAGTCATACTGAGTGACTAGCGAACCACATTATTTTCGGTATTTATTTCTCTTTTTTTAATTCTATCATTGATGGTTGATGAATTGTGATATATATATTGCTTGTTTTATGTTGTTTCTGTGTTTCTGTATCTCAATCTCACTACCGTGGAAGCACAATTGCCCAAAAATTATATATGGTATACTGGTTTAACGGATCAATTATTTAGGGGTTTTGTCGTTTAGGAGTTTAGCAATTTATGTTTTTAGGAATTTAGTGGTATTTAGGTTTTATTTATATAATAAAAATAATTTTTTTTTTGATTTTTTTTAGATTTTCAAAGGTTATAACCTTTAAAAATAAAATAAATTTTAAAATCTTTTGAAATGTGAATACCATGTATAATTATATTAATCTTATTAATTATATATCATTTAAATTCAATATAAATAATTTTAATGATAGATATTATAATAATGATCAAAAATTAAATTAATAAACTATTATTAATAATATAATTATTAATTAAAATATATTTACATTACTCAAAATGATTCAAAATCAAATAAAAATATATTACTAAATAATAATATTTAATTTTTAAAATTTTCCATCTTTTTATAAGATTATATTTTTTTATGATTAAAAATAAATTATATAAATAATATCTCTCACTCGAAATTTATTTTGTAATTAATTTTTCTAAAAATTAAAATATAAAAAATTAAAATGAATATTTAAAATTATAATAAATAGAAATAAAAATGAGATTTATTTTTTATTAAGTAGTATACAGCTATTATAAGGTTTATGTATTTAGGGGTTTTGGGTTTTATGAACTACTGTTTTAAGTAATTAAACATTTAGTGGACTATAGGTTTTATTTAAAAAAGAAATAAAAAAAAAATTATTTTTTGTATTCTTTCTCATTTTTTAAGATTAAACCTTTGAAAATATAATAATTTTTAAATTTTTTCAAAAGTGAATACAATATTTATTTATAATAATAATAATTATTATATATCAAATAAATTCAATATAAACAATTTTATTCATAGATATTCTAATAATTATCATAAAATAAATAAAATATTTATTAAGAATAAGATTGATATTACTTAAAATATAATATCAAAACCTAAAAAGATTCAAAAGCAAAGCAAAATATATTACTTAATAATAGTTATTTGTTTTTAAATTTTTATTCTTTTTATAACTTATCTATTTTTTGATGAAAAATAATTATTATAAATTATATTTTTAACTCATAATTTATTTTATAATATATATATATATAACTTAACAATCAATATAAATTTTTTAAATTATAATGAAAACAAATAAAAATGAGATTTATTAATTATTATTTAGGGTATACCGGTTTAAAGGATTATCTATATAGGGGTATCGGGATTTTGTAGTTTAGTGATTTATGTGTTTAGACATTTAGTGATTTATAGGTTTTATTTAAACAATGAAATAACAAAAAAAAATATTTTTTTTATTTTTTCACATGTTCAAAGGTTATAAACTTTGAAAATATAAAATTTTAAAACTTTTTTCAAAAGTGAATACAATATTTAGTTATAATAATATTTAAATTTATATATCATATAAATTCAATATAAAAATTTTTATTGAAAAATATTCTAATAATGATCAAAAAATAAATTAATAATCTATTATTAATAAGTTAGATATCAATTAAAATATAATTACAAAACCTAAAATGATTCAGAAACAAAGCAAAATATATTACTATATAATATTTTTTTGTTTTTGATTTTTTTCTTCTTTTATTAAGTTTATCTATATTTTTTTGTTGAAAAATAATTTATATAAATTATATTTGTATAACTTATGATTTATTTTGTAATAAATATTTATATAAAAATAAACAAATAAATAATTAAAATGTATATTTAAAAGTATAATCAAAAAAATAAAAATGAGATTTATTATTTATTATTTATTATTTACGATATACATGTTTAAAAAATTTATCTATTTAGGGTTTTCGAGAATTAGAAGTTATTGATTTAAGTATTTAGGCATTTAATGGTTTATAGGTTTTATTCAAACAATGAAATAATAAAAAATTTATTTTTGATATTTTTTCAAAATTTTAAAGGTTATAACATTTGAAAATATAATAATTTTAAAATTTTTTAAAAATGTGAATACAATATTTAGTAAAAATAAATATTATAACTATATATAATATAAACTAATATAAACAATTTTATTGATAAAATTATATCAATTATCAAAAAATAAATTAATAAACATTTATTAATATGATAGATATAAATTAAAATATAATTAAAAAACCTAAAATGATTCAAAATCAAAGTAAAATTTATTACTAAATAATAATTTTTTTAAGTTTTTGCATCATTTTATAAGCTGGTATTTTTTTTTGTTGAAAAATATTTTATTTAAATTATATTTGTCACTCATAATTTATTTTGTAATTAAAATTTCTATAAATTATTTAAATTATATATAAGGTTTACGAGTTTAAATTAAAAATAAATTAATTAAAATATATATGTCGCTCTCATAATAATTTGTAATAAATATTTCTATAAAATTAAACTATGAAATAATTAAAATAATTTTAAAATTATAATAAATAGAAATAAAAATTAGATTTATTAATTATTAAGTAGTATTTGCAGTTTAATGTTTTATGTATTTAGGCATTATGAGATTTAGGAGTTTACTGATTTAACTGTGTATGCATTTAGTGGTTAATAGGTTTTATTTAAAAAATAAAATAATAAAAAATTTATTTTTATTATTTTTTGATATTTTCAATGGTTATAACCTTTGAAAATATAATAATTTTTAATTTTTTTTAAATGTGAATACAATATTTAATTATAATAATCATTATATTTATATATCATATAAATTCAATATAAATAATTTTATTGATAAATATTTTTATAATGATCAAAAAATAAATTAATAATATATTATTAATAAGAAAGATAACAATTAAAATATAATTACAAAACCTAAAATGATTCAGAAGAAAAGCAAAATATATTACTATATAATAATTTTTTGTTTTAATTTTTTTTTGTTTTAAAAAGTTTATCAATAATTTTTTGATGAAAAATAATTTATATAAATTATATTTGTCTAACTCAATTTATTTTGCAATTAATATTTATATATAAATAAAAAAATAAATAATTAAAATGAATATTTAAAATCATAATGAAAAAAAAATAAGATTTAATATTTATTATTTCAGGATACCAGTTTAATTTAAATTAGATTTTTCTAACTAATAATTTATTTTCTAATTTTTTTTTTCTATAAAATAAATTGATTAATAATTAAAATAAAAATTTAAAATTATACTGAATAAAATTTAAAATGAGATTTATGATTTATTATTAATGTATACCAGTTTAATGATTTAAGTATTTAGAGGTTTTGTCGTTAGGAGTTTAGCAATTTATGTTTTTAGGCTTTTACTAGTTTATAGGTTTTATTTAAAAAAATAAAATAACAAAAAAATTTATATAATTTTTTATCATTTTCATAGGTTATAACATTTGATAATATAATAATATTTAAATTTTTTTTAAATTTTAATACAATATTTTGTTAAAATAATATTAAAAATTATATATCATATAAATTTAATATAAATAATTTTATTGATAGATATTATAATTATGATCAAAAATTAAATTTATAAACTATTAATATTAAGATAGATATTAATTAAAAAATATTTACAAGACCCAAATTTATTCAAATTAAAGTAACTTATATTACTTGATAATAATTTTTAATTTTTAAATTTATACTTCTTTTATAAGCATATATTTTTATTAGATAAATAATATATTATTTAAATTATATTTGTCCCACTCATAATTTATTTTGTAATAAATATTTCTAAATAGATACACTGATAAATAATTAAAATGAATTTTTAAAAATATAATAAATACCAATAAAAATTAGATTTATTAATTATTAAGTAGTATTTAGCGGTTTAATGGTTTATGTATTTAGGCATTACGGGATTTAAGAGTTTACTGATATAACTTTATATGCATTTAGTAGGGCTGCTCTCGGGACTTGAAGTTTCGCGACCCGACCCGAAGTATTGTCCCGAAAGAAACATGACAGAGAAAAATCCGTTGACTTTGACTTTTCTCGTCACATTCTGTCACGTATTTTTTCTTTTGGGATGGTTCCGGATCTTAAGCAATATCCATCCCGAGAATCGTCCCATCCTAAAAAACCGATATATATATATATATATAACATGAAGATGTCACGAATTCCACTACTGCCCATCCAATTCCGACGCACCTATTGTTGTTCCGATGAGTTACAGGCCACCTTACACCATCCCAGCCGTGTTTAGTTATGTCCAGCCCTTGTCTGTCGCACTTCTAGTTGCCTCCACTGTGTCTCAGATACCACCAGCCTTTTGGTTTGTTTTTCTGACAAGAATTGAGTGATTAATTATTATTATTATGTGTCTCAGTACAGTTTTGTTGAGTATTGATTGTGGTGTTGTGGTTGGGCCGAATGGGTGGGATGAATGTGTTTCAGTGAGTTTTGTAGAGCTTGCTTGTTTGAAATATTTATATGTATTCATGATTAACATATCATATTAATTAATGGCAAAGCAGATGGCACAATCCAGCGGTAAATAAAAAATACAATAAATTGAAGATGATCACAACTCAAATTATCAAAGTACTGGTAAATCCAATCATCATCCTTTCACTGAACCCTCCTATTGTTATGGCATGTTGTTCAATTCCAATTGTAAATGAAAGTCAAGGTATATCTGAACCTCAAGCTCATAAAAACTATAAGTCTGCTGTATGGGAAACTTATGAGATATTAGTTGATTCAGAGGGAAATGAAACTAGTAGGGCAGCTTGTATATGGTGTAGGAAAGAATATTTGGCAAAACGTGATCAAGGTACTTCTGATTTATGGAAATACGTGAGATAGACTTGTAGTAAATTTCCACCCAAAAAAGAATTAATAGAAGCACACAAAGGTAAAGACAAGTCACAATCTTTGTTGAGTTTCACTAAAGGTAATAGTTCAGAAAATAACAAATTAACTTGTTGGCAATTTGATCAAAACTAGTTAGGGAGGCTTTGGTGAAAATGATCATAAAAGATGAATTGCCTTTTTGTTTTTTTGAGAGGGATGAGTTCAAGGTGTTTTGTGAAGTTAGTGTGCCTCAATTTAAAATTCCATCTAGGCACTCTACACTCAGGGAATGTTTTTCTTTATCTGTGAAGGAAAAGAAGAAATTATTTGATAGCATATTATCTAATTGTTATAGAGTTTCATTGACTGCCGACACTTGGACTAGCATTCAAAATTTGTCTTATATATGTTTGACTGTTCATTTAATTGATTCTCAATGGAATATGCATAAAAGGCTTTTGAACTTTTGTGTAATTAAAAGTCATTCTGGAGTTAAAATTAGAAATGCTATTGAGATTTGCATGAATGAATGGGGTTTGAGAAAGTTGATGTGCATTACTATTGACAATGCATCAAATAATGATGTTGCAGTTGAACAATTGAAAAAAAGACTTGTGAAGAAAAGTATTGTACCTTTGAGAGGCGAGCATTTTCATATGAGATGTTGTGCTCATATCCTAAACTTAATTGTCAGAGTTGGCAGTGCAGTAGTTGAGGGTGCTATTCAAAAAATTAGAGGTGTGGTGAAATATGTGAGGAGCAGTCCTAAAAGATTAGATATGTTTAACTTATGTGTTGAAGAAGCAAACTTGACATATGGATATTCATTGTAATTAGATTGTCCTACAAGATGGAATTCAAATTATTTGATGCTAAAAACTGATATAAAATATCAAAAAGAATTTGATAAGTTGGAGGACAAAGACAAATGGTTTTTGAAGGACTTTGGTTCAAACATTCCAACTGAGTGAGACTGAACAAACGCCAAAATTTTGGCTCGTTTATTGAAATTTTTTATGAGGTAACTTGTAAATTTTCTGGTTCATAATATTCTACCTCTAGTGTTTATTTTCCTGAGATTATTCGAATTTTGAATATAATTTGAGCTTTGTGAATATAGTAGAGATACAATGGTTTCTGAAATGGGTATGAAAATGAGGCATAAATTCAACAAATATTGGGGTTCTCTTCAGTCAACAAAATTATGCTTTTTGTAGCGGTAGTGTTGTATCCTAAATATAAGCTCAAATATCTCAAGGTTAAGTACACTTAGCATTATGAAGAGGAATTAGCTAAAAATTTGGTGAAAAAGGTTATAAATGCCTTAAATGAGATGATAGATGATTATAAAGATTTAAATGAAGATGAATCAAAAGAAGATGATTTCTTTTCTACTATGTTGAAGAAAAATGAAGATTTCTTTGATGGTAGTGATACTTATGTTGATGATTTTTTTTGTTGAATTGGAGAAAAAACAAGAAGTTGCAGCTTTGGAAGAGTTGGATAGGTACTTGGAGGACAAACTTGAAAAAAATAGAATTGAATTAGATCTTCTACACTGGTGGAAGGTAAATGAGGTTAGGTATCCTTTTTTGACAAATGTAGCAAGAGAAGTATTTGCTATCCAAGCATCTACCGTGGCTTACGAATCTACATTTAGCATTGGGGGGAGAACTTTAGATAAATTTAGAAGTTCTTTAACACCTATTACAGCTGAAGTTCTCATATGTCTACAAGATTGGTTGAGAAGCTCAAACAAACATATTGAAATTCAAGAATTAGTTCAAGTCCTTGATGATAATGAATCAGGTTAGTATATAAATCTTGTAAATTTTAATTTCACTTTTACTTATTTTATTCATTCAATTTAATAAAAATATGGTTCAATTACAATTTTCAGAGGGATCACAAGATCCAAATATTCTTCCAACTATAGTTGGCCAACTAAATTTGGAATGGGTGTATTAAATTTTATATGGTAATATTTTGTTTTTTTTATCACTCTTTCATCTTAGAAATTTATGTTTACATGATTAACACATTTTCATCATTGGTTGTCCTTCTACAGTGGAGGAAGAAAAGGGAGGAGTTGTAGAAGAGATCATTAATTGGGTTTGGATTTTCGTTGTTGTTCCGGGACTGACCTTTGAAATGATTATTATCATGGATGTTATTAGTTGTATTTTTTTTTATATAAGCTGCCTAATTTTAGCAATTACTTAAGTAATAATTGATGCTACCAATGTTTGTGGTCATCTTTAGCTATTGATTAAAATTTTAAGTAATTGTTTAAAAAATGTAGTATTGCTATTATGGTTAACCTTCACTCGGCTGAACAAAGCCAACTTGTGAAAAAACAAAGAACAAAATTAAGCACACAACTCAGTCCCGTTCTATTTAACATTTCTATCCTTTTCTGCACATCAAAGCTTTTGACAAGGTAATGGAGCTCATTTGCTGAATTCAGCCTATTTGACAAAACAAAATTGGCCCAATTTGAGTTTGAAAGATACATAACTAAGGAATGATAAATGGTACAACAAAAGTTTCGACATGAACTAACTTGACCAATTTGAAGAAATTAAATTGAAAAAAATGTTCAGACTCCGTTCTGTCCCGGAACTATTTTATCCTACCCAAAATCTCCGATCTTCGTCCCATCCCATCCCGATAATTTCAACCTATGGGATGGGTCTGGATCTTCAAAAAAAAAAATTTCGAACTGTGGGAAGGGACTAGAGATTTGTAATCCCCTTTTCGTCCCATCCCATGAGCACCCCTAGCATTTAGTGGTTTATAATTTTTATTTAAAAAATAAAATAACAAAAAATTTATTTTTAATATTTTTTGATATTTTCAAAGGTTAAAACCTTTGAAAATATAATAATTTTTTAATTTTTTTCAAATGTGAATACAATATTTAATTATACTAATCATTATATTTATATATTATATAAATTCAATATAACAAATTTTTTTGATAAATATTCTAATAATAATCAAAAAATAAATTAATAATCCATTAATAATAAGATAGATAGTAATTAAAATATAATTACAAAACTTAAAATGATTCATAAGCAAAGAAAAATATATTACTATATAATAATTTTTTGTTTTTGAATTTTTTCTTCTTTTAATAATTTTATCTATATTTTTTAATGAAAAATAATTTATATAAATTATATTTGTCTAACTCATAATTTATTTTGAAATTAATATTTATATATAAATAAACAAATAAATAATTAAAATGAATATTTAAAGTTATAATGAAAAAAAAATGAGATTTATTATTTATTATTTATTATTTAGGGATACCGGTTTAATTTAGATTAGATCCGTCTCACTAATAATTTATTTTTAATTAATATTTCTATAAGAATTAACTTATAAATAATTATCATAAAAATGTAAAAGTATACTGAATATAAATTAAAATGAGATTTAAGATTTATTATTAATGTATACTAGTTTAATAGTTTAATTATTTGGAGGTTTTGTCATTAGTAGTTTAGCGATTTAGGCTTTTAGTGGTTTATAGGTTTTATATAAAAAAATAAAATAACAAAAAAAATTTCTATAATTTGTTATCATTTTCATAAGTTATAACCTTTGAAAATATAATAATATTTACAATTTTTTGAAATGTGAATACAATATTTATTTTTAATAATATTAATAATTATATATCATATAAATTCAATATAAACAATTTTATTGATAGATAATATAATAATGATCAAAAATTAAATTAATAAACTATTAATAAAAAGATAGATATTAATTAAAAAATATTTACAAAATCCAAATTGATTCAAAATTATAGTAAAATATATTACTGGATAATAATTTTTAATTTTTAAATTTCTACTTCTTTTATAAGCATATATTTTTTTTATTAAAAATAAATTAATTAAATTATATTTGTTGCACTCATACTTTATTTTGTAATAAATATTTCTATAAAAATAAACTAATAAATAATTAAAATTAATATTTAAAATTATAATAATAAGAAATAAAAATTAGATTTATTAATTATTAAGTAATATATAGCAGTTTAATGGTTTATGTATTTAGGCATTACGAGGTTTAGGAGTTTACTGACTTAACAGTGTATGCATTTAGTGGTTTATAGGTTTTATTTAAGAAAAAAAAAAAATTATTTTTATAATTTTTTGATATTTTCAAAGGTTATAACCTTTAAAAATATTATAATTTTTAAATTTTTTTCAAAAGTGAATAAATATTTATTTATAATAATCATAATAATTATATATCATATAATTTCAATATAAACAATTTTATTGATAGATATTCTAATAATTATAAAAAAATAAATTAAAAATCTATTATGAATAAGATTGATATTACTTAAAATATAATATCAAAACCTAAAATAATTCAAAAGCAAAGCAAAATATTTTACTTAATAATAATTCTTTGTATTTAAATTTTTGTTCTTTTTATAAGCTTATCTATTTTGTGATGAAAAAAAATTTTTATAAATTATATTTTTACCTCATAATTTATATTATAATTAATATATATATATATAAATAAAAAACTAAACAATCAAAATGAATTTTTTAAATTATAATGAAAACAAATAAAAATGAGATTTATTAATTATTATTTAGGGTATACCCGTTTAAACGATTATCTATATAAGGCTATCAGGATTTTGTAGTATAGTGATTTAAGTGTTTCGCCATTTAGTGATTTATAGGTTTTTTTTAAACAATGAAATAATAATAAAAAATATATATTTTATGTTTTTTCACATGTTGAAAGGTTATAATCTTTGAAAATATAATAATTTTAATTTTTTTTAAAAATAAATAGAATATTTAATTATAATAATTATTAAATCTATATATCATATTAATATTTTTATTGATAAATATTCTAATAATGTTCAAAAAATAAATTAATAATCTATTATTAATAAGTAACATATCAATAAATATATAATTACAAAAGCTAAAATGATTCAGAAACAAAGTAAAATATATTACTATATAATAATTTTTTGTTTTTAATTATTTTTTTCTTTTAATAAATTTATCTATATTTTTTTGTTGAAAAATAACTTATATAAATTATATTTGTCTAACTCATAATTTATTTTGTATTTATTATTTATATATAAATAAACAAATAAATAATTAAAATGAATATTTAAAATTATAATGAAAAGATAAAAATGAGATTTATTATTTATTATTTAAGATATACCTGTTTAAAAAATTTATCTATTTAGGGTTTTCGAGATTTCGAAGTTATTGATTTAAGTATTTAGGCATTTAATGATTTATAGCTTTTATTTAAACAATGAAATAACAAAAAATTAATTTTTGTTATTTTTTTAAATTTTTAAATGTCATTACATTTAAAAAGATAATAATTTTAAAATTTTTAAAAAATGTGAATACAATATTTAGTAATAATAATTATTATAACTAAATATAATATAAACTTATATAAACTATTTTATTTATAAAATTATATCAATTATCAAAAAATAAATTAATAATCATTTATTAATATGATAGATATAAATTAAAATATAATTAAAAAACCTAAAATGATTGAAAATCAAAGTAAAATTCATTACTAAATAATAATTTTTTTTATGTTTTTGCATCATTTTATCAGCTTATTTTTTTTGTTGTAAAATATATAATTTAAATTATATTTGTCACTCATAGTTTATTTTGTAATTTATATTTCTATAAATTATTTAAATTATATTTAAGGTTTACGAGTTTAAAGGTTTAAGTAATAAGGGGCTTCGGTGTTTAGGAGTTTAGAGATTTATGTATTTAGTCATTTAATGGTTTAAAAGTTTTATTTAAACAATGATATAACACAAAATTTATTTTTTTTATTTTTTATCATTTTTGAAGGTTATAACCTTTGAAAATATAACAATTTTTAAATTTTTTTTATATGTGAATACTATATATAGTTATGATAAACTTAATAATTATATATCATGTTAATTTAATATAAACAATTATATTGATGGATATTATATTAATGATCAAGAAATAAATTAACAAACTATTATTAAATAGATAGATATTTTTTAAAATATATTTGCAAAACGTAAATTTATTCAAAATCAAAGTAAAATATAACAATAAATAATAATTTTTTTGATGTTATGCTTCTTTTTATAAGTTTATATTTTTTTTGTTATAAAAAGTAAATTATATAAATTATATTTGTCTTCCACATAATTTATTTTTAATTTATAATTTTATAAAAATAATCTAATAAATAATTAAAATATATATTTAAAATTATAATGAATACATACAAAATTGAGATTTATTATTTATTATTTATTATTCAGGATATAATAGTTTAATGGTTTAAGTATTTAGGTGTTTTGGGGTTTAGCTATTTAAGTGTTTAGGCCTTTAGTGATTTATAGTTTTTATTTAAAGAATAAAAAAATAAAAAATTAAATTTTTTGATTTTTTTTTAATTTTTGAAGCTTATAACCTTTGGAAATATAATAATTTTTAATTTTTTTTTAAATGTTAATATAATAATTAGTTATAAAATTCTTAATAATTATATATAATGTAAATACAATATAAATAATTTTATTAATAGATATTATAATAATGATCAATAAAAAATTAATAAACTATTATTAATAAGAATGATATAAATTAAAATATAATTGCAAAAATTAAAATGATTCAAAATCAAAATAAAATATATTACAAAATGATAAATTTTTGTTTATAAAATTTTGCCTCTTTTATAAGCACGTATAATTTTTTTATAAAAAATAAATTATTAAAAATAGATCTGTCTTACTAATAATTTATTTTGTAATTAATATTTCTATAAAAATAAACTGATAAATAATTAAAAAAAAAATTTAAAATTACACTTAATAAAAATTATAATGAGATTTATGATTTATTATTAATGTATACCAATTTAATAGTTTAAGTATTTAGAAATTTTGTTGTTTAGGAGTTTAGCAATTTATGTTTTTAGGCATGTAGTGGTTTATAGGTTTTATTTAAACAATAAAATAACAAAAAAAAATTTATAATTTTTTGTCATTTTCATAGGTTATAACCTTTGAAAATATAATAATAATTAAAATTTTTTGAAATATGAATACAATATTTACTTATAATAATTTTAATAATTATATATCATATAAATTCAATATAAACAATTATATTGATAGATATTATAATAATGATCAATAATTAAATTAATAAACTACTAATAATAATCTAGATATTAATTAAAAAATATTTACAAAACCCAAATTGATTCATTATAATTTTAAATATTCATTTTAATTATTTACTAGTTTATTTTTATAGAAATATTAATTACAAAATAAATAATGAGTGAGACATATATAATATAAATAAATTATTATTTATAAAAAAAAATATAAGATCATAAAAATAAACAAAATTTCAAAAATTTAAAATTTTATTTAGTAATATAATTTACTTTGATTTTGAATTATTTAGGGTTCTACAAATATATTTTAATTAATATCTATCTTATTAATAATAGTTTATTAATTTATTTTTTGATCATCAAAATAATATATATTAATAAAATTTTTTATATTATATTTACATCAAATATAATTATTAAGATTATTATAACTAAGTATTGCATTCATATTTTAGAACTATTAAAAAATTATTATATTTTCAAAGGTTATAACCTTTGAAAATAACGAAAATTAGATAAAATCACTTAAGGCATAAACACTTAAATGAATAAACCCCAAAACACCTAAATACTTAAACCATTAAACCTGTATATCATGAATAATAAATAATAAATATCAATTTTATTTGTATTCATTATAATTTTAAATATTCATTTTAATTATTTATTAGTTTATTTTTATAGAATAATAAATTACAAAATAATTTATGAGGAAGACAAATATAAATTAAAAAAATTATTTTTAATTACAAAAATATAAACTTATAAAAAAAGCAAAATATTAAAAAAAATTAATATTTAGTAAAATATACTTTGATTTTGAATAAATTTAGATTTTGAAATTATATTTTAAATAATATCTATCTTATTAATAATAGTTTATTAATTTATTTATTGATCATTATTATAATATCTAGCAATGTGATTATTTATATTGAATTTAAATGACTTATTTTTATTAAGATTATTATTACTAAATATTATATATACATTTGAAAAAAATTTAGAAATTTTTATATTTTCAAAGGTTATAACCTTAAAAAATTAAAAAAAATAAAAAAAAAATTTTTGTTATATCATTGTTTAAATAAAACTTATAGACCACTAAATGCCTAAACACTTAAATCTATAAACTCCTAAACACGAAAGCCCCTAAATACTTAAAACTTTAAACTCATAAACCTTAAATATAATTTAAATAATTTATTTTTCATCAAAAAAAAATATAAGCTTATAAAAAGAAGTAAAAACTAAAAAACAAAAATTATTATTTGGTAATAAATTTTACTTTGATTTTGAATAATTTTAAGTTTTACAATTATATTTTAATTAATATCTATCATATTAATAATAGCATATTAATTTATTTTTTGATAATTGAAATCATATTTATCAATAAAATTGTTTATATTTAGTTTATATTATATATAATTATAATGATTCTTATTACTAAATATTGTGTTCACATTTAAAAAAAATTTAAAATTATTAAATTTTCAAAGGTTATAACCTTTGAAAATGTGAGAAAATATCAAAAATAATTTATTTGTTATTTCATTGTTTAAATAAATCCTATAAACTACTAAATGCCTAAACACTTAGGTAAATAATTCCAAAATCTCGAAGACCCTATATAGATAATCATTTTAAACTGGTATACCCTAAATAATAAATAATAAATCTCAATATTATTTTTTTTATTATAATTTAAAATATTCATTTTAATTATTTATTCATTTTTTTAATATAATTATTAATTATAGAATAACTTGAGTTAGACAAATATAATTTATATAAATTAGTTTTCATAAAAAAAATAGAGAAAAACATTTTAAAAGAAAAAAAATTCAAAACAAAAAATTATTATATAGTAATATATTTTGCTTTGTTTCTGAATCATTTTAGGTTTTGTAATTATATTTAAATTGATATCTATCTTATTAATAATAGATTATCAATTTATTCTTTGATCATTATTAGTATATTTATCAATAAAAATATTTATATTGAATTTATATGATATATAAATATAATGATTATTATAAATAAATATAGTATTCACTTTTGAAAAAAATATAAAAATTATTATATTTTTAAAGGTTATAACCTTTGAAATTATCAAAAAATAAAAAAAATAAATTTTTAAATATTTTGTTTAAATAACACCTATAAACAACTAAATGCATACATAGTTAAATAAGTAAACTCCTAAACCCCGTAATTCCAAAATACATAATCCATTAAACCACTATATAGTATATAATAATTAATAAATATAATTTTTAATTCTATTTATTATAATTTAAATATTCATTTTAATTATTTATTAGTTTATTTTTATAGAAATATTTATTACAAAATAAATTATGAGTGCGAAAAATATAATTTAAAAAATATATATGCTTATAAAAGAAGTAAAAATTTAAAAATTAAAAATTGTTATCCATAAATATATTTTACTATAATTTTGAATCAATTTGGGTTTTATAATTATTTTTTAATTAATATCTATATTAATATCAATAGTTTATAAATTTAATTTTGATCTTTATTATAATATATATCAATAAAATTATTTATTAAATTTATATGATATATAATTATTAATATTATTATAACTAAGTATTGTATTCACATTTCAAAAAATTTTAAATATTATTATATTATCAAAGGTTATAACCTATGAAAATGAGAAAAATTTATTGCAAATTTTTTTGATATTTTATTTTTTTAAATAAAACGTATAAACCACTAAAATCCTAAAAACATAAATCGCTAAAATCCTAAATGAAAAAACCTCTAAATACTTAAATCATTAAACTGGTATACAGTAATAATAAATCATAAATCTCATTTTAAATTTTATTTAGTATAATATTAAATTTTTATTTTAATTATTTATCAGTTTATTTTTATAGAAATATTAATTACAAAATAAATTATTAGTGAGACATATCTAATTTAGATTTAAATAGTATCACAAAATAATAAATAATAAATCAAATTTTATTCTTTATAATTTTAATTATTCATTTTAATTATTTATTTGTTTATTTATATATAAATATTAATTACAAAATAAATTGAGCTAGACAAAAATAATTTATAAAATTATTTTTAATCAAAAAATTATAGATAAACTTTTTCAAAGAAAAAAAAATTTTCAAAACAAAAAATTATTATATGGTAATATATTTTGCTTTGCTTCTGAATCATTTTAGGTTTTGTAATTATATTTTTATACATATCTATCTTATTAATAATAGATTATTAATTTATTTTTTGATCATTATTAGAATATTTATCAATAAAATTGTTTATAATGAATTTAAATGATATATAATTATAAAGATTATTATCACTAAATATTAAATTTACATTTTAAAATAATTTAAAAATTATTATATTTTTAAAGGTTATCAGCTTTGAAAATGAAATAAAATCACAAAAATATTTTTTGTTATTTTATTGTTTATATAAAACCAATAAACTACTAAATGCCTAAACGTTTAAATCATTAAACTCCTAAACCCCAAAACCCAAAAAGACTTAAATACTTAAACATTTAAACAATCTTTAAAGGTTTAAGTATTTATAAATAATATATAAATATCTATCAATAAATAATAGTTTATTAATTGATTTTTTGATCATTATTATATTTAAATTTATATTTAGTTTATTAATATCTATCAATAAAATTGTTTATTTTTAATTGACATGATATATAATTATTAAATTTATTTTAACTAAATATTGTATTCACATTTGAAAAAAATTAAAAATTATTATATTTATAAAGGTAATAACCTTTAAAATTGATAAAAAATTTGAAAATGAATTTTTTTGTTATTTCATTATTTAAATAAAACATATAAACTACTAATGCCTAAACACTTAAATCACTAAACTCCTAAATACTTGAACCATTAAACCGGTATACCCTAAATAATTAATCATAAATCTCATTTTTATTTGTATTCATTATAATTTTAATATTCATTTTAATTATTTATTAGTTTATTTTTATAGAAATATTAATAGCAAAATAAAATTATGAATGAGACAAATATAATTTAAATAATTCATCTTCAAAAAAAAAATTTATAAGCTTATAAAATGAATTAAAATTTTAAAATTAATAATTATTATTTAGTAATATATTTTACATTGATTTTGAATCGTTTTAGGTTTTGCAAATATATTTTAATTAATATATATCTTATTAATAATAGTTTATTAATCTATTTTATGATCAGTATTAAAATATCGATCAATAAAATTATCTATATTGAAATTACATGATATTTAATTGTTATGATTATTATAATTAAATATTGTATTAACATTTGAAAAAAAAATAAAAATTATAAAATTTTCAATGTTTATAACCTTGAAAATGAGAAAAAATCATAAAAATAATTTTTTTGTTTTTTAATTATTTAAATAAAAGCTATTAACCACAAAATACGTAAATACTTAAATAACTAAACTCCTAAACCCTGATACTGCTGGACTACACACACATAGCGACAGACCACAGTACACACGTGCACATATTCTTATCCATTTTGGTGTAGCATTTAGAGGGGCCAGCAAGTCCTGGAAGCAGCTAGAAGTATGGGCCACCAGCTTGTGGAGGGCCCCACTAGCAAGCCAGGATGATAACATTCAGAAAACTGACGAGACCAAGCAAAGTGGTCGGGAGTAAACCCAGGAGTAGCTAGGAGTGGGTCCCTCTAGCCCTATCAGGCAACATAGAGGGCCACCCAACTACCGCCCGACAGGAGTAGGGGTAATCCATTATTAATTGGAGAGCCAGAAAAATCTGAAGCATCACCAAGCAGGGACAGTAAGCAATGGAGTCCAGACCAGCCACACGAGAGCGAAAGATTCAAACTTTTAGTTTATGTTTGTAGTCTTTTTTGTATTTTGGACTTTGTATGCACCTTGTACTTGTAGAGACGGATCATGACACACACACACACACACACACACACACAATCTTGTCTCTTCTCTATGTAGCGTGCAATGGGAGCAACTGGACCCATGAGTATCTCTAAGTGGGGCCCACAAATGCATTTTGTAAATACACATAAGGTGATGCTACATTCCCGGGAATAGAATAACGATCTTTATAGCATTTTATAATTTTACTTGTATTCTAGCTTGGTTGTACACGTAGATAATTAGACTAAGAGATGGACCTCATCACACATGCACACCGATGCATGGATATTTTTTGATATGTTGTCGGTGCAACATACAGCCACTTCTTGGAGCTTGAGTAGGAAACATTCGAACCCAAGAGATACTCTATTGAGGATCATTTGAGCAAAAGAATGTGGAATTCGGAGGTGAGAATGAATCGACAAAGTGCCGTAGATATGGACTTGTGGATTTATGGGTATTCAGTTTTACATGTATTCCATTGCATAGCAACAACATAGGCAAAAGCTTAATGCTGCATGTCACGCACAAGCACAATGTTATATTTGCATAGTTTTAATATGGTGCATCATTCAGGTTCCTCCAAAAGGCTTGACAAATCTAAATGTAAAGGATGCATTGCGCATAATGACTCAATGCCAACTCTGAAGTCTGGGAATTCCAGGTGATTTTAGTTGTATTTGTACGCTTGGAATTATTAGGCATTATGTTTTTTTATGTATTTTATGCATAGAATCATTAAGGTGCATAGGATTTGGTGGACTGGCCTAAATTAGTCAGCTTTTTAGTCTCTTGTAAGTTGTGTGCCTAAATGATAAATAAAGTGTGTATTTTCCAAAATAAAAAACAAAAAAAAACCATAAACCCTAAACTTTAAATCCTAAACCTTAAACAATAAACTATAACCCTAATCCATAAACCCTAAATCCTAAATCTCATGTTTTGTACTTTTATAATCAAATGACTAAGTGTTAGATTTTAATTGAAATTCTCAACTTTTAGAAATGTCATAGATTTATATTTTTATATATGTAACACAAAGTCATGACTCAAGGAAAGAGTTATGGATTCGGTCCCTTTCTTGCTTTAGATTATTGTAGCATTAGCAATGGTCATGTTTGTATATTTTGTCTCTAGAACACAAAATCATATCGATGAGAATATGCCATACCTTATGTCTCTCGGTTGAACATATTGTTATGGCACTAAGAATGATCATGAATACTTTTTTAATCACTATAATACAGGGTCACAATATTGGATATGACCATAGCTTGTGCATTTTATTTTTATATTGCAAAGTCATTGCACTAGGAATCATTGTAACTTTGGACATTCCTCAAGAGCAAAATTAATGACCCTATAAATAGTTAAAGCTCGAGTACTACTCTTTATAACTTTCTATAGCTAAAATATTTGTGATTGGAAATATCACCATAGCTTTTTCCTTTGATTTGTGAACTCGAGTGTCAATATGCAAAAATAATATTTTGAGCTATGATTAAAACCTTTTATATATTTCAATATGATTCATTTACACCTTTTGGGTATTCTGAGCTTGTATACATAACTCATTTAATATAAAAAGAAAGAAATGATACTTTTCATTTCTATGAGGATATAAAAATGGGCCTTATACATGCAAATAAAATAAATTTTTTGATTCTTGATTGAAAGAGAGTCAATACTTCTTGCCCTGCTAAAACAACCCTGGGGCTAGTTTGTTATATTAGGCTACAAGGTGGTTATTTTTTTAGAGGTGAACTATGTTTTAAAAAAACTGCTTTGAGTGTGTGCATGAGAGATATTTTAGAAGAAATTACAATAATCAATATAAATAGCATCCTCAACAACTAGCTATTTCAACACATAGGGATACAACCTTGGATTAGTCTGTTAGCGTAAATGAGTCAAATTACCTTTGATAGCCCAGTGATTCAACATCAAATATGATAGGAAATAATAGAGATAAAGTAAAAGCTCCTATTATTTTGGTTAGAGCTTTAGCAATCTTTCTAGAGTTGAGAGAGGAACAAAATAAATTATTTTAATTATTCAGTATAATTTTAATTTTTATTTTAATTAATTATCAGTTTATTTCTATAGAAATATTAATTACAAAATAAATTATTAGTGAGACAGATCTAATTTAAATTAAACCGGTATATACTAAATAATAAAGAATAAATCTACTTTTTGTTTCATTTTAATTTTAAATATTCAAATTTAATTATTTATTTGTTTATTTTTATATAAATATTAATTACAAAATAAATTATGAGTTACACAGATATAATTTATATAAATTATTTTTCATCAAAATAATATAGATAAACTTTTTAATAGAAAAATAAATTTCAAAACAAAAAATTATTATATAGTAATTTATTTTGCTTTGCTTCTGAATCATTTTAAGTTTTGTAAATATATTTTAATTGATATCTATCCTATTAATAATAGATTATTAAGTTATTTCTTAATCATTATTAGAATATTTATCAATAAAAATGTTTATATTTAATTTATATGATATATAAATATAATGATTATTATGACTAAATATTGTATTCACTTTTTAAAAAAATTTTAAAATTATTATATTTTCAAAGGTTATAACCTTTGAAAATGTGAAAAAATAAAAAAAAATAACTTTTTTGTTATTTCATTTTTTTAATTTAAAAACTATAGATCATTAAATGCTTACTTACTTAAATCAATAAGCTCATAAATCCAAAAACACCTAAATACATAAACCTTTTAACAGCTCTATACTACTTAATAAATAATAAATTTTATTTTTAATTCTATTTATTATAATTTTAAATATTAATTTTAATTATTTATAGATTAATTTTTTATAAAAATTAATTACATATAAATTTCTAATGAAAAAAATATTCTTTAAATAATTTATTTTAATAAAAAAATATAAGATTATAAAAAGAATGAAATTTTTAAAAATTAAATATTATTATTTAGTAATATATTTATATTCTATTTTGAATCATTTTGTGTTATGTAACTATATTTTAATTAATATTAATATTAATATTAATATTATTAATAATAGTTTATTAATTTAATTTTTGAACATTATTATAATAAATATCATTAAAATTATTTATATTGAATTTATATGATATATAATTAGTAAGATTAATATAATTATACATGGTATTCACATTTCAAAAAATTTTAAAAATTATTTTATTTTCAAAGGTTATAACATTTGAAAATCAGAAAAAATCAAAAATAGAATTTTAAATTTTTATTATATAAATAAAACCTATAAACTACTAATTAATCTAACCATTAAACCGGTATACCATGTATAATAAATCATAAATCTCATTTTAATTTGTATTCTTTATAATTTTAATTATTCATTTTAATTATTTATTAGTTTATTTTTTATAGAAATATCAATCACAAAATAAATAATGAGTGAGACAAGTATAATATTAATAATTTATTTTAAATCAAAAAAAAATAAGCTTATATAAAAAGTAAAAATTTTAAAACAAAAAATTATTATTTAGTAATATATTTTACTTTGATTTTGAATCATTATATATAGGTTTTGTAATTATATTTTAATTGTGATCAATCTTATTAAAAATAGTTTATTAATTTATTATTTGATCATTTTTATAATATCGAACAATAAAATTACTTATATTCAATTAAAATGTCTTATAATTATTAAGTTATTATAACTAAGTATTATATTTATATTAGAAAATAATTTAAAAATTATTATATTTTCAAAGGTTATAATCTTCAAAAATGATAAAAAATCACAAAAATAATTTTTTCTTATTTAAATAAAAATTATAAACCACTAAATGACTAAACATTTAAATCTCTAGACTCCTAAACCCCAAAAATCTCTAAATACTTAAACCATTAATCCTATAAAACCTAAATAATAAATAATAAATCTCATTTTTATTTGTATTAATTATAATTTTAAATATTCATTTTATTATTTTTTAGTTTATTTTTATAGAAATATTAATTAAAAAATAAATAATGAGTGAGACAGATATAATTTAAATAAATTATTTTTTATGAAAAAAAAAATAAACTTATAAAAATAAACAAAATTTCAAAAATTTAAAATTTTATTTAGTAATATAATTTACTTTGATTTTGAATTATATTAGGTTCTGTAAATATATTTTAAATAATATATATCTTATTAATAATAGTTTATTAATTTATTTTTTTGATCATTATTATAATATATATTAATACATTTTTTATATTGAATCTACAACAAAAATAATTATTAAGATTATTATAACTATGTAATGTATTCATATTTTAGAATTATTAAATATTATTATATTTTCAAAGGTTATAACCTTTGAAAATCAGGAAAATTCATAAAAATAAATTTTTTGTTATTTCATTGATTAAATTAAAGCTATAAACACGAAAATGTGTAAACATATAAATCAATAAACTCCTGAACCCCAAAACCACAAAAACATAAATAATTAAATAGTTATACCCTAAATAATAAATCATAAATCTTTTTTTTATTAGTATTCAATATAATTTTATATACACATTTTAATTATTTATTAGTTTAATTTTATAGAAATATAAATTAAAAAATAAATTATAGTGAGACAAATATAATTTAAATATTTTATTTTTCATCAAAAAATATATAGGCTTATTAATGGATACAAAAATTTAAAAATTTAAAATTAATATTTAGTAAAATATTTCACTTTGATTTTGAGTCATTTTAGGTTTTGCAAATATAATTTAAACAATATTTATCTTATTAAAAATTAGTTATTACTTTTTTATGATCATTATTATAATAAATATCAATAAAATAGTTTATATTGAATTTATATTATATATAATTATTATGATTATTATAATTTCATATTGTATTCACTTTTCAAAAAAAATTTAAAAATTATTATATTTTCTAAGGTTATAACCTTCAAAAATTAGAAAAAATAACTAAAATATATTTTTTATTATTTTATTTTTTATATAAAACCTATAAACTACTAAATGACTAAATAATAAAATGACTAAACTCCTAAACCCAGAAGCCCATAAATACTTAAAACATTATATTAGTATATTCTAAATAATAAATCATAAATTTCAGTTTTATTAGTATTCAATATAATTTTAAATATTCATTTTAATTATTTATCAGTTTTTTTATAGAAATATAAATTACAAAATAAATTATTAATGCGACATATATAATTTAAATAATTTATTTTTCATCAAAAAAATTGGTTATAAAAAGAGGCACAATTTTAAAAATAAAAAATTATTATTTAATAATATATCTTATTTTGATTTTGAAACATTTTAGATTATACAATTATATTTTAATTTATATCATTCTTATAAATACAAGTTTATTAATTTATTTATTGATCATTATTATAATATCTATCAATAAAATTATTTATAATGAGTTTACATTATATATAATTATTAAGATTTTTATAAGTAAATATTATATTCACATTTAAAAAAAAATTAAAATTATTATATTTTCAAAGGTTACAACCTTCAAAAATTAAAAAAAATTAAAAAATTAAATTTTTTGTTTTTTCATTCTTTAAATAAAAACTATAAATCACTAAATGTCTAAACAATTAAATCACTAAACTTCTACTCCACAAAATACCTAAATACTTATACCATTAAACTGGTATATACTGAATAATAAATAATAAATCAGAATTTTATTTGTATTCATTATAATTTTAAATATTCATTTTAATTATTTAGTAGTTTATTATTATAGAATTATAAATTACAAATAAATAATGAGTAAGACAAATATAATTTAAATAATTTATTTTTAATAACAAAAATATAAACTTATAAAAAAAGCAAACATTAAAAAAAATTATTATTTAGTAATATATTTTACTTTGATTTGAATAAATTTAGATTTTGAAAATACTTTTTAAATAATAACTATTTTATTAATAATAGTTTATTAATTTATTTTTTGATCATAATTATAATATCTAGCAAAATATTTTTTTATATTGAATTTAAATGAATTATAATTATGAAGATTATTATAAATAAATATTATATTTACATTTGAAAAAAAATTAAAAATTATTATATTTTCAAAGGATATAATCTTCAAAAATTAGAAAAAATAATAAAAATAAATTTTTTGCTATATCATTGTTTAAATTAAACTTATAAACCACTAAATTCCTAAACACTTAAACATCAAAACTCCTAAACACTTAAACATCAAAACTCCTAAACACAAAAGCCGTAAATACTTACACCATTAAACTCGTAAACCTTAAATATAATTTTAATAATTTATTAAAATATTAATTACAAAATGTATAAAATTGATATCATATCTATCAAAAAAATTGTTTATATTTAGTTTATATTATATATAATTAAAATGATTTTTATAACTAAATATTGTTTACACATTTTTAAAAAATTTTAAAATTATTATATTATCAAAGGTAATAACCTTTATAAAATGTGAAAAAATATCAAAAATATTTTTTTTGTAACTTCATTATTTAAACAAAACCAATAAACCACTAAATTCCTAAAAACATAATTCGCTAAAGTCCTAAATGAAAAAACATATAAATACTTAAAATATTAAACTGGTATACATTAATAATAATTCATAAATCTCATTTTAATTTTTAATCAATATAATTTTATAATTTTATTTTCATTATTTATCAGTTTATTTTTATTGTAATATTAATTACAAAATAAATTATTAGTGAGACAGATATAATTTAAATTAAACTGGTATACCCTAAATAATAAATAATAAATCTAATTTTTTTTTTCATTATAATTTTAAATATTCATTTTAATTATTTATTTAGTTATTTTTATATAAATATTAATTAAAAAATAAAGTATGAGTTAGACAAATATAATTTATATAAATTATTTTTCATCAAAAAATTATAGATAAACATTTTAAAATAAAAAAAATTTCAAAACAAAAAATTATTATATAGTAATATATTTTGCTTTGCTTATGAATCATTTTATGTTTTGTAATTATATTTTAATTGATATCTATCTTATTAAATATAGATTATTATTTTATGTTTTGAACCATTAAACTGGTATACATTAATAATAAATCATAAATCTCATTTTAATTTTTATTTAGTATAATTTTAAATTTTTATTTTAATTATTTATCAGTTTATTTTTATAGAAATATTAATTACAAAATACATTATTAGTAAGGTAGATATAACTTAAATTAAACCGGTATACCCTAAATAATAAATAATAAATCTAATTTTTTTTTCAATATAATTTTAAATAATCATTTTAATTATTAATTTTTTATTTTTATATAAATATTAATTAAAAAATAAATTATGAGTTAGACAAATATTATTTATGTAAATTATTTTTAATCAAAAAATTATAGATAAACTTTTTAAAATAAAAAAAATTTCAAAACAATAAATTATTATATAGTAATATATTTTGTTTTTCTTATGAATCATTTTATATTTTGTAATTATATTTTAATTGATATCTATCTTATTAATTATAAATTATTATTTTATTTTTTGATAATTATTATAATATTTATCAATAAAATTATTTATATTAAATTTATATGAAATATAAATATAATGATTATTATAACTAAAATTGAATTCACTTTTGAAAAAAAATTAAAAATTATTATATTTTCAAAGGTTATAACCTTTGAAAATATCAAAAAATAAAAAAAAATAATTTTTTTTTGTTATTTCATTGTTTAAATAAAGCCTATACACCACTAAATCTCTAAGCACTTAAATCACTAAACTACAAAATTTCGATACGCCTATATAGATAATCCTTAAAACCGGTATACCCTAAATAATAAATAATAAATCTTATTTTTATTTGTTTTCATTATAATTTAAAAAATTAATTTTGATTGTTAAGTTTTTTATTTATATATATATATTAATTATAAAATATATTATAAGTTAAAAATGTAATTTATTAATAATTTTTTTCATCAAAAAATAGATAAGCTTATAAAAATCATAAAAATTTAAAAACTAATAATTATTATTTAGTGATATATATTGTTTTGCCTTTGAATCATATTAGGTTTTGATATTATATTTTAAGTAATATCAATCTTATTCATAAAAGATTTTTAATTTATTTTTTGATAATTATTATAATATCTATCAATAAAATTATTTATATTGAATTTATATGATATATAATTATTATGATTTTTATAAATATATATTGTATTCACTTATGAAAAGAAATTTAAAAATTATTATATTTTCAAAGGTTATAACCTTAAAAAATGAGAAAAAATAATAAAAATAAATTTTTCGTTATTTCATTTTTAACATAAAACCTATAAATCATTAAATGCTTACTTACTTAAATCAGTATGATCATAGACCCCGAAACCCCTAAATACATAAACCTTTTAACAGATATATATTACTTAATAAATAATTCTGAGTGAGATAAATATTATTTAAATAATTTATTTTAATAAATAAAAAATATAAGCTTATAAAAAGAAGGAAATATTAGAAAATTAATATATTTTTATTTAGTAATATATTTTGATTGATTTTGAATCATTTTGTGTTATGTAAATATAATTTAATTAATATTTATATTATTAATAATAGTTTATTAATTTAATTTTTGATCATTATTATACTATCTATCATTAAAATTGTTTTTTTTAATTTATATGATATATAATTAGTAAGATTAATATAATTATACATGGTATTCACATTTCAAAAAATTTAAAAATTATTTTATTTTTAAAGGTTATAACCTATGAAAATCAGATAAAATAAAAAAAATTTTATTTTTATTATATAAATAAAAACTATAAATCACTAAATGCCTAAAATCATAAATTGCTAAACTCCTAAATGACAAAACCCCTAAATTAATAAACCATTAAAGCGGTATAGCATATATAATAAATCATAAATCTCATTTTAATTTGTATTCATTATAATTTTTAATATTTATTTTAATTATTTATTAGTTTATTTTTAATAGAAATATTAATGGCAAAATAAATAAAGAGTGAGGCAAATATAATTTTAATAATTTATTTTTAATCAAAAAATTAATATAAGCTTATAAAAAGAAGTAAAAATTTAAAAACAAAAAATTATCATTTAGTAATATATTTTACTTTGATTTTGAATCATTACAGGTTTTGCATTTATATTTTAAATGCTATCAATCTTATTTATAATAGTTTATTAATTTATTTTTTGATCATTATTATAATATCTATCAATAAAATTACTTATATTGAATTTAAATGTCTTATAAATATTAAGATTATTATAATTAAATATTATATTTATATTTGAAAAAAATTTAAAAATTATTATATTATCAAAGGTTATATCCTTAAAAAATGATAAAAATCACAAAAATAATTTTTTTATTATTTTATTATTTAAATAAAACATATAAACTACTAAATGCCTAATCATTTAAATATCTAGACTTCTAACCCCAAAACTTTTTAAATACTTAAACCATTAAACCTATATAACCTAAATAATAAATTTCATTTTTATTTGTATTCATTATAATTTTAAATATTCATTTTAATTATTTTTTAGTTTATTTTTATAGAAATATTAATTACAAAATAAATAATGAGTGAGACATATAATTTAAATATATTATTTTTTATGAAAAAATAATAAGCTTATAAAAATAAACAAAATTTCAAAAATTTAAAATTTTATTTAGTAATATAATTTACTTTGATTCTGAATTATTTTGGGTTCTGCAAATATATTTTAATTAATATCTATCTTATTAATAATAGTTTATTAATTTATTTTTTATCATCAAAATAATATATATTAATAAAATTGTTTATATTGAATTTACATCAAATATAATTATTATGATTATTATAACTATGAATTGTATTCATATTTTAGAACTATTAAAAAATTATTATATTTTCAAAGGTTATAACCTTTGAAAATCTCGAAAATTCATAAAAATAAATTTTTTTTATTTCATTGATTAAATAAAACCTATAAACACATAAATGTGCAAACATATAATTCAATAAAGTCATTAAGCCCAAAACCACCATAAACTCAAACCATTAAATACGTATACCCGGAATAATAAATCATAAATCTCATTTTTATTAGTATTCATTATAATTATATATATACATTGTTATTATTTTGTAGTTTATTTTTATAGAAATATAAATTAAAAAATAAATTAATTGAGACAAATATAATTTAAAAAATTTATTTTTCTTCAAAAAATATATAATATTATAAATGGATAAAAAAATTTAAAAATTTAAAAATTTAAAAATTTAAAAATTTAAAAATTTAAAATTAATAATTAGTAAACTATTTCACTTTGATTTTGAATCATTTTAGGTTTTGTAAATATATTTTAAACAATATTTATCTTATTAATAATTGTTTATTAATCTTTTGTAAGATCATATTATAATATATATCAATATAATTGTTTAAATTAAAGTTACATGATATATAATTATTAAGATTATCATAACAAAATATAATATTCACATTTCAAAAAAGTTTTAAAATTGTTATAGTTCCAAAGGTTATATCCTTCAAAAATGAGAACAAATAACAAATACAATTTTTTGTTATTTTATTTTTTAAATAAAACCTATAAACTACTAAATGCCTAAACACTTAAATCACTAAATTTTTAAATCCCAAAACTCCTAAATATATAATCTTTTAAACCTGTATATTTTATCTTATTAATAATAGTTTTATTTAATATCAATCTTATTAATATATTTTACTTAGATTTTGAATCATTTTAGGTTTTACAAATAAATTTTATTTAATATCTATCATATTAATAATAGTTTATTAATTTATTTTATTATTGTCATCTTAATATCTATAAAAAAATTATTTATATTGAATTTACATAATATATAATTATTTAGATTATTATAACAAAATAATATTTTCACATTTTAAAAAAATTTAAAAATTAATTTTTCAAAGGTTATAACCTTTGAAAATAAGAAAAAATATAAAAATAAATTTTTTTGTTATTAGATTTTTTAATTAAAATCTAAAAACCACAAAATACCTAAATTCTTAATGACTAAACTCCTAAACCCAAAAGCTCGTAAATACATAAGCCTTTAAATTAGTATACTCTAAATAATAAATAATAAATCTCATTTTTATTAGTATTCATTATAATTTTAAATATTCATTTTAATTATTTATCAGATTATTTTTATAGAAATATTAATTACAAAATAAATTATTAGTGCGACATATATAATTTAAATAATTTATTTTTCATCAAAAAAATATATATGCTTATAAAATGAAACAAAATTTTTAAAATAAAAAATTATTTTTTAATAATATATCTTATTTTGATTTTGAATAATTTTAGATTTTACAATTATATTTTAATTTATATAATTCTTATAAATACAAGTTTATTAATTTATTTATTGATCATTATTATAATATCTATTAATTAAATTATTTATATTGAGTTTAGATTATATATACTTATTAATATTATTATAACTAAATATTATATTCAATTTAAAAAAAAATTAAAATTATTATATTTTCAAAGGTTACAACCTTCAAAAATTAAATAAAATCAAAAAAATAAATTTTTTGTTTTTTCATTCTTTAAATAAAAATTATAAATCACTAAAGGTCTAAACAATTAAATCACTAAACTCCTAAACCACAAAATACCTAAATAATTAAACTATTAAACCGGTATATCCTGAATAATAAATAATAAATCTCAATTTTATTTGTATTCATTATAATTTTAAATATTCATTTTAATTATTTAGTAGTTTGTTATTATAGAATTATAAATTACAAAATAAATTATGAGTAAGACAAATATAATTTAAAAAATTTTTTTTTAATAACAAAAATATAAACTTATAAAAAAATCAAAACATTAAAAAAAATTATTATTTAGTAATATATTTTACTTTGATTTGAATAAATTTAGATTTTGAAAATACTTTTTAAATAATAACTATTTTATTAATAATAGTTTATTAATTTATTTTTTGATCATAATTATAATATCTAGCAAAATATTTTTTTATATTGAATTTAAATGAATTATAATTATGAAGATTATTATAAATAAATATTATATTTACATTTGAAAAAAAATTAAAAATTATTATATTTTCAAAGGATATAATCTTCAAAAATTAGAAAAAATAATAAAAATAAATTTTTTGCTATATCATTGTTTAAATAAAACTTATAAACCACTAAATTCCTAAACACTTAAACATCTAAACTCCTAAACACAAAAGCCCCTAAATACTTAAACCTTTAAACTCGTAAACCTTAACTATAAGTTAAATAATTTATTTAAATATTAATCACAAAATAAATTGTGTGATACAAATATAATTTAAATAATTTATTTTTCATCAAAAAAATATATAAGCTAATAAAAAGAAGCAAAAACTAAAAAATAAAAATTATTATTTAGTAATAAATTTTACATTGTTTTTTAATCATTTTAGGTTTTACAATTATATTTTTATTTATATCCATCATATTAATAATAACATATTAATTTATTTTTTGATAATTGTTATCTTATATATCAATAAAATTGTTTATATTTAGTTTATATTATATATATAATTATAATGATTATTATTACTAAATATTGTATTGATATTTTTAAAAAATATTAAAATTATTATATTGTCAAAGGTTATTACCTTTGAAAATATGAAAAAATATAAAAATAATTATTTTATTATTTCATTGTTTAAATAAAACCAATAAACCACTAAATCCATAAACACATAAATTGCTACATTCCTAAATGAAAAAACCTTTAAATACTTAAAATATTAAACTTGTATATATTAATAATAATTCATAAATCTCATTTTAATTTTTATTTAGTATAATTATATATTTTTATTTTAATTATTTATCAATTTATTTTTATTGAAATATTAATTACAAAATAAATTATTATTGAGACAGATATAATTTAAATTAATCTGGTATACCCTAAATAATAAAGAATAAATCTCATTTTTTTTCATTATAATTTTAAATATTAATTTTAATTATTTATTTGTTTATTTTAATATAAATATAAATTAAAAAATGAATTAAGAGTTAGACAAATATAATTTATATAAATTATTTTTCATCAAAAAAATATAGATAAACTTATTAAAAGAAAAAAAAATTCAAAAACAAAAAATTATTATATAGTAATATAATTTGCTTGCTTCTTATTCATTATAGGTTTTGTAATTATATTTTAATTGATATCTATCTTATTAATAAGAAATTATTAATTTATTTTTTGATCATTATTAGAATATTTATCAATAATATTGTTTGTATTGAATTTAGATGATTTATAAATATAATGATTATTATTACTAAATATTGTATTCACAATTGAAAAAAATTTAAAAATTTTTATATTTTCAAAGGTTATAACCTTTGAAAATATAAAAATAATAATAAAAATAAATATTTGTTATTTTAATTTTTAAATACAACCTATAAACAACTAAATGCATACACAGTTAAATTAATAAACTCCTAAAGCCCATAATGCCTAAATACATAAACCATTAAACCACTATATACTACTTAATAATTAAGAAATCTAATTTTTATTTCAATTTATTATAATTTTAAATATTCATTTTAATTATTTATAAGTTTATTTTTATATAAATTTTTTTTACAAAATAAATTATGAGTGCGACAAATATTATTTAAATAATTTATTTATAATAAAAAAAATATAAACGCTTATAAAATAAGTAAAAATTTTAAAATTACAACTTATTATCCAATAATATTTTTTAGTTTAATTTTGAATCAATTTGGGTTTTGTAAATTTTTTTTAATTAATATCTATCTTATTATTAATAGTTTATAATTTAATTTTTGATCATTATTATAATATCTATCAATAAAAATTAGATTTATTAATTATTAAGTAGTATATAAAAGTTTGATGGTTTATGTATTTAGGCATTACAAGGTTTAGAAGTTTACTAATTTAACTATGTATGCATTTAGTGGTTTATTGTTTTTATTTAAAAAAAATAAAAAAAATAATTTTTATTTTTTTTTTTGATATTTTCAAAGGTTATAACCATTGAAAATATAATAATTTTTAATGTTTTTTCAAAAAGTAAATAAATATTTATTTATAATAATCATAATAATTATATATCATATAAATTCAATATAAACAATTTTATTGATAGATATTCTAATAATTATCAAAAAATAAATTAAAATCTATTATGAATAACATTGATAATACTTAAAAAAGAATATCAAAACTTAAAATGATTCAAAAACAAAGCATAATATATAACTTAATAATAATAATAATTTGTTTTTAAATTTTTATTCTTTTTATAAGCTTATCTATTTTTTGATGAAAAATAATTTTTATAAATTATATTTTTAACTTATAATTTATTTTATAATTAATATATATATATAAATAAAAAACTAAAGAATCAATATAAATTTTTTAAATTATAATGAAAACAAATAAAAATGAGATTTATTAATTATTATTTAGGGTATATTGGTTTAAAGGATTATCTAAATAGGGGTATTGGGATTTTCTAGTTTAGTGATTAATTTGTTTAAGCATTTAGTGGTTTATAGGTTTTATTTAAACAATAAAATAAAAGAAATATTTTTTTTAACATGTTAAAAGGTGATATTCTTTGAAAATATACTAATTTTAATTTTTTTTTCAAAAGTGAATATATTCTTTAGTTATAATAATAATTATTATATATATAACATAAATTCAATATAAACATTTTTATTGATAAATATTATAATAATGATAAAAAAATAATTTAATAATCTATCACTAATAAGTTAGATATCAATTAAAATATAATTGCAAAACCTAAAATGATTGAGAAACAAACCAAAATATATTACTATATAATAATTTTTGTTTTTAGTTTTTTTCTTATTTTAATTAGTTTATCTATATTTTTTTGTTGAAAAATTATTTATATAAATTATATTTTTATAACTTATACTTTATTTTGTAATTAATATTTATATAAAAATAAATAAATAAATAATTAAAATGAATATTTAAAATTATAATGAAAAAAAATGAGATTTATTATTTATTATTTAGAGTATACCGGTTTAATTTAATTTATATCTGTCTCACTAATAATTATTTTTCTAATTAATATTTCTATAAAAATAAACTGATAAATAATTAAAATAACAATTTAAAATTATACATAAAAAAAATTAAATTGAGATTTATAATTTTTTATAAATGTATACCAATTTAATGGTTTAAGTATTTATAGGTTTTGTCATTTAGGAGTTTAGAAATTTATGGTTTTAGGCATTTAGTGGTTTATAGGTTTTATTTAAATAATGAAATAACAAAAAAATTATTTTTGATAATTTTTCAAATTTTCAAAAGTTATCATTTGAAAATATAATAATTTTAAAGTTTTTTAAAAATGTTTATACAATATTTAGTAATGATAATTATTATAACTATATATAATATCAACTATATATAAACAATTTTATTGATAGATATTATATCAATTATCAAAAAATAAATTAATAAACTATTATTAATATGATAGATATAAATTAAAATATAATTAAAAAATCCAAAATGATTCAAAATCAAAGATAAATTTATTACTAAATAATAATTTTTTTTGTTTTTGCATCATTTTATAAGCTTATATTTTTTTTTGATGAAAAATATATTATTTAAATTAAATTCGTCACTCAAAATTTATTTTGTAATTAATATTTATATAAATTATTTAAATTATATTTAAGGTTTACGAGATTAAAGGTTTATTCTTTAGGGGCTTCGAGGTTTAAGAGCTTAGAGATTTATGTATTTAGGCATTTAATGGTTTATAAGTTTAATTTAAACAATTATATAACAAAAAATTTATTTTTGTTATTTTTTATCATTTTTGAAGGTTATAACCTTTGAAAATATAATAATTTTTAAATTTTTTTTATATGTGAATACTATATTTAGTTATGATAATCTTAAAAATTATATATCATGTTAATTAAATATAAATAATTATATTGATTGATATTATATTAATGTTCAAAAAATAAATTAACAAACTATTAGTAAATAGATAGATATATTTAAAATATATTTGCAAAACGTAAATTTATTCAAAATCAAAATAAAATAAATTACTAAATAATAATTTATTAGATGTTTTGCTTCTTTTTATAAGTTAATATTTTTTTCATTAAAAGTAAATTATTTAAATTATACTTGTCTCCCTCATAATTTATTTTTAATTTATAAATCTAAAAAAATAAACATATAAATAATTAAAATGAATATTTAAAACTATAATGAATAGAAAAAAAATTGATATTTATTATTTATTATTCAGGATATACTAGTTTAATGGTTTAAGTATTTAGGTATTTTGGGGTTTAGTGATTTAAGTGTTTAGGCCTTCAGTAATTTAATGTTTTTATTTAAAGAATGAAAAAATAAAAAATTTAATTTTTTGATTTTTTTTTAAAATTTTTAAAGGTTGTAACCTTTGAAAATATAATATTTTTAATTTTTTTTAAATGTGAATAAAATATTTAGTTATAATAATCTTAATAATTATATATAATGTAAACTCAATATTAATAATTTTATTAATACATATTATAATAATGATAAAAAAAATTAAAAACTATTATTAATAATAATCATATAAATTAAATATAATTGCAAAATCTAAAATGATTCAAAAAATAAATAAAATAAATTAATAAATAATAAATTTTTGTTTTTAAAATTTTGCCTCTTTTTATAAGCATATTTATTTTTTTCATATAAAATAAATTATTTAAAATAGATCTATCTCACTAATAATTTATTTTGTAATTAATATTTCTATAAAAATAAACTGATAAATAATTAAAATAAAAATTTAAAATTATACTTAATAAAAATTAAATTGAGATTTATGATTATTTATTAATGTACACGTGTTTAATGGTTTAAGTATTTAGAGGTTTTGTCATTTTGGAGTTTACAATTTATGTTTTTAGGTATTTAGTGGTTTATAAGTTTTATTAAAACAATAAATAACAAAAAAAAATTGTAATTTTTTCTCATTTTCATAGGCTATAAACTTTAAAAATATTATAATATTTAAAATTTTTTGAAATGTGAATAGAATATTTAGTTATTTTAATATTAATAATTATATACTATATAAATTCAATATAAACAATTTTATTGATAGATAATATAATAATGATCAAATATTAAATTAATAAACTCTTAATAATAAAATAGATATTAATAAAAAAATATTTACAATACGGAAATCGATTCAAGATTAAACAAAAATATATTACTGAATAATAATTTTAATTTTTATATTTTTAATTCTTTTATACGCATCTATATTTTTTTGATTAAAAATAAATTATTTAAATTATATTTGTCACACTCATAATTTATTTTGGAATAAATATTTTCTAAAAATAAACTAATAAATAATAAAATAAAAATTTAAAATTATAATAAATAAAATAAAAATTAGATTTATTAATTATTAAGTTGTATATAGTGGTTTAATGGTTTATGTATTTAGAAGTTTACTAATTTAACTATATATGCATTTAGTGGTTTATATGTTTTATTTAAAAAATAAAATAACAAAAAATTTATTATTGTTATTTTTCGATATTTTCAAAGGTTATAACCTTTGAAAATATAATAATTTTAAAACTTTTTTCAAAAGTGAATATAATCTTTAGATATAATAATTATTAAATTTATATTTCATATAAATTCAATATAAACATTTTTATTGATAAATATTCTAATAATAATCAAAAAATAAATTAATAATCTATTATTAATAAGTTATATATCAATTAAAATTTAATTACAAAACCTAAAATGATTCAGAAACAAAGCAAAATATATTACTATATAATATTTTTTTATTTTTTATTTTTTTCTTCTTTTATTAAGTTTATCTATATTTTTTGTTTAAAAATAATTTATATAAATTATATTTATATAACTTATAATTTATTTGGTAATTAATATTTATATAAAAATTAACAAATAAATAATTAAAATGAATATTTAAAATTATAATGAAAAAAATAAAAATGACATTTATTATTTATTATTTACGATATACATGTTTAAAAATTTTATCAATTTAGGGTTTTCGAGATTTACAAGTTATTAATTTAAGAATTTAGACATTTAATGGTTTATAGGTTTTATTCAAACCATTAAATAACAAAAAAATTATTTTTGATATTTTTTTCAAATTTTCATAGGTTATAACATTTGAAAATATAATAATTTTAAAATTTTTTATAAATGTGAATACAATATTTAGTAATAATAAATATTATAATTATATATAATATAAATTAAATATAAACAATTCTATTGATAGATATTATATCAATTATCAAAAAATAAATTAATAAACTATTATTAATATGCTAGATATAAATTAATATCTAGCATATTATTTAAATTATATATGTATCACTCATAATTTATTTTGTAATTAATATTTCTATCAATTATTTAAATTATATTTAAGGTTTACGAGTTAAAAGGTTTAAGTATTTAGGGGCTTCGGGGTTTAGAAGTTTAGATATTTATCTATTTAGGTATTTAATGGTTTATAAGTTTTATTTAAACAATGATATAACAAAAAATTTATTTTTGTTATTTTTTCTCATTTTTTAAGTTTATAAACTTTGAAAATAAAACAATTTTTAAATTTTTTTTATATGTGAATACTGTATTTAGTTATGATAATTTTAATAATTATATATTTGTAAAACATAAATTTATTCAAAATCATAGTAAAATATATTAAAAAATAATACTTTCTTTGATCTTTTGCTTATTTTTATAAGTTTATATTTTTTGTTATTAAAAGTAAATTATTTAAATTATATTTTTCATCCTCATAATTTCTTTTTAATTTATAATCCTATAAAAATAAACTAATAAATAATTAAAATGAATATTTAAAATTGTAATGAATACAAATAAAATTGAGATTTATTATTTATTATTCAGGATATACTAGTTTAATGGTTTAAGTATTTAGGTGTTTTGAGGTTTAGTGATTTAAGTGTTTAGGACTCTAGTGATTTATAGTTTTTATTTAAAAAATGAAAAAAAAAATTAAAATTTATGATTTTTTTTAATTTTTGAAGGTTATAACCTTTGAAAATATAAAAATTTTTAATTTTTTTAAATGTGAATATAATATTGAGTAATAATAATCTTAATAAATATATATAATGTAAACTAAATATAAATAATTTTATTAATAGATATTATAATAATGATCAATAAAAAATTAATAAACTATTATTAATAAGAATGATATAAATTAAAATATAATTTCAAAGTCTAAAATGATTCAAAATAAAAATAAAATATATTACTAAATAATAATTTTTTTAAAAAATTTTGCCTCTTTTTATAAGGATATTTTTTTTTTGATGAAAAATAAATTATTTAAATTAGATGTGTTTGACTAAATATTTATTTTGTAATTAATATTTCTATAAAAATAAACTTATAAATAATTAAAATAAAATCTTAAAATTATACTTAATAATAATTAAATTGTGATTTATGATTTTTTATTAATGTACACCTGTTTAATGGTTTAAGTATTTAGAGGTTTTGTCGTTTAGGAGTTTAGTAATTTAAGTTTTTAGGCATTTAGTGGTTTATAGGTTTTATTTAAACAATAAAATAACAAAAAAAAATTTGTAATTTTTTTTTAATTTCATAGGTTATAACCTTTGAAAATATAATAATATTTAAAATTTTTTGAAATGTGTATATAATATTTAGTTATAATAATATTAATAATTATATATCATATAAATTCAATATAACAATTGTATTGATAGATAATATAATAATGATCAAAATTTAAATTAATAAACTATTAATAAAAAGATTGATATTAATTAAAAAATATTTACAAAACTCAAATTGATTCAAAATTAAAGTAAAATGTATTACTTGATAATAATTTTTAATTTTTAAATTTTTTCTTCTTTTATAAGCATATATTTTTTTTGATTAAAAATAAATTAATTAAAATATATATGTCACTCTCATAATTTAATTTGTAATAAATATTTCTATAAAATTAAACTATTAAATAATTAAAATGAATATTTAAAATTATAATAAATAGATATAAAAATTAGATCTATTAATTATTAAGTAGTATATATGGGTTTAATGGTTTATGTATTAAGGCATTATGAGGTTTATGAGTTTATTGATTTAACCGTGTATACATTTAGTGGTTTATAGGTTTTATTAAAAAAATATAATAATAAAAAATTTATTTTTATTATTTTTTGATATTTTCAAAGGTTATAACCCATGAAAATATAATAATTTTTAAATTTTTTTAAATGTGAATACAATTTTTAGTTATAATAATCATTATATTTATATATCATATAAATTCAATATAAACAATTTTATTGATAAATATAATAATAATGATCAAATAATAAATTAATAATCTATTATCAATAAGATAGCTATCAATTAAAATATAATTACAAAACCTAAAATGATTCAGATGAAAATCAAAATATATTACTATATAATAATTTTTTTTGATTTTTTTTTCTTTTAAAATATTTATGAGTAATTTTTTGATGAAAAATAATTTATATAAATTATATTTGTCTAGCTCAATTTATTTTGTAATTAATATTTATATATAAATAAACAAATAAATAATTAAAATGAATATTTAAAATTATATTGAAAAAAATGAGATTTATTATTTATTATTTAGGGATACCAATTTAATTTAAATTAGATCTGTCTCACTAATAATTTATTTTGTAATTAATATTTCTATAAAATAAATTGATAAATAATTAAAATCAAAATTTAAAATTATACTGAATAAAAATTAAAATGAGATTTATTGTTTATTATTTATTATTAATGTATACAAGTTTAATATTTTAAGTATTTAGAGGTTTTGTCGTTAGAGTTTAGTGATTTATGTTTTTAGGCTTTTAGTGGTTTATCAGTTTTATATAAAAAAATAAAATAACAAAAAAAAATTTATAATTTGTTATCATTTTCATAGGTTATAACCTTTGAAAATATAATAATATTTACAATTTTTTGAATTGTTAATACAATATTTAGTTATGATAATATAAATAATTATATATCATATAAATTAAATATAAATAATTTTATTGATAGATAATATAATAATGATAAAAATTAAATTAATAAACTATTAATAAAAAGATAGATATTAATTCTAAAATATTTACAAAACCCAAATTGATTCAAAATTAAAGTAAAATATATTACTGGATAATAATTTTTAATTTTTAAATTTTTACTTCTTTTATAAGTTTATATTTTTATTAGATAAATAATATATTATTTAAATTATATTTGTCTTACTCATAATTTATTTTGTAATAAATATTTCTAAATAAATACACTAATAAATAGATAAAATGAATATTTAAAAATATAATAAATAGCAATAAAAAATACATTTATTAATTATTAAGTAGTATTTAGAGGTTTAATGCTTTATGTAATTAGGCATTACGGGGTTTAGGAGTTTACTAATTTAACTTTATATGCATTTAGTTGGGCTGCTCATGGGACTCGTAGATTCGCAACCCGACCCAAAGTCTTGTCCCGAAAGAATCGGTACTAATAAAATCTGTTGACTTTGACTTTTCCCGTCCCATTCTCTCACGTATTTTTTCTTTTGGGATGGTTCCAGATATTAAGCAATATCCATCCCGAGAACCATCCCGTCCTAAAAAACCGATACTAGAACCAGGAATATATATATATATATATAACATGAAGATGCCACCAATTCCGCTACTGCCCATCCAATTCCGACGCACCTATCGCTATTCTGATGAGTTCCAGGCCACCTCACGCCATTCCAGCCGTGTTCAATTAGGCCTAGCCCTTGTCCGTCTCACTTCTGGTTGCTTCCACCGTGTCTCAAATGCCACCAGCCTTTTAGTTTGTTTTTCTGATGAGAATTGAGTGATTAATTTTATTATTATGTGTCTCAATCATTTTTGTTGAGTATTGGTTGTGGTGTTGTGGTTGGACCGAATGAGTGGGCTGAATGTGTTATAGTCACTTTTGTCGAGCTTGCTTGTTTGAAATATTTATATGTATTTATGCTTAACATATCATATTAATTAATGGCAATGCAGATGGCACAATCCACCGATAAATGAAAAATATAATAAATTGAAGATGATCACATATCAAATGATCAAAGTACTTGTAAATCCAATTATCATCCTTTCACGAAGCCTCCTATTGTTACACTAAGTTCTTCAATTCCAATTGTAAAAGAAAGTCAAGGTACATATGAACCACAATCTCATAAAAGGTATAAGTCTGTTGTTTGGCAAACTTATGAGATATTAGTTGATTAAGAGGGAAATGAAACTGGTTGGGCAGCTCGTATATGGTGTAGAAAAGAATACTTGGCAAAAAGTAATCAAGGTACTTTGGGTTATGGAAATACTTTAGAAGGACACTTAGGAAATATCCACACAAAAAAGAAATAATAGAAGCTCACAAAGGTAAAGACAAGTCACAATCTTTGTTGAGTTTCACTAAAGGTACTAGTTTAGAGGATAAATAATTAACTTCTTGGCAATTTGATCAATAACTATTTACGGTGGTTTTTGTGAAAATGATCATAAAAGATGAATTGCCTTTTTGTTTTGTTGAGAGGGATGAGTTTAATGAGTTTTGTGAAGTTAGTGTGCCTCAATTTAAAATTCCATCTAGGCACTCTATACTGAGGGATTTTTTTTCTTTGTTTGTGAAGGAAAAGAAGTAATTATTTGATAGCATATCATCTCATTGTTGTAGAGTTTCATTGACTACCGATACTTGGACTAGCATTAAAAATTTGTATTATATATGTTTGGATGTTGATTTCATTGATTCTCAATGGAATATGCATAAAAGGCTTTTGAACTTTTGTGTAATTAAAAGTCATTCAAGAGTTAATATTAGAAATGCTATTGAGTTTTACATGAATGAATGAGGTTTGAGAAAGTTGAAGTTCATTACTGTTGACAATGCATCAAATAATGATGTTGCAGTTGAACAATTGAAAAAAAAGGCTTGTGAATAAAAGTGCTGTACCTTTGAGAGGCAAGCATTTTCATATGAGATGTTGTGCTCATATCCTAAACTTAATTGTCATAGATGGCATTGCAGTAGTTGAGGGTGCTATTCAAAAAATTAGAGGTGTGGTGAAATATGTGAGGAGCAGTCCTAAAAGATTAGATTTGTTTAAGTTATGTGTTGAAGAAGCAAACTTGACATATGGATCTTCATTGCAATTAGATTGTCCTACAAGATGGAATTCATCTTATTTGATGCTACAAACTGAAATAAAATATCCAAAATATTTTGATAAGTTGGAGGACAAAGACAAAAGGTTTTTGAAAAAGTTTAGTTCAAACATTCCAACTTAGAGAGACTGAACAAATGCCATAAATTTGGCTCGTTTCTTGAAAACTTTTTATGAGGTAACTTGTATATTTTCTGGCTCATAATATTCTACCTCTAGTGTTTATTTTCCGGAGGTTATTCGAATTTTTAAAAAAAATTGAGCTTTGTGAAAATAGTAGAGATACAATGGTGTTTGAAATGGGTATGAAAATGAGGCATAAATTCAACAAATATTAGGGTTCTCTCCAGTCAACAAATATTATGCTTTTTGTAGTAGTTGTGTTGGATCCTAGATATAAGCTCAAATATCTCAAGGTTAAGTACACTTAGCATTATGGAGAGGAATTGGCAAAAATTTTGGTGAAAAAGGTTATAAATGCTTTAAATGAGATGATGGATGATTATAAAGATTTAAATGAAGATGAATCAAAAGAAGATGATTTCTCTTCTACTGTGTTTAAGAAAAATGATAATTTCTTTGATGGTAGTGATACTTATGTTGATGATTTTTTTGTTGAATTGGAGAAACAACAAGAAGTTGCAGCTTTGGAAGAGGTGGATAGGTAGTTGGAGGACAAACTTGAAAATAATAGAATTGATTTTGATCTTCTAAACTGGTGTAAGGTAAATGAGGTTAGGTATCCTTCTTTGGCAAATGTAGCAAGAGATGTATTTGCTATCCAAGCATCTACTATTGCCTACGAATCTACATTTAGAACTGGGGGAAGAACCTTAGATAAATTTAGGTGTTCTTTAACACCTATTATAGCTGAAGTTCTCATTTGTCTACAAGATTGGTTGAGACGCTCAAACAAACCTATTGAAATTGAAGAATTAGTTCAAGAGCTTGATGATAATGAATCAGGTTAGTATACAAATCTTGTAAATTTTATTTTATTCATCAATTTAATAAAAATATGGTTAAATTACAATTTTCAGAGGGGTCTCAAGATCCAAATATTCTTCCAACTATAGTTGGCCAACTAATTTGGAATGAGTGTATTAAATTTTATAAGGTAGTATTTTATTTTTTTATTACTCTTTCATCTTAGAAATTTGTGTCTACATGATTAACACGTTTTCATCCTTGGTCGTCCTTCTATAGTGGAGGAAGAAAAGGGAGGAGTTGTAGAAGAGATAATTAATTGGGTTTGGATTTTCGTTGCTGTTCCAGGACGGACCTTTGAAATGATTATTATCATTGTTGTTATTAGTTGTATTTTTTTTTATATTAAGCTTCCTAATTTTATCAATTACTTAAGTAGTAATTGATGCTACCAATGTGTGTGGTCATCTTTAGCTATTCCTTTATTATTGTAAGTAATTGTTTAAAAAATGTAGTATTGCTATTATGGTTAACTTTCACTCGGCTGAATAAAGCCAACTTGTGACAAAACAAAGAACCAAATTAAGCACATAACTCGGTCCTGTTCTATTTAACATTTCTATCCTTTTCTGCACATCAAAGCTTTTGACAAGGTAATGGAGCTCAGCCTATTTGACAAAACAAAATAGGCCCAATTTGAGTTTGAGAGATACATAACTAAGGAATGATAAATAGTACAATAAAAGGTTTCGACATGAACTAACTTGGCTAGTTTGAAGAAAATAATTTGAAAAAAATTTCCGAACTCCGTTCCATCCAGGAACCATTTTCTCCTACCCAATATCCTCGATCTACGTCTAGTCCAGTCCCAATATTTTCAACCTATGGGACGGGTCAGGATCTTCAAAAAAATATATCCGAACTATGGGAAGGGACTGGAGATTTGTAATCCCCATTCCGTCCCGTTCCATGTGTACCCCTAGCATTTAGTGGTTTATAGGTTTTATTTAAAAAATAAAATAATAAAAAAATTTAATTTTATTATTTTTTGATATTTTCAAAGATTATAACCTTTGAAAAAATAATAATTTTTAAATTTTTTTAAATTTTTTTCAAATGTGAATACAATCTTTAGTTATACAAATCATTATATTTAAATATTATATAAATTTAATATAAACAATTTTATTGATAAATATTCTAATAATAATCAAAAAATAAATTAATAATCCATTAATAATAAGATAGATATTAATTAAAATAAATTACAAAACTTAAAATGATTCAGAAGCAAAGAAAATTTTATTACTATATAATAATTTTTTGTTTTTAATTTTTTGTTTTTTTAATTTTTTAAATTATATAATTTAATTATATATATTTTTTAAATATTCATTTTAATTATTTATTAGTATATTTTTATAGAAATATTTATTACAAAATAAATTATGAGTGAAAAAAATATAATTTAAAAAATATATATGCTTATAAAAGAAGTAAAAATTTAAAAATTAAAAATTGTTATCAAGAAATATATTTTACAATAATTTTGAATCAATTTGGGTTTTGTAATTATTTTTTAATTAATATCTATCTTAATATCAATAGTTTATAAATTTAATTTTGATCATTATTATAATATATATCAATAAAATTGTTTATTGAATCTATATTATATATAATTATTAATATTATAATAACTAAATATTGTATTCACATTTCAAAAAATTTTAAATATTATTATATTTTCAAAGGTTATAACCTATGAAAATGAGAAAAAATTATAGAATTTGTTTTTGATATTTTATTTTTTTAAATAAAATGTATAAACCACTAAAAGCCTAAAAACATAAATTGCTAAAATCCTAAATGAAAAAACATCTAAATACTTAAACCATTAAACTGGTATACAGTAATAATAAATCATAAATCTCATTTTAAATTTTATACAGTATAATTTTAAATCTTTATTTTAATTATTTATCAGTTTATTTTTATAGAAATATTAATTACAAAATAAATTATTAGTGAGACAGATCTAATTTATATTAAAATAGTATCCCTAAATAAAAAATAATAAATCTCATTTTTTTTATTATAATTTTAAATATTCATTTTAATTATTTATATTTTTCATTTATATATAAATATTAATTACAAAATAAATTGAGCTCGACAAATAATTTATATAAATTATTTTTCATCAAAAAATGATAGATAAACTTTTTAAAAGAAAACAAATTTTAAAAACAAAAAATTATTATTTAGTAATATATTTTGCTTTGCTTCTGAATCATTTTAGGTTTTGTAATTATATTTTAATTGATATCAATCTTATTAATAATAGATTATTAATTTATTTTTAGATCATTATTAGAATATTTATCAATAAAATTGTTAATATTGAATTTACATGTTATATAATTATAAAGATTATTATAACTAAATATTATATTTAAATTTGAAAATAATTTAAAAATTATTATATTTTTAAAGGTTATCATCTTTGAAAATGAGATAAAATCACAAAAATAAATTTTTTGTTATTATATTGTTTATATAAAACCTATAGACTACTAAATGCCTAAATGCTTAAATCATTAAACTCCTAAACCCCAAAACCCCAAAACCCTTAAATACTTAAACATTTAAACCATCTTTAAAGGTTTAAGTATTTATATATAATATATAAATATCTATCAATAAATAATAGTCTATTAATTTATTTTTTGATCATTATTATATTTATATTTATATTTAGTTTATTAATATCTATCAAGAAAATTGTTTATTTTTAATTTACATGATATATAATTATTAAGTTTATTATAACTAAATATTGTATTCAGATTAAAAAAAATTTAAAAATTATTATATTTATAAAGATTATAACCTTCAAAATTGATAAAAAATTTGAAAAATAATTTTTTTGTTATTTCATTATTTAAATAAAACATATAAACTACTAAATGCCTAAACTCCTAAATACTTAAACCATTAAACTGATATTCCCAAAATAATTAATCATAAATCTCATTTTTATTTGTATTCATTATAATTTTAATATTTGTTTTAATTATTTATTAGTTTATTTTTATAGAAATATTAATTGCAAAATAAAATTATGAATGAGACAAATATAATTTAAATAATGTATCTTCATCAAAAAAATTTATAAGCTGATAAAAAGAAACAAAAATTTTAAAATAAAAAATTATTACTTAGTAATATATTTTACTTTGATTTTGAATCATTTTAGGTTTTGAAAATATATTTTAATTAATATCTATCTTATAAATAATAGTTTATTAATCTATTTTATGATTAGTATTATAATATCGATCAATAAAATTATTTATATTGAATTTACATGATATTTAATTTTTATGATTATTATAATTAAATATTGTATTAACATTTCAAAAAAAATTAAAAATTATAATATTTTCAATGGTTGAAACCTTGAAAATGAAAAAAAATCATAAGAATAATTTTTTTTATATAATTATTTAAATAAAACCTATAAACCACAAAATACATAAATACCTAAAATACTAAACTCCTAAACCCTGATACTACTGTACCACACACACATAGCGATGGACCATAGTACACACGTGCACATATTATTGTCCATTTTGGTGTGGCATTTAGAGGGGCCAGAAGTCCTAGAAGTAGCCAGAAGTATGGGCCACCAGCTTGTTTAGGGCACCATTAGCATGCCGGCATGATAACATCTAGATAACTGACGAGACCAAGCAAAGTTGTTGGGAGTAAACACAAGAGTAGGTTGGAGTCGGTACCACTAGCTCAATCAGGCAGCATAGAGGGCCACCCAACCGTCGCCCAATAGGAGTAGCGGGTAATCTATGATTAATTGGAGAGCCGGAAAAATCTGAAGCATCACCAAGCTGGGCCAGTAAGCAATGGAGTGCAGACCAGCCACACGAGAGCGAAAGATTCAAACTTGAAGTTTATGTTTGTAGTCTTATTTGTATTTTAGACTTTGTATGCACCATGTACTTGTAGAGACGGATAATGAAATACTCACACACATAATCTTGTCTGTTCTCTATGTAGCATGCAATGAGGGCATCTGGACCCATGACTATCTCTAAGTGGGGCCCACTAATGCATTTTGTAAATACACATTAAGCAATGCTACACTCCCGGCAGCAGAAGACCGATCTTTATAGCATTTTGTAATTTTACTTGTATTCTAGCTTGGTTGTACGGCTAGATAATAAGATTATGAGATGGACCTCATCACACATGCACACCGATGCATGCATAATTTTTGATATTTTGTCGGTGCAACATACAGCCACTTCTTGAAGCTCGAGGAGGAAGCATTCTAACCCAAGATATACTCTTTTGAGGATCATTGGAGCAAAAGAATGTGGAATGCAGAGGTGACAATGAATTGACAAAGTGCCGTAGAGATATTCTAACCAAAGATATATAGTTGTACATTTATTTCATTGCAAAGCAATTACATAGGCAAACGTTTGATGCTGCATGTCACACACATGCACAATCTTATATTTGCATAGTTTTAATATAGTGCACCATTCATGTTCCTCCAAAAGGCTTTGAAAAATCCGAATGGAAAGAACGCAGTGCGCATAATTACTCAATACCAACTCTGATGTCCGGGAATGCCAGGTGATTTTAGTTGTATTCGTACGCTTGGAATTATTAGGCATTATGTTTTTTTATGTATTTTATGCATAGAATCATTAAGGTGTATAGGATTTGGTGTGCTGGCCTAAATTAGTCAGCTTTTTAGTCTCTTGTAAGTTGTGTGACTAAATGATAAATAAAGTCTGTATTTCCAAAAAAAAAACAAAAAAAAACCATAAACCCTAACCTTTTAATCCTAAACCTTAATCCATAAACTTTAACCCTATTCCAAAAACCCTAAATCCTAAATCTCATGTTTTCCACTTTTATAATCAAATGACTAAGTGTTAAATTTAAATAGAAATTCAAAACTTTTAAAAATTTCATAGATTTATATTTTTGTATATGTAACACAATGTCATGACTCAAGGGGTGAGTTATGGATTTAGTCTATTTCTTGATTTAGATTATTGTAGCATTAGCAATGGTCATGATTGTATATTTTGTCTCTAGAACACAAAATCATATCGATGAGAATATGCCATAACTTGTGTCTCTCTGTTGAACATATTGTTATGGCAGTAAGAATGATCATGAATACATATTTAATCACTATAATATTGGGTCACAGTATTGGATATGACCATAGCTTGTGCATTTTATCTTTACATAGACATGCCAATAAAATAAATTCTTTGATTCTGATTGAAAGAGTGCCCATGCTTATTGCCTTGCTCAAACCGCCCCAGGGGTAGTTTGTTCTAATAGCCTACAAGGTGGTTATTTTTTTAGAGGTGAACTATGTTTTAAAAAAATTGCTTTGAGTGTGTGCTTGAGATATATTTTATAAGAAATTACAATAATCAATATAAATAGCATCCTCAGCAACTAGCTATTTCAACACATAGGGGTACAACTTTGGTTTAGTCTGTTAGCGTACATGAGTCAAATTACATTTGATAATCGAGTGATTCAACATCAAATATGATGAGACATAATAGATATAAAGTAAAAGCTTATATTATTTTGGTTAGAACTTTAGCAATCATTCTAGAGTTGAGAGGAACAATTTTAATTATTCAGTATAATTTTAATTTTTATTTTAATTATTTATCAGTTTATTTTTATAGAAATATTAATTACAAAATAAATTATTAGTGAGACAGATCTAATTTAAATTAAACCGGTATACCCTAAATAATAAATAATAAATCTCATTTTTTTCATTATAATTTTAAATGTTCATTTTAATTATTTATTTGTTTATTTTTATATAAATATTAATTAAAAAATAAATTATGAGTTAGACAAATATAATTTATGTAAATTATTTTTAATCAAAAAAATATAGATAAAATTTTTAAAATAAAAAAAATTACAAAACAAATAATTATTATATAGTAATATATTTTGGGTTGCTTATGAATCATTTTATGTTTTGTAATTATATTTTAATTGATATCTATCTTATTAATAATTGTTTATTAATTTATTTTTTGATCATTATTAGAATATTAATCACCAAATTGTTTATATTGAAATTATATGATATATAAATATAATGATTATTATAACTAAATATTGAATTCGCTTTTGAAAAAAATTTAAAAATTACTATATTTTCAAAGGTTATAACCTTTGAAAATATCAAAAAATAATATAAATAATTTTTTTTATTTTATTTTTTAAATAAAACCTATAAACCACTAAATGCATACTCAATTAAATCAGTATACTCCAAAACCTCATAATACCTAAATACACAAACCATTAAACCACTATATAGTACATAATAATTAATAAATCTAATTTATATTTCTATTTATAATAATTTTAATTATTCATTTAATTATTTATTAGTTTATTTTTATAGAAATATTTATTACAAAATAAATTATGAGTAAGACAAATATAATTTAAATAATATACTTTTAAGAACAAAAAATATAAACTTATAAAAAGAAGCAATACATCAAAAATATTATTATTTAGTAATTTATTTTACTTTGATTTTGAATAAATTTAGCTTTTGCAGATATATTTAAAATAAAATCTATCTTTTTTATAATAGTTTATTAATTTATTTTTTGATCATTAATATAATATCTATCAATATAATTGTTTATATTGAATTTATATGATATATAATTTTTAATATTATCAAAACTAAATATAGTATTCACATTTAAAAAAATTTAAAAATTGTTATATATTCAAAGGTTATAATAACTATAAGACATTTAAATTCAATATAGTAATTTTATTGTTAGATATTATAAAATTGATCAAATAATAAATTAATAAACTATTCTTAATAAGATTTATAGCAATTAAAATATAATTTCAAAACCAATATAAAATGATTCAAAATCTAAGTAAAATATATTACTAAATAATAATTTTTTGTTTTTAAATTTTTACTTCTTTTTATATGGTTATATTTTTTTATGATTAAAAATAAATTATTAAAATTATAGATGTCTCGCTCATTATTTATTTTGTAATTAATATTTCTATAAAAAATAAACTAATAAATAATTACAATGAATATTTAAAATTATGATAAATACAAATTAAAATGAGATTTATGATTTATTATATGTGGTATACCGGTTTAATGGTTTCATTATTTAAACGTTTTGTCATTTAAGAGTTTATCAATTTATTTTTTTAAGCAGTTAGTGGTTTATAGGTTTTATTTATATAATAAAAATAAAAAATTTTTTTGTTAGATTTTTTCTAATTTTTAATGGTTATAACCTTTAAAAATAAAATAATTTTTAAAATTTTTTGAAATGTGAATACTATGTATAATTATATTAATCTTACTAATTATATATTATATAAATTCAATATAAACAATTTTAATTATAGATATTATAATAATGATCAAAAATTAAATTAATAAACTATTATTAATAATATAAATATTAATTAAAATATAAATACATAACACAAAATGATTCAAAATCAAATCAAAATATATTACTAAATAATAATATTTAATTTTTAAATTTGTCATTCTTTTTATAAGCTTATATTTTTTTTTGATTAAAAATAAATTATTTAAATAATATTTGTCTGTGTCGAAATTTATTTTGTAATTAATTTTTCTAAATAATTAAATTATAAATAATTAAAATGAATATTTAAAATTATAATAAATAGAAATAAAAATGAGATTTATTATTTATTAAGTAGTATATAGATATTAAAATGTTTATGTATTTAGGGGTTTCGGGGCTTATGAGCTTACTAATTTAAATAAGTAAGCATTTAATGGTCTATAGGTTTTATTTAAATAATAATATAACTAAAAATTTATTTTTATTATTTTTTCTCATTTTTTAAGATTATATCTTTTGAAAATATAATAATTTTTAAATTTTTTTCAAAAAAGAATATAATATTTATTTATAATAATCATAATAATTATATATCATATAAATTCAATATAAATAATTTTATTGATAGATGTTCTAATAATTATAAAAAAATAAATTAAAAATCTATTATGAATAAAATTGATATTACTTAAAATATAATATCAAAACCAAAAATGATTCAAAAACAAAGCAAAATATATTACTAAATAATAATTATTTGTTTTTAAATTTTTATTCTTTTTATAAGCTTATCTATTTTTTGATGAAAAATAATTTTTATCAATTATATTTTTAACTCATAATTTATTTTATAATTAATACATATATAAAAATAAAAAACTAAACAGTCAAAATGAATTTTTTAAATTATAATGAAAACAAATAAAAATGAAAATTTTTAATTATTATTTAGGGTATACCAATTTAAAAGATTATCTATATAAAGGTATCGGGATTTTGTAGTTTAGTGATTTAAATGCTTAGGCATTTAGTGGTGTATAGGTTTTATTTAAACAATAGAATAACAAAGAAAAAATATTTTTTTTATTTTTTAACAATTTCTAGGGTAATAACCTTTGAAAATATAATAATTTTAAAATTTTTTTCAAAAGTGAATACAATATTTAGTTATAATAATCATTATATTTATATATCATATTAATTCAATATAAACATTTTTATTGATAAATATTCTAATAATGATGAAAAAATAACTTTATAATCTATTATTAATAAGATATATGTCAATTAAAATATAATTAAAAACCTAAAATGATTCAGAAGCAAAACAAAATATATTACTATATAATAATTTTTTGTTTTGAAATTTTTTTTTCTTTTAAAAAGTTTATCTATAATTTTTTGATGAAAAATAATTTACATAAATTATATTTGTGTAACTCATAAATTAATATGTAATTAATATTTATATAAATAAAAACAAATAAATAATTAAAATGAATATTTAAAATTATAATTAAAAAATAATGAGATTTATTATTTATTATTTAGGGTATACCGGTCTAATTTAAATTACATCTGTCTTACTAATAATTTATTTTGTATTTATTCTTTCTATAAAAATAAACTGAAAATTAATTAAAATAAAAATTTAAAATTATACTGAATAAAAATTAAAATGATATTTATGATTTATTACTAATGTATACTAGTTTAATGGTTTAAGTATTTAAAGGTTTTGTCTTTTAGGAGTTTATCGATTTCGGTTTTTAGGCATTTAGTGGTTTATATGTTTTATTTAATCAATAGAATAAAAAAAAATTTGTAATTTTTTCTCATTTTCATAGGTTATAACCTTTGAAAATATAATAATATTTAAAATTTTTTGAAATGTGAATACAATATTTAGTTATAATAATATTTGTAATTATATATGATATATATTCAATATAAATAATTTTATTTATAGATATTATAATAATGATTAAAATTAAATTAATAAACTACTAATAATAAGATATATATTAATTAAAAAATATTTACAAACCCCAAATTGATTCAAATTTAAAGTAAATTATATTACTGGATAATAATTTTAATATTTAAATTTGTACTTCTTTTATAAGCGTATATTTTTTTTTGATTAAAAATAAATTATTTAAATTATATTTGTCGCACTCATGATTTATTTTATAATAAATATTTTTATAAAGATAAACTAATACATAATTAAAATGAATATTTAAAATTATAATAAATAAAAATTAAAAATAGATTTATTAATTATTATGTATTATATAGCAGTTTAATGGTTTATGTATTTAGGTATTATAGGTTTTAGGTGATTACTGATTTAATTGTGTATGCATTTAGAGGTTTATAGATTTTATTTAAAAAATAAAACAACAAATTATGTATTTTTATAATAATCATTATATTTATATATCATATAAATTCAACATAAATAATTTTAGTGATAAATATTCTAATAATGATCAAAATATAAATTAATAATCTATTATTAATAATAGAGATATCAATTAAAATATATTTATAAAACATAAAATGATTCATAAGCAAAGCAAAATATATTACTATATAATAATTTTTTGTTTTGAAATTTTTTTTTATTTTAAAAAGTTAATCTATATTTTTTTAATTAAAAATAATTTACATAAATTATATTTGTCTCTCATAATTTATTTTTTAATTAATATTTATATAAAAATAAAAAATTAATAATTAAAATGAATATTTAAAATTATAGAGAAAAAAAAATGAGATTTCTTATTTATTATTAATGTATACCAGTTTAATGGTTTAAGTATTTTGAGGTTTTTTCAGTTAGGAGTTTAGTGATTTATCTTTTTAGGCATTAAGTGATTTATAGGTTTTATTTAACTAATAAAATAACAAAAAAAATTTGTAATTTTTTATCATTTTCAAATTATAATCTTTGAAAATTTAATAATATTTAAAATTTTTTGAAATTTGAATACAATATTTAGATATAATAATTTTAATATTTCTATATCATATAAAATAAATATAAACAATTTTATTGATAGATATTATAATAATGATCAAAAATTAAATTAATAAACAATTTATAATAAGATAGATATTAATTAAAAAAATATTTACAAAACCCAAATTGATTCTAAATTAAAGTAAAATATATTAGTTGATAATAATTTTTAATTTTTAATAATACTTCTTTTATACTTCTTTTAAAAGTATTTTTTTTTGATTAAAAATAAATTATTTAAATTATATGTGTCACACTCATAATTTATTTTGTAATAAGAATTTCTATAAAAATAAAGTAATAAATAATTAAAATAAATATTTAAAATAAAAATAAATTGAAATATAAGTACAATTTATTAATTATTAAGGAGTATATAGCAGTTTAATGGTTTATGTATTTAACCATTAGTAGGTTTAAGAGTTTACTGATATAACTGTGTATGCATTTAGTGGTTTATATGTTTTATTTAAAAAAATAAAATAACATAAAATTTATTTTTATTATTTTTTCATATTTCCAAAGGTTATAACCTTTGTAAATATAATAATTTTTAAATTTTTTCAAAAGTGAATTCAATATTTAGTTATAATAATCATTATATTTATATATCATATAAATTCAATATAAACAATTTTATTGATAAATATTCTAATATTGATCAAAAATAAATTAATAAACAATTATTAATAAGATAGATATCAATTAAAATATAATTACTAAACCAAATATGATTCAAAAGGAGAGCAAAATATATTACTATATAATAAATTTTAGTTTTTAAATTTTTTATTCTTTTTATAAGTTTATCTATATTTTTCAATGAAAAATAATTTATATAAATTATATTTTTCTAACTCATAATTTATTTTGTAATTAATATTTATATAAAAATAAAAAATTAATAATTAAAATAATTATTTAAAATTATAATAAAAAAAATGAGATTTATTATTTATTATTTTGGGTATACCGGTTTAATTTAAGTTATATCTGTCTCACTAATAATTTATTTTGTAAATAATATTTCTATAAAAATAAACTGATAAATAATTAAAATAAAAATTTAAAATTATACTGAATAAAAATTAAAATGAGATTTATGATTTATTATTAATGTATAGTAGTTTAATGGTTTAAGTATTTTGAGGTTTTGCCATTTAGGAGTTTAGCAATTTATGTTTTTAGGCATTTAGTCATTTATAGGTTTTATTTAAATAATAAAATAAGAAAAAAATTGTAATTTTGTCATTTTCAAATGTTATAACCTTTGAAAATTTAATAATATTTATAATTTTTTGAAATTTGATATATGATAATTAGTTATAATAATTTTAATAATTCTATATCATATAAAATAAATATAAACAATTTTATTGATATATATTATAATAATGATCAATAATTAAATTAATAAACTATTTATAATAAGATAGATATTAATTAAAAAATATTTACAAAACCTAAATTGATTCAAAATTAAAGTAAAATATATTAGTTCATAATAATTTTTAATTTTTAATAATACTTCTTTTATACTTCTTTTAAAATCATATATATATATATATATTTTTGATTAAAAATAAATTATTTAAATTATATGTGTCGCACTCATAATTTATATTGTAATAAAAATTTCTATAAAAATAAACTAATAAATAATTAAAATTAATATTTAAAATAATAATAAATTTAAATAAAAATTATATTTATTAATTATTAAGTAGTATATAGCAGTTTAATGGTTTATGTATTTAGGCATAACGAGGTTTAGGAGTTTACTGATATAATTGTGTATGCATTTAGTGGTTTAAAGGATTTATTTAAAAAATAAAATAACAAAATATTTATTTTTATTATTTTTTCATATTTCCAAATGTTATAAACCTTAGTAAATATAATACTTTTTAAAATTTTTTCAAAAGTGAATTCAATATTTAGTTATAATAATCATTATATTTATATATCATATAAATTCAATATAAAAAATTTTATTGATAAATATTCTAATAATGTTCAAAAAATAAATTAATAATCTATTATTAATAAGATAGATATCAATTAAAATATAATTACAAAACCTAAAATGATTCAGAAAAAAAGCAAAATATTTTACTATATAATTATTTTTTGTTTTGAATTTTTTGTTTCTTTTAAAAAGTTTATCAATAATTTTTTGTTGAAAAATAATTTAAATAAATTATATTTGTCTAACTCAATTTATTTTGTAATTAATATTTATATATAAATAAACAAATAAATAATTAAAATGAATATTTAAAATTATAATGAAAAAATGAGATTTATTATTTATTTTTTAGGGATACTGGTTTAATTTAAGTTAGATCTGTCTCACTAATAATTTATTTTTTAATTAATATTTCTATAAAATAAATTGATAAATAATTAAAATAAAAATTTAAAATTATACTGAATAAAAATAAAAATGAGATTTATAATTTATTATTAATGTATACCAATTTATTTATTTAAGTATTTAGAGGTTTCGTCGTTAGGAGTTTAGCGATTTATGTTTTTAGGCTTTTAGTGGTTTATATGTTTTATTTAAAAAAATAAAATAACAAAAAAAAATTCTATAATTTTTTATCATTTTCATAGGTTATACATTTGAAAATATAATACTATTTAAAATTTAATGAAATTTTAATACAATATTTTGTTATAATAATATTAATAATTATATATCATATAAATTTAATATAAATAATTTTATTGATAGATATTATAATAATGATCAAAAATTAAATTTATAATCTATTATTATTAAGATAGATATTAATTAAAAAATATTTACAAAACCCAAATTGATTCAAAATTAAAGTTACTTATATTACTTGATAATAATTTTTAATTTTTAAATTTATACTTCTTTTATAAGCGTATATATTTATTAGATTAATAATATATTATTTAAATTATATTTGTCCCACTAATAATTTAATTTGTAATAAATATTTTTAAATAAATACGCTAATACATAATTAAAATTAATTTTTAAAAATATAATAAATAGCAATAAAAATTAGATTTATTAATTATTAAGTATTATTTACGGTTTAATGGTTTATGTATTTAGGCATTACAGGGTTTAGGAGTTTCCTGATTTAATTTTATATGCATTTAGTAGGGCTACTGACATGACTCGGAGATTCGTGACCCGACCTAAAGCCTTGTCCCAAAAGAATTGGGACTGAGAAAAATACATTGATTTGAATTTTCCAGTCCCGTTCTGTCACGTATTTTTTCTTTTGGAATGGTTCCAGATCTTAAGCAATTTCCATCCCGAGAACCGTCCCCTCCTAAAAAACCGAAACTAAACCTAGGAATATATATATAAAACATAAAGATGCCACCAATTCTGCTACTGCCCATTAAATTCCGACGCACCTATTGCTGTTTCGACGAGTTCCAGGCCACTTCACGCCATTCCAGCCTTGTTCAGTTAGGTCCAGCCCTTGTCAGTCGCACATTTTGTTGCCTCCAACATGTAACAGATGCAGATGCCACCTGCCTTTTGGTTTGTTTTTCTGACGAGAATTGAGTAATTAATTATTATTATTATGTGTCTTAGTCAGTTTAGTTGAGTATTGGTTGTGGTGTTGTGGTTGTGCTGAATGAGTGGGTGAATGTGTTACAGTCAGTTTTGTAGAGCTTGCTTGTTTGAAATATATATATGTATTGTTGCTTAACATATCATATTAATTAATGGAAATGCAGATGGCACAATCCAGCGGTAAACAAAAAATATAATAAATTGAAGATGATCACATCTCAAATGATAAAAGTACTGGTAAAACCAATCATCATTTTTACACGAACACTTCTATTGTTACGGGAGGTTCTTCAATTCCAATTGTAAAAGAAAGTCAAGGTATATCTTAACCTCAAGCTCATAAAAAGTCTAAGTCTACTGTTTGGGAAATTTATGAGATATGAGTTGATTAAAAGGGAAATGAAACTAGTAGGGCAGCTTGTATATGGTGTAGGAAAGAATACTTGGCTAAAATTGATCTAGGTACATTGGGTTTTTGGAAATACTTGAGAAAGACTTGTAGGAAATTTCCACCCAAAAGAGAATTAATAGAAGCTCACAAAGGTAAAGACAAGTCACAATCTTTGTTGAGTTTCACTAAAGGTACTAGTTCAGAGGATAACAAATTAACTTGTTTGCAATTTGATCAACAACTAGTTAGTGAGGCTTTGGTGAAAATGATCATAAAAGATAAATTGCCTTTTTGTTTTGTTGATAGGGATGAGTTTAAGGAGTTTTGTATAGTTAGTGTTCCTCAATTTAAAATTCCATCTAGGCACTCTACACTAAGGGATTGTTTTTCTTTGTTTGTGAAGGAAAAGAAGAAATTATTTGATAGCATATCATCTCATTATTGTAGAGTTTCATTGACTACAGACACTTGGACTAGCATTCAAAATTTGTATTATATATGTTTGACTGTTCATTTCATTGATTCTCAATGGAATATGCATAAAAGGATTTTGAACTTTTGTGTAATTAAAAGTCATTCTGGAGTTAATATTAGAAATGCTATTGGGTTTTGCATGAATAAATGGGGTTTGAGAAAGTTGATGTTCATTACTGTTGACAATGCATCAAATAATGATGTTGTAGTTGAACAATTGAAAAATAGGCTTGTGAAGAAAAGTGTTGTACCATTGAGAGGCTAGCATTTTCATATGTGATGTTGTGCTCATATCCTAAACTTAATTTTCAGAGATGGCATTGCAGTAGTTGAGGGTGCTATTCAAAAAATTAGAGGTGTGGTGAAATATGTGAGGAGCAGTCCTAAAAGATTAGATATGTTTAAGTTATGTGTTGAAGAAGCAAACTTGACATATGGATCTTCATTGCAATTAGACTTTCCTACAAGATGGAATTCAACTTATTTGATGCTACAAACTGATATAAAATATCAAAAGGAATTTGATAAGTTGGAGGACAAAGACAAAAGGTTTTTAAAGGAGTTTGGTTCAAACCTTCTAATTGAGAGAGACTGAACAAACGCCAAAATTTTGGCTCGTTTCTTGAAAACTTTTTATGAGGTAACTCGTAAATTTTCTATCTCATAATATTCTACCTCTAGTGTTTATTTTCCTGAGATTATTCGAATTTTGAAAAAAATTGAGCTTTGTGAAAATAGTAGAGATACAATGGTGTCTGAAATGGGTATGAAAATGAGGCATAAATTCAACAAATATTGGGGTTCTCTTCAGTCAATAAATATTATGTTTTTTGTAGCAGTAGTGTTGGATCCTAGATATAAGCTCAAATATCTCAAGGTTAAGTACACTTAGCATTATAAAGAGGAATTGGCTAAAAATTTGGTGAAAAAGTTTATAAATGCTTTAAATGAGATGATGGAGGATTATAAAGATTTAACTAAAGATGAATCAAAAGAAGATGATTTCTCTTCTACTATGTTGAAGAAAAATGATGATTTCTTTGATGGTAGTGATACTTATGTTGATGATTTTTTTTGTTGAATTGGAGAAAGAACAAGAAGTTGCAGCTTTGGAAGAGTTGGATAGGTACTTGGAGGACAAACTTTAAAAAAATAGAATTGATTTTGATATTCTAAACTGGTGGAAGGTAAATGATGTTAGGTATCCTTCTTTGGAAAATGTAGCAAGAGATGTATTTGTTTTCCAAGCATCTATTGTGGCCTATGAATCTACATTTAGCACTGGGGGAAAACTTTAGATAAATTTAGGAGTTATTTAACACCTATTACAGCTGAAGTTCTCTTATGTCTACAAGATTGGTTGAGAAGCTCAACCAAACCTATTGAAATTGAAGAATTAGTTCAAGACCTTGATGATAATGAATCAGGTTAGTATACAAATCTTGTAAATTTTAATTTCACTTTTACTTATTTTATTCATTCAATTTAATAAAAATATGGTTCAATTACAATTTTCAGAGGGGTCTCAAGATCCAAATATTCTTCCAACTATAGTTGGCCAACTAAATTTGGAATGGGTGTATTAAATTTTATAAGGTAATATTTTGTTGTTTTTATTACTCTTTCATCTTAGAAATTTATGTCTACATGATTAACATGTTTTCAACTTTGGTTGTCCTTCTACACTGGAGGAAGAAAAAGGAGGAGTTGTAGAAGAGATAATTAATTGGGTTTGGATTTTCATTGCTGTTCCGGGACGGACCTTTGAAATGATTATTATCATGGTTGTTATTAGTTGTATTTTTTTGTTAAATTAAGCTGCCTAATTTTAGCAATTACTTAAGTAGTAATTAATCTTACCAATGTTTGTGGTCATCTTTAGCTATTCCTTAATATTTTAAGTAATTGTTTAAAAAATGTAGTATTGCTATTATGGTTAACTTTCACACGTATGAACAAATAAAAAAACAAAAAAAAAATTCTATAATTTGTTATCATTTTCAGAGGTTATAACCTCTGAAAATATAATAATATTTACAATTTTTTGAAATGTGAATAGAATATTTAGTTATAATAATATTAATAATTATATATCATATAAATTCAATATAAACTATTTTATTGATAGACAATATAATAATGATCAAAAATTAAATTAATAAACTATTAATAAAAAGATAGATATTAATTAAAAAATATTTACAAAACCCAAATTGATTCAAAATTTAAGTAAAATATATTACTCAATAATAATTTTTAATTTTTAAATTTTTACTTCTTTTAGAATAGTATATTTTTTGTATTAAAAATAAATTAATTAAATTATATTTGTCGCACTCATACTTTATTTTGTAATAAATATTTAAATAAAAATAAACTAATAAATAATTAAAATGAATATTTAAAATTATAATAAATAGAAATAAAAATTAGATTTATTAATTATTAAGTAGTATATAGTAGTTTAATGGTTTATGTATTTAGGCATTACGGGGTTTAGGAGTTTACATATTTAACTGTGTATGTATTTAGTGGTTTATAGGTTTTAATTAAGAAAAAAAATAAAAAAAAAATTTTTTATTATTATTTGAAATTTTCAAAGGTTATAACCTTTGAAAATATAATAATTTTTAAATCTTTTTCAAAAGTGAATAAATATTTATTTATAATAATCATAATAATTATATATAATATAAATTCAATATAAACAATTTTATTGATAGATATTCTAATAATTATCAAAAAATAAATTAAAAATCTATTATGAATAACATTGATATTACTTAAAATATAATATCAAAACCTAAAATGATTCAAAAGCAAAGTAAAATATATTACTTAATAATAATTATTTGTTTTTAAATTTTTATTCTTTTTATAAGCTTATCTATTTTTTGATGAAAAATAATTGTTATAAATTATATTTTTAACTCATAATTTATTTTAAAATTGATAAATATATATATATAAATAAAAAACTAAACAATCAAAATGAATTTTTTAAATTAAAATGAAAAAAAATAAAAATGAGATTTATTAATTATTATTTAGTGGATACCTGTTTAAAAGATTATCTATATATGGGTATCAGGATTTTATAGTTTAGTGATTTAAGTGTTTAGGCATTTAGTGATTTATAGGTTTTATTTAAACAATGAAATAACAAAAAAAATATTTTTTTTGTTTTTTCACATGTTCAAAGCTTATAATCTTTGAAAATATAATAATTTTAAATTTTTTTTCAAAAGTTAATACAATATTTAGTTATAATAATTATTAAATTTATATATCATATAAATTAAATATAAATATTTTTACTGATAAATATTCTAATAATGATCAAAAAATAAAATAATAATCTATTATTAATAAGATAGATATCAATTAAAATACAATTACAAAACATAAAATGATTCAGAAATAAAGTAAAATATATTACTCTATAATAATTTTTTGTTTTTAATTTTTTTCTTCTTATAATAAGTTTTTCTATATTTTGTTGTTGAAAAATAATTTATATAACTTATATTTTTCTAACTTATTATTTATTTTGTATTTAATATTTATATAAAAATAAACAAATAAATAATTAAAATGAATATTTAAAATTATAATGAAAAAAATAAAAATTAGATTTATTAGTTATTATTTTGGATATACCTATTTAAAAAATTTGTCTATTTAGGGTTTTCGAGATTTAGAAGTTATTCATTTAAGTATTTAGGTATTTAATGGTTTATAACTTTAATTTAAACAATGAAATAACAAAAAATTTATTTTTGATATTTTTATCAAATTTTCAAATGTCAAAACATTTGAAAATATGATAATTTTAAAATTTTTTATAAATGTGAATACAATATTTTGTAATAATAATTATTATAACTATATATAATTTAAAATAAATATAATCACTTTTATTGATACAAATTATATTAATTATCAAAAAATAAATTAATAACCAATTTATTAGTATGATAGATATAAATTAAAATACGATAAAAAACCTAAAATGATTCAAAATCAAAGTAAAATTTATTTCTAAATAATAATTTTTTTTAGTTTTTGCATCATTTTATAAGCTTATATATTTTTTTGATGAAAAATATATTATTTAAATTATATTTGTCACTCATAATTTATTTTGTAATTAATATTTCTATAAATTATTTAAATTATATTTAAGGTTTATGAGTTTAAAGGTTTAGGTATTTAGGGACTTCGTGGTTTAGGAGTTAAGAGATTTATGTATATAGGGATTTAATGGTTTATAAGTTTTATTTATACAATGATATAACATAAAATTTATTTTAGTTATTTTTTCTCATTTTTGAAGGTTATAACCTTTGAAAATATAACAATTTTTAAATTTTTTTTATATGTGAATACTATATATAGTTATGATAATCTTAATAATTATATATCATGTTAATTCAATATAAATAATTATATTGATAGATATTATATTAATGATGAAAAAATAAATTAATAAATTATTATTAATAAGATAGATATTTTTTAAAATATATTTGCAAAACATAAATTTATTCAAAATCAAAGTAAAATATAATACTAAATAAAAATTTTTTTGATGTTTTTCTTCTTTTTATAAGTTTATATTTTTTTTTATTAAAAGTAAATTATTTGAATTATATTTGTCTTCCACATAATTTATTTTAATTTATAATTCTATAAAAATAAACTAATAAGTAATTAAAATGAATATTTAAAATTATAATGAATACAAATAAAATTGAGATTTATTATTTATTATTCAGGATATACTAGTTTAATGGTTTAAGTATTTAGATGTTTTGGGGTTTAATGAATTAAGTGTTTAGGACTTTAGTGATTTATAGTGTTTATTTAAAGAAGGAAAAAATAAAAAATTAAATTTTTTGATTTTTTTAATTTTTGAAGGTTATAACCTTAGAAAATATAATAATTTTTAATTTTTTTTAAATGTTAATATAATATTTACTTATAATATTCTTAATAATTATATATAATGTAAACTCAATAAAAAAATTTTTATTAATAGATATTACAAAATAAATTTATAATAATATATTACAAAATAAATGTTAATATAATATATCATTCTTATTATTAAAAAGAATGATATAAATTAAAATATAATTGTAAAAAATAAAATGATTCAAAATCAAAATAAAATATATTACAAAATAATAATTTTTTTTTTAAAATTTTGCCTCTTTTTATAAGCTTATATATTTTATTTGATAAAAAATAAATTATTTAAATTAGATCCGTGTCCCTAATAATTTATTTTGTAATTAATATTTCTATAAAAATAAACTAATAAATAATTAAAATAAAAGTTTTAAATTATACTTAATAAAAATTAAAATGAGATTTATGATTTATTATTAATGTATACCAATTTAATAGTTTAAGTATTTAGAAGTTTTGTCGTTTAGGAGTTTAGTGATTTATGTTTTTAGGCTTTTAGGGGCTTATAGGTTTTATTAAAACTATAAAATAACAAAAAAAATTTGCAATTTTTTCTCATTTTCATTGGTTATTACCTTTGAAAATATAAGAATATTTAAATTTTTTTGAAATGTGAATACAATATTTAGTTATACTAATTTTAATAATTATATATCATATAAAATCAATATAAACAATTTTATTGATATATATTATAATAATGATCAAAAATTAAATTAATAAACTATTAATAATAAGATTGATATTAATTAAAAAGTATTTACAAAACCCAAATTGATTCAAAATTAAAGTAAAAATATTACTGGATAATAATTTTTAATTTTTAAATTTTTACTTCTTTTATGAGCGTATATATTTTTTTGATTAAAAATAAATTATTTAAATTATATTTGTCGCACTCATAATTTATTTTGTAATAAATATTTTTATAAAAATAAAGTTATAAATAATTAAAATGAATATTTAAAAATATAATAAATTGAAGTAAAAATTAGATTTAATAATTTTTAAGTAGAATATAGTAGTTTAATGGTTTATGTATTTAGGCATTATGGTCCTTAAAAGTATACTGATTTAACTGTTTATGCATTTAGTGGTTTATAGGTTTTATTTAAAAATTAAAATAACAAAATATTTATTTTTATTATTTTTTGATATTTTCAAAGGTTATAACCTTTGAAAATATAATAATTTTTAAATTTTTATCAAAAGTGAATTCAATATTTAGTTATAATAATCATTATATTTATATATCATATAAATTCAATATAAACAATTTTATTGATAAATATTATAATAATGATAAAAAAAATTAATAATCTATTATTAATAAGATAGAAATCAATTAAACTATAATAAAAAAACCTAAAATGATTCAGAAGAAATCAAAATATATTATTATATATTAATTTGTTGTTTTGAAATTTTATTTTCTTTTAAAAAGTTTATCCATATTTTTTTGATGAAAATTAATTTGTATAAATTATATTTTTCTAACTCATTATTTATTTTTAAATTAATATTTATATAAAAATAAACAAATAAATAATTAATATGAATATTCATAATTATAATGAAAAAAATAATATTAAGATTTATTATTTATTATTTAGAGTATACCAGTCTAATTTTAATTAGATCTGTCTTACTAATAATTTATTTTGTAATTACTATTTCTAAAAAAAATAATCTGTTAAATAATTAAAATACAAATTTAAAATTATACTGAATAAAAATTTAAATGAGATTTATGAATTATTATTAATATATACCAGTTTAATGGTTTACGTATTTAGAGGTTTTGTCATTTAGAATTTTAGCGATTTATGTTTTTAGGCATTTAGTGGTTTATAGCTTTTATTTAAACAATGAAATAACAAAAAAATTATTTTTGATATTTTTTTACATTTTCAAATGTTATAACATTTGAAAATATAATAATTTTTAAATTTTTTCATATGTATATATAATATTAAGTTATAATAATCTTAATAATTATAAGTCATTTAAATTCAATATAAATAATTACATTGCTAGATATTATAATAATGATCAAAAAATATTTAATAAACTATTTTTAATAAGATAGATATTATTTAAAATATATTTGCAAACCCTAAATTTATTCAAAATCAAAGTAAAATATCTTAATAAATAATAATTTTTTTTTAATATTTTGCTTTTTTATAAGTTTATATTTTTGTTTTTAAAAATAAATTACTTAAAATATATTTGTCTTACTTATAATTTATTTTCTAATTTATAATTCTATAATAATAAACTATTAAATAATTAAAATGAATATTTAAAATTATAATGAATACAAAAAAATTGAGATTTATTATTTAGTATTCAGGATATACCCATTTAATGGTTTAAGTATTTAGGTGTTTTGTGGTTCAGGAGTTTAGTGATTTAATTGTTTAGACCTTTAGTGATTTATAGTTTTTATTTAACAAATGAAAAAACAAAAAATTTAATTTTTTGATTTTTTTTAATTTTTTAAGGTCATAACATTTCAAAATATAATAATTTTTAATTTTTTTTAAATATGAATATAATATTTAGTTATAATAATCTTAATAATTTTATATAATGTTAACTAAATATAAATAATTTTATTAATAAATATTATAATAATGATCAATAAATTAATTAATAAACTAGTATTAATAAGAATGATATAAATTAAAATATAATTGTAAAATCTAAAATGATTCAAAATCAAAATAAGATATATTAATAAAAAATAATTTTTTATTTTTAAAATTTTGCTTCTTTTTATAAGCATATATATTTTTTTTGATGAAAAATAAAATATTTAAATTATATCTGTCTCACTAATAATTTATTTTGTAATTAATATTTCTATAAAAATAAATTGTTAATTAAATAAAATGAATATTTAAAATTATAATGAATACTAATAAAAATGAGAATTATGAGCTTTGGGAATTAGGAGTTTAGTCATTTTAGTATTTAGTCATTTAGTGGTTTATAGGTTTTATTTAAAGAATAAAATAAAAAAAGTATTTTTGTTATTTTTTCTCATTTTTGAAGGTTTTAACCTTTAAAATATCAAAAAATAACAAAAATAAATTTTTTGTTATTTTATTTTTGAAATAAACCATATAAACCAGGAAATGCATATATAGGTAAATCAGTAAACTTCTAAATGCATAAACGATTAAACCTCTATATACTACATAATAATTAATAAATCTAATTGTTATTTTATTTATTATAATTTTAAATATTGATTTTAAATATTTATTAGTTTATTTTTATAAAATATTTATTACATAATAAATTATGAGTGCGACAAATATAATTTAAAAAAAATTATTTTTAATAACAAAAATATAAACTTAGAAAATAATCAAAATATTAAAAAAATTATTATTTAGTAAAATATACTTTGATTTTGAATAAATTTAGATTTTGAAATTATATTTTAAATATTATCTATCTTATTAATAATTTTTTATTAATTTATTTATTGATCATTATTATAATATCTAGCAATGTGATTATTTATATTGAATTTAAATGACTTATAATTATTAAGATTATTATTACTAAATATTATATTTACATTTAAAAAAAATTAGAAATTTTTATATTTTCAAAGTTTATAACCTTAAATAAATATAGTATTCACTTTTGAAAAAAAATTAAAAATTATAATATTTTTAAAGGTTATAACATTTGAAAAAATCAAAAAATAAAAAAAATAAATTTTTTAATATTTTTTTTAAATAACACCTATAAACAACTAAATGCATACACAAGTTAAATAAGTAAACGCTAAAACCCCATAATTCCAAAATACATAATCCATTAAACCACTATATACTACTTAATAATTAATAAATCTAATTTTTATTCTATTTATTATAATTTTAAATATTCATTTTAATTATTTATTAATTTATTTTTATAGAAATATTTATAACAAAATAAATTATGAGTGCGACAAATATAATTTAAAAATTTTATATATGCTTATAAAAGAAGTAAAAATTTAAAAATCAAAAATTGTTATCCAGAAATATATTTCACTATAATTTTTAATCAATTTGGGTTTTGTAATTATTTTTTAATTAATATCTATATTAATATCAATAGTTTATAAATTTTATTTTGATCTTTATGATAATATATATCAATAAAATTGTTTATTGAATTTATATGATATATAATTATTAATATTATTATAACTAAGTATTGTATTCACATTTCAAAAAATTTTAAATATTATTATATTATCAAAGGTTATAACCTATGAAAATGATAAAAATTTATAGCAAATTTTTTTGATATTTTATTTTTTTAAATAAAACATATAAACCACTAAAAGCCTAAAAACATAAATCACTAAAATCCTAAATTAAAAAACCTCTAAATACTTAAATCATTAAACTGGTATACAGTAATAATAAATCATAAATCTCATTTTAAATTTTATTCAGTATAATTTTAAATTTTTATTTTAATTATTTATCAGTTTATTTTTATAGAAATATTAATTACTAAATAAATTATTAGTAAGACATATCTAATTTAGATTTAAATAGTATCCCTAAATAATAAATAATAAATCAAATTTTATTGATTATAATTTTAAATATTCATTTTAATTATTTATTTGTTTATTTATATATAAATATTAATTACAAAATAAATTGAGCTAGACAAGAATAATTTATAAAATTATTTTTCATCAAAAAATTATAGAAAAACTTTTTAAAATAAAAAAAATTTTCTAATCAAAAAATTATTATATAGTAATATATTTTGCTTTGCTTCTAAATCATTTTATATTTTGTAATTATATTTTTATTCATATCTATCTTATTAATAATAGATTATTAATTTATTTTTTGATCATTATTAGAATATTTATCAATAAAATTATTTATATTGAATTTAGATGATATATAATTATAAAGATTATTATAACTAAATATTAAATTTACATTTTAAAATAATTTAAAAATTATTATATTTTTAAAGGTTATCAGCTTTGAAAATGAGATAAAATCACAAAAATAAATTTTTCATTATTTTATTGTTTATATAAAACCTATTAACTACTAAATGCCTAAACGCTTAAATCATTAAACTCCTAAACCCCAAAACTCAAAAACCCTAAAATACTTAAACATTTAAACAAACTTTAAATGTTTAAGTATTTATAAATAATATATAAATATCTATCAATAAATAATAGTTTATTATTTGATTTTTTGATCATTATTATATTTATATTTATATTTATTTTATTAATATCTATCAATAAAATTGTTTATTTTTAATTTACATGATATATAATTATTAAATTTATTATATCTAAATATTGTACACATTTGAAAAAAATTTAAAAATTATTATATTTATAAAGGTTATAACCTTCAAAATTGATAAAAAATTTGAAAATTAATTTTTTTGATATTTCATTATTTAAATAAAACATATAAACTACTAAATGCCTAATCACTTATATCACTACTCTCCTAAACTCCTAAATACTTAAACCATTAAACCAGTATACCATAAATAATTAATCATAAATCTCATTTTTATTTGTATTCATTATAATTTTAATATTCATTTTAATTATCTATTAGTTTATTTTTATAGAAATATTAAATGCAAAATAAAATTATGAATGAGACAAATATAATTTAAATAATTATTCTTCATCAAAAAATTTATAAGCTTATAAAATGAATTAAAATTTTAAAATTAATAATTATTATTTAGTAATATTTTTACATTGATTTTGAATCGTTTTAGGTTTTGCAAATATATTTTAATTAATATCTATCTTATTAATAATAGTTTATTAATCTCTTTTATGATCAGTATAAAAATATCGATCAAAAAAATTATTTATATTGAATTTACATGATATTTAATTTTTATGATTATTATAATTAAATATTATATTAACATTTGAAAAAAAATTAAAATTTATAATATTTTCAATGGTTATAACCTTGAAAATGAGAAAAAATCATAAAAATAATTTTTTTGTTATTTAATTATTTAAATAAAACCAATAAACCACAAAATACCTAAATACTTAAATTACTAAACTCCTAAACCCTGATACTGCTAGACCACACACACATAGCGACGGACAATAGTAGACACGTGCACATATTCTTGTCCAATTTGGTGTAGCATTTAGAGGGGCCAGCAAGTCCTGTAAGTAGCCAGAAGTATAGGCGACCAGCTTGTAGAGGGCCCCACTAGCAAGCTGGGATGATAACATTCAGACAACTGACGACACCGAGCAAATGGTCGGGAGTAAACCTAGGAGTAGCTAGGAGTGGGTCCCTCTAACCCTATCAGGCAGCATAGAGGTCCACCCAACCATCGCCTGACAGGTGTAGCGGGTAATCCATGATTAATTGGAGAGCCAAAAAAATCCGAATCATCACCAAGTAGGGCCAGTAAGCAAAGGAGTCCAAACCAGCCACACGGGAGCGAAAGATTCAAACTTGTAGTTTATGTTTGTAGTCTTTTTTGTATTTTGGACTTTGTATGCACCATGTTCTAGTAGAGACGGATCATGACACACACACACACACACAATCTTGTCTCTTCTCTATGTAGCACGCAATGGGAGCAACTGGACCCATGAGTATCTCTAAGTGGGGCCCACAAATGCATTTTGTAAATACACATTAGGCGATGCTACACTCCCGGGAATAGAAGACCGATCTTTTTAGCATTTTATAATTTTACTTGTATTCTAGCTTGGTTGTACGCGTAGATAATTAGACTATGAGATGGACCTCATCACACATGCACACCGATGCATGCATATTTTTTGATATTTTGTCGGTGCAACATATAGCCACTTCTTGGAGCTTGAGTAGGAAACATTCGAACCCAAGAGATACTCTTTTGAGGATCATTTGAGCAAAAGAATGTGGAATTCATAGGTGAGAATGAATCGTTCAAAGTTCCGTAGATATTGACTTGTGGATTTATGGGTATTCAGTTTTACATGTATTCCATTGCATAGCAACGACATAGGCAAAAGCTTGATGCTGCATGTCACGCACATGCACAATCTTATATTTGCATAGTTTTAATATGGTACATCATTCAGGTTCCTCCAAAAGGCTTGACTAATCTGAATGGAAAGGACACAATGCGCGTAATGACTCGATGCCAACTCTGAAGTCCGGGAATGCCAAGTGATTTTAGTTGTATTCGTCCGCTTGGAATTATTAGGCATTATGTTTTTTATGTATTTTATGCATAGAATCATTAAGGTGCATAGGATTTGGTGGGCTGGCCTAAATTAGTCAGCTTTTTAGTCTCTTGTAAGTTATGTGCCTAAATGATAAATAAAGTGTGTATTTTCCAAAAAAAACAAAAAAAACCATAAACCCTAAACTTTAAATCATAAACCTTAGACAATAAACTATAACCCTAATCCATAAACCCTAAATCCTAAATCTCATGTTTTGTAATTTTATAATCAAATGACTAAGTGTTAAATTTAAATAGAAATTCACAACTTTTAGAAATTTCATAGATTTATATTTTTGTATATATAACACAAAGTCATGACTCAAGGGGAGAGTTATGGATTCTGTCCCTTTCTTGCTTTAGATTATTGTAGCATTAGCAATCGTCATGTTTGTATATTTTGTCTCTAGAACACAAAATCATATCGATGAGAATATTCCATAACTTGTGTCTCTCTATTGAACATATTGTTATGGCACTAAGAATGATCATGAATATTTATTTAATCACTATAATACTGGGTCACAGTATTGGATATGACCAAAGTTTGTGCATTTTATTTTTATATTGCAAAGTCATTGCACTAGGAATCATTGTAACTTTGGACATTCCTCAAGAGCAAAAGTCATGACCCTAGAAATAGTTAAAGCTAGAGTACTACTCTTTATAACTTTCTATAGCTAAAATTTTTGGGATTGGAAATATCACGATAGCTTTTTCCTTTGATTTGTGACCTCGAGTGTCAATATGCAAGAATAATATTTTGAGCTATGATTAAAACCTTTTATATATTTCAATATGATTCATGTACACCTTTTTGGGTATTCTGAGCTTGTATACATAACTCATTTAATATAAAAAGAAAGAAATGATACTTTTCATATCTATGAGGATATAAAAAAGGGGCTTATACATGTCAATAAAATAAATTTTGTGATTTTTGATTGAAAGAGAGCCCATACTTCTTGCCCTGCTAAAACTGCCCTGGGGCTAATTTGTTATATTAGGCTACAAGGTGGTTATTTTTTTAGAGGTGAACTATGTTTTAAAAAAATTTCTTTGAGTGTGTGCATGAGAGATATTTTAGAAGAAATTACGATAATCAAGATAAAATAGCATCCTCAACAACTAGCTATTTCAACACATAGGGATACAACCTTGGTTTAGTCTGTTAGCGTAAATGAGTCAAATTACCTTTGATAGCCCAGTGATTCAACATCAAATATGATAGGACATAATAGAGATAAAGTAAAAGCTCATATTATTTTGGTTAGAGCTTTAGCAATCTTTCTAGAGTTGAGATATGAACAAAATAAATTATTTTATTTATTCAGTATAATTTAAATTTTTATTTTAATTAATTATTAGTTTATTTTTATTTAAATATTAATTACAAAATAAATTATTATTGAGATAGATCTAATTTAAATTAAACCGGTATATTTTAAATAATAAAGAATAAATCTCATTTTTTTTTCATTTTAATTTAAAATATTCAAATATAATTATTTATTTGTTTATTTTTATATAAATATTAATTACAAAATAAATTATGAGTTACATAGATATAATTTATATAAATTATTTTTCATCAAAAAAAATATAGATAAACTTTTTAAAAGAAAAAAAATTCAAAACAAAAAATTATTATATAGTAATATATTTTGCTTTGCTTCTGAATCATTTTATGTTTTGTAATTATATTTAAATTGATATCTATCTTATCAATAATAGATTATTAATTTATTCTTCCATCATTATTAGAATATTTATTAATAAAAATATTTATATTGAATTTATATGATATATAAATATAATGATTGTTACAACTAAATATTGTATTCACTTTTGAAAAAAAATTAAAAATTATTATATTTTCAAAGGTTATAACCTTTGAAAATTTCAAAAAATAATAAAAATAAATTTTTTGATATTTTTTTTAAAATAACTCCTATAAACCATTAAATGCATGCATAGTTAAATTAGTAAACTCCTAAACCCCATAATGCCAAAATACATAAACCAATTAATCACTATATACTACTTAATAATTAATAAATCTAATTTTTAATTCTATTTATTATAATTTTAAATATTCATTTTATTTATTTATTAGTTTATTTTTATAGAAATATTTATTACAAAATAAATTATGTGTGCGACAAATATAATTTTAAAAATATATGTGCTTATAAAAGAAGTAAAAATTTAAAAATTAAAAATTGTTATCTAGAAATATATTTTACTATAATTTTGAATCAATTTGTGTTTGTAATTATTTTTTAATTAATATCTATCTTAATATCAATAGTTTATAAATTTAATTTTGATCATTATTATAATATATATGAATAAAATTGTTTATATTGAATTTATATGATATATACTTATTAATATTATTATAACTAAGTATTGTATTCGCATTTCAAAATAATTTAAATATTATTATATTTTCAAATGTTATAACATATGAAAATTAGAAAAAATTATAGAAATTTTTTTGATATTTTATTTTTTTAAATAAAACGTATAAACCACCAAAAGCCTAAAAACATAAATCACTAAAATCCTAAATTAAAAAACCTCTAAATACTTAATCCATTAAACTGGTATATAGTAATAATAAATCATAAATCTCATTTTAAATTTTATTGAGTATAATTTTAAATTTTTATTTTAAATATTTATCAGTTTATTTTTATAGAAATATTAATTACAAAAAAAATTATTAGTGTGAAATATCTAATTTAAAATAAACCGGTACGCTAAATAATAAATACTAGATAATATATCTCATTTTTTTTCATTATAATTTTAAATATTCATTTTAATTATTTATTTGTATATTTTAATAAATATATTAATTATAGAATAAAGTATGAGTTTGACAAATATAATTTATATAAATTATTTTTCATCAAAAAAATATACATAAACTTTTTAAAATAATAAAAAAATTCAAAACAAAAAATTATTATATAGTAATATATTTTGTTATGCTTTTGAATCATTTTAGGTTTTGTAATTAAATTTTAATTGATATCTTTCTTATTAATCATAGATTATAAATTTATTTTTTGATCATTATTAGAATATTTATCAATAAAATTGTTTATATTGAATTTATATGATATATAAATATAATAATTATTATAACTAAAGATTGTATTCACTTTAGAAAAAGATTTAAAATATATTGTATTTTTAAAGGATATAACCTTTGAAAATATCAAAAAATAACAAAAATAAATTTTTGGTTATTTTAATTTTTAAATAAAACATATAAACCACTAAATGCATATATAGGTAAATTAGTAAACTCCTAAATACATAAACCATTAAACCGCTATATACCACTTAATAATTAATAAATCTAATTTTTATTTTATTTATTATAATTTTAAATATTGATTTTAATTTTTTATTAGTTTATTTTTATAAAATATTTATTACAAAATAAATTATGAGTGCGACAAATATAATTTGAATAATTTATTTTTAATCAAAAATTATATATACTTTTATAAAAGAAGTAAAAATTTAAAAATTAAAAATTATTATACAGTAATATAGTATAGTTTAATCTTGAATCGATTTGGGTATTGTAAATTTTCTTAATTAATATCTATCTTATTATTAATAGTTTATTAATTTAATTTTTGATCATTATTATATTATTATCAATAAAATTGTTTATATTGAATTTATATGATATAAAATTATTAATATTAAAATAACTAAATATTGTATTCACATTTCAAAAAATTTTAAATATTATTATATTTTCAAAGGTTATAACCTATGAATATGAAAAGAAATTTCAAAATTTTTTCGTTATTTTATTGTTTAAATAAAACTTATAAATCACTAAATGCCTAAAAACATAAATTGCTAAACTCCTAAATGACAAAACCTCTAAATACTTAAACCATTAAACAGGTGTACATTAATAAAAAATCATAAATCTCAATTTAATTTTTATTAAGTATAATTTTAAATTATTATTTTAATTATTTATCAGTTTATTTTTATAGAAATATTAATTACAAAATAAATTATTAGTGAGACAGATCTAATATTAATAATTTATTTTTCTTCGAAAAAAAATATATCCTTATAAATAGAGGCAAGTTTTTAAAAACAATAATTTATTATTTTGTAATATATTTTATTTTGATTTTGAATCATTTTAGATTTTGCAATTTTATTTTAATTTATATCATTCTTATTAATGATAGTTTATTAATTTTTTGTTGATCATTATAATAATATGTATTAATAAAATTATTTATATTGAGTTTACATTATTTATAATTATTAAGATTATTATTATTGGAAATTATATTCACATTTTAAAAAAATTAAAAATTATTATATTTTCAAAGGTTATAACCTTCAAAAATTAAAAGAAAATCAAAAAATTTACTTTTTTTTCATTCTTTAAATAAAATCTATAAATCACTAAAGTCCTAAACACTTAAATCACTAAACCCCAAAAGACTTAAATACTTAAACCATTAAACTAGTATATCCTCAATAATAAATAATAAATCTCAATTTTATTTGTATTCATTATAATTTTAAATATTCATTTTAATTATTTATTTGTTTATTTTATAGAATTATAAATTAAAAATAAATTATGAGGAAGACAAATATAATTTAAATAATTTACTTTTAATAAAAAAAATATACACTTATAAAAAGAAGCAAAACATTATAAAATTATTATTTAGTTAATTATTTTATTTTGATTTTGAATAAATTTATGTTTTGCTAATATATTTAAATAAAATCTTTCTTATTAATAATAGTTTATTAATTTATTTTTTGATAATTAATATAATATATATCAATATAATTATTTATATTGAATTTACATGATATATAATTATTAAGATTATCATAACTAAATATAGTATTCACATATTAAAAAAATGTAAAAATTGTTATATTTTCAAAGGTTATAACCTTCAAAAATGATAAAAAATAACAAAAATAATCTTTTTTATATCATTGTTTAAATAAAACTTATAAACCATTAAATGCTAAAACACATAAATCTCTCAACTCCTAAACCCTGAAGCCTCTAAATACTTAAACCTTTAAACTCGTTAACCTTAAATATAATTTAAATAATATATTATAATATTAATTTCAAAATAAATTATGAGTGATACAAATATAATTTAAATAATTTATTTTTCATTAAAAAAAATATAAGCTTATAAAAAGAAGCAAAAACTAAAAAACAAAAATTATTATTTAGTAATAAATTTTACATTGTTTTTGAATCATTTTAGGTTTTTTAATTATATTTTAATTTTAAACTATCATATATATAATAGCATATTAATTTATTTTTTTATAATTGATTTCATATCTATCAATAAAATTATTTATATTTATTTTATATTATATATAATTATAATGATTATTATTACTAAATATTGTATTCACATTTTAAAAAAAATTTAAAATTATTATATTTTCGAAGGTTATCACCTTTGAAAATGTGAAAAAATATCAAAAATATTTAATTTGTTATTTCATTGTTTAAATAAAACCTATAAACCACTAAATGCCTAAAAACATAAATCACTAATCTTCTAAATGACAAAACCTTAAAATACTTAAACCATTAAACTGGTAAACATTAATAATAATTCACAAATCTCATTTTAATTTTTATTAACTATAACTTTAAATTTTTATTTTAATTATTTATCAGTTTATTTTTATAGAAATATTAATTACAAAATAAATTATTAGTGAGACAGATCTAATTTAAATTAAAACAGTATCCCTAAATAATAAATAATGATCTCATTTTTTTTCATTATAATTTTAAATATTCATTTTAATTATTTATTTGTTTATTTATATATAAATATTAATCACAAAATAAATTGAGCCAGACAAAAATAATTTATATCAATTATTTTTCATCAAAAAATTATAAATAACTTTTTTAAAAGAAAAAGATTTTCAAAACGATAAATTATTATATAGTAATATATTTTGCTTTGCTTCTAAATCATTTTAGGTTTTGTAATTATATTATAATTGATATATATATTTTTTAATTGAAATCTAATTAATAATAGATTATTACTTTATTTTTTGATCATTATTAGAATATTTATCAAAAAAATTATTTATATTGAATTTATATGATATATAAATATAATGATTATTATAACTAATGATTGTATTAACTTTTGAAAAAAAGTTAAAAATTATTATATTTTGAAAGGTTATAACATTTGAGGATCATTGGAGCAAAAGAATGTGGAATTTAGAGGTGAGAATGAATTGACAAAGTGCAGTAGATATGGACTTGTGGATTTATGCGTATTCAATTTTACATGTATTCCATTCCATAGCAATGACATAGGCAAACGCGTGATGCTGCATGCTACACACATGCACAATCTTATATTTGCATAGTTTTAATAGGGTGCATCATTCATGTTCCTCCAAAAGCCTTGGACAAATCCAAATGGAAAGGACGCAGTGCGCATAATGACTCAATGCCAAATCTGAAATCCGGGAATGCCAGGTGATTTTGTTTGTATTCGTACGCTTGGAATTATTAGGCATTATGTTTTTTTATGTATTTTATGCATCGAATCATTATGGTGCATAGTATTTGGTGGGATGGTCTAAATTAGTCAGCTTTTTAGTCTCTTGTAAGTTGTGTGCCTAAATGATAAATAAAGTGTGTATTTTATGAAAAAAAAAACAAAAAAAATGATAAACCCTAAACTTTAAATCCTAAACCTTAAACCCTAAATCCTAAATCTCATGTTTTGCACTTTTATAATCAAATGACTAAGTGTTAAATTTAAATTGAAATTCACCACTTTTAGGAATGTCATAGATTTATCTTTTTGTATATGTAACACAAAGTCATGACTCAATGGGTGAGTTATGGATTCAATCTCTTTCTTGCTTTAGATTATTCTAGCTTTAGCAATGGTCATGATTGTATATTTTGTCTCTACAAAACAAAATCATATCGATGAGAATATGTAATAACTTGTGTCTCTCTGTTGAACATATTGTTATGGCACTAAGAATGATCATGAATACATATTTAATCACTATAATACTGGGTCACAGTATTGGATATGACCATAGCTTGTGCATTTTATCTTTATTTTTCAAAGTCATTGAACTAGGAATGATTGTAACTTTGGACATTCCTCAAGAGAAAAAGTCATGACCCTAGAAAAAGTTAAAGATCGAGTACTACTCTTTATAACTTTCTTTAGCTAAAATTCTAAGGATTGGAAAAATCACAATGGCTTTTTCCTTTGATTTTTGACCTCAAGTGTCAATATGCAAGACTAATATTTTGAGCAATAATTAAAACATTTTATACATTTGAATATGATTCATTTACACCTTTTTGGGTATTGTGAGCTTGTATACATAACTCATTTAATATAAAAAGATAGAAATGATACTTTTCATATCCATAAGGATATAAAAAAAGGTTAGAGATGCCAATAAAATAAATTTTTTGATTCTTGATTGAAAGAGAGCCCATACTTCTTGCCCTTCTTAAACCCCCTGGGGCTAGTTTGTTCTAATAGGCTACAAGGTGGTTATTTTTTTAAAGGTGAACTATGTTTTAAAAAAATTGCTTTGAGTGTGTGCATGAGAGATATTTTAGAAGAAATTGCAATAATCAATATAAATAGCATACTGAACAACTAGCTATTTCAACACATAGGGGTACAACTTTGGTTTAGTCTGTTAGCGTACATGAGTCAAATTACCTTTGATACCTCAGTGATTCAACATTAAATATGATGAGACATAATAGAGATAAAGTAAAAGCTCCTATTATTAATTTATTTTTGATCATTATTAGAATATTTATCAATAAAATTGTTTATATTGAATTTCTATGATATATAAATATAATGATTATTATAACTAAATATTGAATTCACTTTTGAAAAAAATTTAAATATTATTATATTTTCTATGGTTATAACCTTTGAAAATATCAAAAAAATATAAAAATAAATTTTTTGTTTTTTTATTTTTTAAATAAAACCTATAAACTACTAAATGCATACATAGTTAAATTTAAAAATATTAGTAAACTCCTAGACCCCGTAATGCCTAAATACAGTAACCACTAAACCGATATATAATACAGAATAAATAATAAATGTAATTTTTATTTCTATTTATTATAATTTTAAATATTCATTTTAATTATTTATTAGTTTATTTTTATAGAAATATTTATAACAAAATAAATAATGAGTGTGACAAATATAATTTAAATAATTTATTTTTAATGAAAAAATATATATACGCACATAAAAGAAGTAAAAATTTAAAAATTTAAAATTATTATCGAGTAATATATTTTACTTTAATTTGGAATCAATTTGGGTTTCGTAAATATTTTTTAATTAATTTCTATCCTTTTATTAATAGTTTATTAATTTAATTTTTTATCATTATTATAATATCTTTCAATAAAATTGTTTATATTGAATTTATATGATATATAATAATTATTATTATTATTATAAATAAAATATTATAGTTCCATTTAAAAAAATTTTAAATATTATTATATTTTCAAAGGTTAACCTATGAAAATGAGAAAAAATTATAAATTTTTTTTTATTTTATTGTTTAAATAAAACCTATAAACCACTAAATGCCAAAAAACATAAATCGCTAAATTTTCAAATGACAAAACATCTAAATACTTAAACCATTAAACTGGTATACATTAATAATAAATCATAAATCTCATTGTAATTTTTATTCAGTATAATTTAAAATTTTTATTTTAATTATTTATCAATTTATTTTTATAGAAATATTAATTACAAAATAAATTATTAGTTAGACAGATATAATTAAAAGTAAATTGGTAGACCCTAAATAATAATTAATAAATCTCAATATAAATATTAATTACAAAATAAATTATGAGTTAGACAAATATTATTTATATATTTGTCTAATCAAAAAATATAGATAAAAATTTTAAAATAAAAAAAATTCAAAACAAAAAATTATTATATTGTAATATATTTTGCTTTGCTTTTGAATTATTGTAGGTTTTGTAATTATATTTTAATTGATATCTATCTTATTAATAATAGATTATTTATTTATTTTTTGATCATTCTTAGAATATTTAACAATAAAATTGGTTATATTGAATTTATATGTTATATAAATATAATGATTATTATAACAAAATATTGAATTCACTTTTGAAAAAAATTTAAAAATTACTATATTTTCAAAGGTTATAACCTTAAAAAAAGAGAAAAAATAATAAAATAAATTTTTTGTTATTTCATTTTTTAAATAAAACCTATAGATCATTAAATGCTTACTTACTTAAATCATTAAGCTCATAAATCCCAAAACCCCTAAATACATAAACCTTTTAACAATTATATACTATTTAACAAATAATAAATCTGTTTTTTATTTCTATTTATTATAATTTTAAATATTCATTTTAATTATTTATAGTTTAATCTTTTAGAAAAATTAAATACAAAATAAATTTCGAGTGAGACAAATATTATTTAAATAATTTATTTTAATAAAAAAAAATATAAGCTTATCAAAAGAAGCAAAATTTTAAAAATTAAATATTATTATTTAGTAATATATTTTGATTTGATTTTGCATCATTTTGTGTTATGTAAATATATTTTAATTAATATTTATATTATTAATAATAGTTTATTAATTTAATTTTTGATCATTATTATAATATCTATCATTAAAATTATTTATATTGAATTTATAAGATATTATAATTTTAAATATTCATTTTAATTATTTATTAGTTTATTTTTATAGAAATATTTATTACAAAATAAATTATGAGTGCTACAAATATAATTTAAAAAATATATATGCTTATAAAAGAAGTAAAAATTTAAAAATTAAAAATTGTTATCCAGAAATATATTTTACTATAATTTTGCATCAATTTCAGTTTTGTAATTATTTTTTAATTAATATCTATCTTAATATCAATAGTTTATTAATTTAATTTTGATCATTATTATAATATATATCAATAAAATTGTTTATTGAATATATATGATATATAATTATTAATATTATTATATCTAAGTATTGTATTCTCATTTCAAAAAATTTTAAATATTATTATATTTTCAAAGATTATAAGCTATGAAAATGAGAAAAAATTATAAAATTTTTTTTTGATATTTTATTTTTTTTAATAAAATGTATAAACCACTAAAAGCCTAAAAACATAAATCACTAAAATCCTAAATGAAAAACCCTCTAAATACATAAACCATTAAACTGGTATACAGTAATAATAAATCATAAATCTCATTTTAAATTTTATACAGTATAATTTTACATTTTTATTTTAATTATTTATCAGTTTATTTTTATAGAAATATTAATTACAAAATAAATTATTAGTGAGACACATCTAATTTAAATTAAAACAGTATCCCAAAATAATAAATAATAAATCTCATTTTTTTTCAATATAATTTTAAATATTCATTTTAATTATTTATTTGTTTATTTATATATAATAAATAATTACAAAATAAATTGAGCTAGACAAATAATTTATATAAATTATTTTTCATCAAATAATTATAGATAAACTTTTTAAAAGAAAAAAATTTTAAAAACAAAAAAAATTTATATAGTAATATATTTTGCTTTGCTTCTGAATCATTTTAAGTTTTGTAATTATATTGTAATTGATATTTATCATATTAATAATAGAATATTAATCTATTTTTTGATCATTATTAGAATATTTATCAATACAATTGTTTATATTGAATTTACATGATATATAATTATAAAGATTATTATAACTAAAAATTATATTTACATTTGAAAATAATTTAAAAATTATTATATTTTTAAAGGTTATCAACTTTGAAAATGAGATAAAATAGCAAAAATTAATTTTTTGTTATTTTATTGTTTATATAAAATCTATAAACTACTAAATGCCTAAACGCTTAAATTATTAAACTCCTAAACCCCAAAACCTTTAAATACTTAAAAATTTAAATCATCTTTAAAGGTTTAAGTATTTATACATAATATATAAATATCTATCAATAAATAATAGTTTATTAATTTATTTATTGAGCTTTATGATATTTATATTTATATTTAGTTTATTAATATTTATCAATAAAATTGTTTTTTTAATTTACATGATATATAATTATTAATTTTATTATAACTAAATATAGTATTCACATTTGAAAAAAAATTAAAAATTATTATATTTATAAAGGTTATAACATTCAAAATTGATATAAAATTTGACAAATAATATTTTTGTTATTTCATTATTTAAATAAAACAAATAAACTACTAAATGCCTAAACACTTAAATCACTAAACTCCTAAACTCCTAAATACTTAAACCATTAAACGAGTATACCCTAAATAATTAATCAAAAATCTCATTTTTATTTGTATTCATTATAATTGCAATATTCATTTTAATTATTTAATAGTTTATAGGTATAGAAATATTAATTGCAAAATAAAATTATGAATGAGACAAATATAATTTAAATAATTTATCTTCATCAAAAAAATTTATAAGCTTATAAAAAGAATCAAAAATTTAAAAATAAAAAATTAATATTTAGTAATATATTTTACTTTGATTTTGAATCATTTTAGGTTTTGAAAATATATTTTAATTAATTTCTATCTTATTAATAATAGTTTATTAATCTATCTTCTAATCAGAATTATAATATCGATCAATAAAATTATTTATATTAAATTTACATGATATTTAATTTTTATGATTATTATAATTAAATATTGTATTAACATTTGAAAAAAAAATTAAAAATTATAATGTTTTCAATGGTTATAACCTTGAAAATGAGAAAAAATCATAAAAATAATTTTTTTGTTATTTAATTATTTAAATAAAACCTATAAACCACAAAATACCTTAATACTTAAATTACGAAACTCCTAAACACTGATATTGCTACCCCACACACACATAGCGACGGACCACAGTACACACGTGCACATATTCTTGTTCATTTTGGCGTAGCATTTAGAGGGGCCAGCAAGTACTGGAAGCAACCAGAAGTATGGGCCACCAGCTTGTAGAGGGCCCCACTAGCAAGCTGGGATGATAACTTTCAGACAACTGAGTGACCAAGCAATGTGGTCGGGAGTAAACCTAGTAGTAGCCAGGAGTGGGCCCTACTAGCTTTGAAAATGAGAAAAAAAATATATATTTTTTGTTATTTCATTTTTTAAATAAAACCTATAGATCATTAAATGCTTACTAACTTAAATCAGTAAGCTCGTAAATCCCGAAACTCCTAAATACATAAACCTTTTAACAGTTATATACTACTTAATAAATAATAAATCTCATTTGTATTTCTATTTATTCTAATTTTAAATATTAATTTTAATTATTTATAGTTTAATTTTTTAGAAAAATTAATTACAAAATAAATTTCGAGTGAGACATATATTATTTAAATAATTTATTTTAATAAAAAAAATATAAGCTTATAAAAAGAATAAAAATTTTAAAAATTAAATATTATTATTTAGTAATATATTTTGATTTGATTTTGAATCATTTTGTGTTATGTTAATATATTTTAATTAATATTAATATTATTAATAATAGTTTATTAATTTAATTTTTGATCATTATTATATTATCCATCATTAAAATTATTAAATATTGAATCTATATGGTATATAATTAGCAAGATTAATATAATTATACATGGTATTTACATTTCAAAAAATTTTAAAAATTATTTTATTTTCTAAGGTTACCTTTGAAAATCAGAAAAAATCAAAAATAGAATTTTAAATTTTTATTATATAAATAAACCCTATAAACCACTAAATAATCAAACCATTAAACTGGTATACCATATATAATAAATCATAAATCTCATTTTAATTTGTTTACATTTTAATTTAAAATATTCATTTTAATTATTTATTAGTTCATTTTTTATAGAAATATCAATCACAAAATAAATAATGAGTGAGACAAATATAATTTTAATAATTTATTTTTAATCAAAAAAACATAAGCTTATATAAAGAAGTAAAAATTTAAAAACAAAAAATCTTTATTTAGTAATATATTTTACTTTGATTTTTAATCATTATATATAGGTTTTGCAATTATATTTTAATTCCAATCAATCTTAGTAATAATAGTTTATTAATTTATTATATGATCATTTTTGTAATATCGAACAATAAAATTACTTATATTCAATTAAAATATCTAATATTATTAAGCTATTATAACTAAATATTATATTTACATTTGAAAAAAATTTAAAAATTATTATATTTTCAAAGGTTATAAACTTCAAAAATGATAGAAAATCACAAAAATAATTTTTTATTAATTTATTATTTAAATAAAACTTCTAAACCACTAAATGACTAAACATTTAAATCTCTAGACTCCTAAACCACAAAACCCCCTAAATACTTAAACCATTAACCCTATATAACCTAAATAATAAATAATAAATCTAATTTTTATTTGTATTCATTATAAATTTAAATATTCATTTTAATTATTTTTTAGTTTATTTTTATAGAAATATTGATTACTAAATAAAAAATGAGCGAGACAGATATAATTTAAAAAAATTATTTTTTATGAAAAAAAAATAAGCTTATAAAAATAAAAAAAATTTAAGAATTTAAAATTTTATTTAGTAATATAATTTACTTTGATTTTGAATTATTTTGGGCTCTGCAAATATATTTTAATTAATATCTATCTTATTAACAATTGTTTATTAATTTATTTTTTGATCATTATTATAATATATATTAATACATTTTTTTATATTGAATCAAAAACAAATATAATTATTAAGATTATTATAACTAAGTATTGAATTCATATTTTAGAACTTTTAAAAAATTATTATATATTTAAAGGTAACCTTTGAAAATCACGAAAATTCATAAAAATAAATTTTTTGTTATTTCATTGATTAAATAAAATCTATAAACACTTAAATATGCAAACATATAAATCAATAAACTCCTTAACCCCAAAACCACAAAAAACATAAACCATTAAATAGTTATACCCTGAATAATAAATCATAAATCTCATTTTTATTAGTATTCATTATAATTTTAAATATACATTTTAATTATTTATTCGTTTAATTTTATAGAAATATAAATTAAAAAATAAATTATTAGCGTAACAAATAAAATTAAAATAATTTATTTTTCATCAAAAAATATATAGGCTTATAAATGGATACAAAAATTTAAAAATTTAAAATTAATATTTTGTAAAATATTTCACTTTGATTTTGAGTCATTTTAGGTTTTGCAAATATATTTTAAACAATATTTATCTTATTAATAATTAGTTATTACTTTTTTATGATCATTATTATAATAAATATCAATAAAATAGTTTATATTGAATTTATATTATATATAATTATTATGATTATTATAATTTCATATAGTATTCACTTTTCCAAAAAAAAAATTAAAAATTATTATATTTTCAAAGGTTATAACCTTCAAAAATTAAAAAAATCAAAAAATTAAATTTTTTATTTTTTCACTCTTTACATAAAAACTATAAATCACTAAAGGCCAAAACACTAAAATCACTAAACCCCAAAACACCTAAATACTTAAACCATTAAACTAGTATATCCTGAATACTAAATAATAAATCTCTATTTTATTTGTATTTATTATAGTTTTAAATATTCATTTTAATTATTTATTAGTTTATTTTTATAGAATTATAAATTAAAAATAAATTATGAGGAAGACAAATATAATTTAAATAATTTACTTTTAATAAAAAAAATATAAACTTATAAAAAGAAGCAAAACATAACAAAACTTATTATTTAATAATATATTTTATTTTGATTTTTAATAAATTTATGTTTTGCAACTATATTTTAAATAAAATCATTCTTATTAAAAATAGTTTATTAATTTATTTTTTGATCATTAATATAATATCTATCAATATAATTGTTTATATTGAATTTACATGATATATAATTATTAATTTTATCATAACTAAAAATTGTATTCACATATAAAAAAAATTTAAAAATTATTATATTTTCTAACGTTATAACCTTCAAAAATTATAAAAAATTACAAAAATAAATTTTTTGTTATATCATTATTTAAATAAAACTTATAAACCATTAAATGCGTAAACACATAAATCTCTAAACTCCTAAACCCCTAATCCCCTTAATACTTAAACCTTTAAACTCATAAATCTTAAATATAATGTAAATAATATATTGAAATATTAATTACAAAATAAATTATGAGTGATACAAATAGAATTTAAATAATTTATATTTTATGAAAAAATTACGTAAGCTTATAAAAAGAAGCAAAAACTAAAAACAAAAAATCAAAAATGTTTATTTAGTATTAAATTTTACATTGGTTTTGAATCATTTTAGGTTTTTTAATTATATTTTAATTTATATCTATCATATTAATAATAGCATATTAATTTTTTTTTTGATAATTGATATCATATCTATCAATAAAATTGTTTATATTTAGTTTAAATTATATATAATTATAATGATTATTATTACTAAATATTGTATTCACATTTATAAAAAAATTTAAAATTATTATATTTTCAAAGGTTTTAATGTTTGAAAATGTCAAAAAATATCAAAAATATTTTTTTGTTATTTCATTGTTTAAATAAAACCTATAAACCACTAAATGCCTAAAAACATAAATTTCTAAACTCTTAAATGACAAAACCTCTAAATACTTAAACCATTAAACTGGTAAACATTAATAATAATTCATAAATCTCATTTTAATTTTTATTCAGTATAATTTTAAATTTTTATTTTATTTATTAATCAGTTTATTTTTATAGAAATATTAATTACAAAATAAATTATCAGTGAGATAGATCTAATTTAAATTAAACCGGTATCCCTAAATAATAAATAATAAATCTCATTTTTTTTCATTATAATTTTAAATATTAAATTTAATTATTTATTTGTTTATTTATATATAAATATTAATTACAAAATAAATTATGAGTTAGTCAAATATAATTTATATAAATTATTATTAATCAAAAAATATAGATAAACATTTTAAATAAAAAAAATACATAACAAAAAATTATTATATTGTAATATATTTTACTTTTCTTTTGAATTATTTTAGGTTTTGTAATTATATTTTAATTGATATCTATCTTATTAATAATAAATTATTTATTTTTTTTATCAGTATTAGAATATTTATCAATAAAATTGGTTATTTTGAATTTATATGATATATAAATATAATGATTATTATAACTAAATATTACATTTACTTTTGAAAAAATTTAAAAATTATTATATTTTCAAAGGTTATAACATTAAAAAATGAGAAAAAATAATAAAAATAAAATTTTTGTTATTTCATTTTTTAAATAAAACCTATAGATCATTAAATGCTTACTTACTTAAATTAGTAAGCTAATAAATCCCGAAACCCCTAAATACATAAACCTTTTAACAGCTATATACTACATATTAAATAATAAATCTCATTTTTATTTCTATATATTATAATTTTAAAAATTCATTTTAATTATTTATAGTTTAATTTTTTAGGAAAATTAATTACAAAATAAATTTCGAGTGAGACAGATATTATTTAAATAATTTCTTTTAATAAAAAAATATAAGCTTATAAAATGAAGAAAAATTTTAAAAATTAAATATTATTATTTTGTAATATATTTTGATTTGATTTTGAATCATTTTGTGTTATGTAAATATATTTTAATTAATATTTATATTATTACTAATAGTTTATTAATTTAATTTTTGATCATTATTATAATATCTATCATTAAAATTATTTATATTGAATTTAAATGATATATAATTAATTAAATTGATATAATTATACATGGTATTCACAATTCAAAAGATTTTAAAAATTATTTTATTTTCAAAGGTTATAACCTTTGAAAAAAAGAAAAAATTAAAAAAAATTTTTAAATTTTTTTTATATAATTAAAACCTATAAACCACTAAATGCCTAAAAACATAAATTGATAAATTCCTAAACGACAAAACTTTTATATAATCAAACCATTAAACCGGTATACCACATATAATAAATCATAAATCTATTTTTAATTTGTATTTATTATAATTTTAAATATTCATTTTAATTATTTATTAGTTTATTTTTTATAGAAATATTAATTACAAAATATATAATGAGCGAGGCGACTACAATTTTAATAATTTATTTTTAATCAAAAAAAAATAAGCATATAAAAAGAAGTAAAAATTTAAAAACAAAAAATTATTATTTAGTAATATATTTTACTTTGATTTTGAATCATTATATATAGGTTTTGCAATTATATTTTAATTGCTATCAATCTTTTAATAAAAGTTTATTACTAAATATTATATTTACATTTGAATAATATTTAAAATTTTATTATATTCTCAAAGGTTATAAACTTCAAAAATGATAAAAAATCACAAAAATAATTTTTTTATTTTTTTATTATTTAAATAAAACTTATAAACCACTAAATGCCTAAACATTTAAATCTCTTAACTCCTAAATCCCAAAACCCCCAAAATACTTAAACCATTATACCTATATAACCTAAATAATAAATAATAAATAATAAATAATAAATCTCATTTTTATTTGTTTTCATTAAAATTTTAAATATTCATTTTAATTATTTTTTAGTTTATTTTTATAGAAATATTAATTTCAAAATAAATAATGAGCGAGACATATATAATTTAAATAAATTATTTTTTATGAAAAAAAATATAAGCTTATAAAAATAAACAAAATTTCAAAAATTTAAAATTTTCTTTACTAATATAATATACTCTGATTTTGAATTATTTTGGGTTCTACAAATATATTTTAATTATTATTTATCTTATTAATAATAGCTTATTAATTTATTTTTTGATCATCAAAATAATATATATTAATAAAAATTTTTTATATTGAATTTACATCAAATATAATTATTAAGATTATTATAACTAAGTATTGTATTCATATTTTAGAAAGATTAAAAAATTATTATATTTTCAAAGGTTATAACCTTTGAAAATCACGAAAATATATAAAAATAAATTTTTTGTTATTTCATTGATTAAATAAAACCTATAAACCCCTAAATGTGGAAACATATAAATCAATAAACTCCTTAACCCCAAAACCACAAAAAACTTAAACCATTAAATAGGTATACTCTCTATAATAAATAATAAATCTCATTTTTATTAGTATTCATTATAATTTTAAATATTCATTTTAATTATTTATTAGTTTATTTTTATAGAAATATTAATTACAAAATAAATTATTAGTGAGACAGATATAATATAAATAATTTATTTTTCATCAAAAAAAATATATGCTTATAAAATGAACAAAATTTTTAAAATACAAAATTTTTTTAGTAATATATCTTATTTTGATTTTGAATCATCTTAGATTCTAAAATTATATTTTATTTTATATCATTCTTATTAATACTAGTTTATTAATTTTTTTATTGATCATTATTATAATATTTATTAATAAAATTATTTATATTTAGTTTACATTATATATAATTATTAATATTATTATAACTAAATTTTATATTCATATTTAGAAAAATTATTAATTATTTTATTTTCAAAGGTTACAACCTTAAAAATTAAAAAAATTCAAAAAATTAAATTTTTTGTTTTTTAATTATTTAGATAATAACTATAAATCACTAAAGGTCTAAACACTTAAATCACTAAACTCCTAAACTTAAAAACACGTAAATATTAAAACCATTAATCCGATATAATCTAAATAATAAATAATAAATCTCAATTTTATTTGTATTCATTATAATTTTTAATAATTATTTTAATTATTTATTAGTTTATTATTATAGAATTAAAAATTACAAAATAAATTATGAGTAAGACAAATTAATTTAAATAATTTATTTATAATAACAAAAATATAAAGTTATAAAAAAAGTAAAACATTAAAAAAATTATTATTAAATAATATATTTTACTTTGATTTTGAATAAATTTAGATTTTGCAAATATATTTTAAATAATATCTATCTTATAAATAATAGTTTATTAAATTTTTTTTGATCATTATTATAATATCTAGCAATGTAATTATTTATATTTAATTTAAATGTCTTTTAATTATTAAGAATATTATAACGAAATATTATATTTACATTTGAAAAAAATTTAAAAATTATTAAATTTTCAAAAGTTATAACCTTCAAAAATTAAAGAAATAATAAAAATAAAGTTTTTGTTATATCATTGTTAAAATAAAACTTATAAACCACTAAATGCCTAAACACTTAAACATCTAAATTCCTAAACACAAAATCTACTAACTACTTAAACCTTTAAACTCGTAAACCTTAAATATAATTTAAATATTTTATTAAAATATTAATAAAAAATAAATTATGAGTGAAACGAATATAATTTAAATTATTTATTTTCATCAAAAAAAATATAAGCTTATAAGAAGAAGCAAAAACTAAAAAAAAATTATTATTTAGTAATAAATTTTACTTTGATTTTGAATATTTTTAGGTTTTACAATTATATTTTAATTTATAACTATCATATTAATAATAGCATATTAATTTATTTTTTGATAATTGATATTATATCTATCAATAAAATTGTTTATGTTTAGTTTATATTATATATAATTATAATGATTATTATTACTAAATATTGTATTCTCATTTTTAAAAATTTTTAAAATTATTATTTTGTCAAAGATTATATAACCTATGAAAATGTGAAAAATTATCAAAAATAATTTTTTTGTTATTTCATTATTTAAACCTATAAACCACTAAATGCATAAAAACATAAATCGCTTAAGTCCTAAATGAAAAAACCTCTAAATACATAAAATATTAAACTAGTATACATAAATAATAATTCATAAATCTCATTTTAATTTTTATTTAGTATAATTTTAATTGTTTTTTAATTATTTAACAGTTTATTTTTATAGAAATATTAAATACAAAATAAATTATTAGTGAGACAGATCTAATTTAAATAATTTATATTTTATCAAAAAATATATATATGCTATAAAAAGAGGCAAAATTTTAAAAAAAATGTATTATTTTGTAATATATTTTATTTTGATTTTGAATCATTTTAGTCTTTGAAATTATATTTTAATTTATATCTTTCTTATTAATAATAGTTTATTAATTTTTTATTGATCATTATTATAATATGTATTAATAAAATTATTTATATTGAGTTTACTTTATATATAATTATTAAGATTATTTTTACAAAATATTATATTTACATTTTTTAAAAATAAAAATTATTATATTATCAAAGGTTATAAACATCAAAAATTAAAAAAAAATCAAAAAATTATATTTTTTATTTTTTCTTTCTTTAAATAAAAACTATAATTCACTAAAGGCCTAAACACTTAAATCACTAAACCCCAAAACCCCTAAATACTTAAACCAATAGACTAGTATATCCTTAATAATAAATAATAAATCTCTATTTTATTTGTATTCATCATAGTTTAAAATATTCATTTTAATTATTTATTAGTTTATTTTTATAGAATTATAAATTAAAAATAAATTAAGTGGAAGACAAATATAATTTAAATAATTTGCTTTTAATAAAAAAAAATTTAAACTTATAAAAAGAAGTAAAACATCAAAAAAATTATTATTTAGTAATATATTTTATTTTTATTTTGAATAAATTTACGTTTTGCAAATATATTTTAAATAAAATCTTTCTTATTAATAATAGTTTATTAATTTATTATTTGATCATTAATATAATATCTATCAATATAATTGTTTATATTTAATTTACTTGATATATAATTATTAAGATTATCATAACTAAATATTGTATTCACATATAAAAAAAATTTAAAAATTGTTATATTTTCAAAGGTTATAACCTTCAAAAATTATAAAAAATAATAAAAATAAATTTTTTATTAAATCTTTGTTTAAATAAGACTTATAAACCATTAAATTCCTAAACACATAAATCTCTAAACTTTTAAACCCCGAAGCTCCTAAATACTTAAACCGTTAAACTCAAAAACTTTAAATATAATTTAATTAATATATTGAAATATTAATTTCAAAATAAATTATGAGTGATACAAATATAATTTAAATAATTTATTTTTCATCAAAAAAATATATAAGCTTATAAAAATAAGCAAAAACTAAAAAACCATAATTATTATTTAGTAATAAATTTTACATTGTTTTTGAATAATTTTAGGTTTTTTAATTATATTTTAATTTATATCTATCATATTAATAATAGCATATTATTTATTTTTTGATAATTGATATCATATCTATCAATAAAATTGTTTATATTTTGTTTATATTATATATAATTATAATGATTATTATTACTAAATATTGTATTCACATTTTTAAAAAAAATTAAAATTATTATATTTTCAAATGTTATAACCTTTGAAAATATGAAAAAATATCAAAAATATTTTTTATATTATTTCATTGTTTAGATAAACCTATAAACCATTAAATTCCTAAAAACATAATCGCTAAATTTATAAAGAACAAAACCTCTAAATACTTAAACAATTAAACTGGTA
>JAREIK010000169.1:0-24615 GCA_029783825.1 Sapria himalayana | reverse complement strand
TTTTTTTCAAAGGTTATAACCTTTGAAAATCAGAAAAAATAAAAAAAAAATTTTTTTATTTTTATTATATAAATAAAACCTATAAACCACTAAATGCCTAAAAACATAAATTATTAAACTTCTAAACGAAAAAACTCCTAAATAATTTAACCATTAAACTAGTACACTATATATAATAAATAATAAATAATAAATCTCACTTTTTATTAGTATTTATTATAATTTTAAACATCAACTACTTTTAAATTATATTTATATGAGACAAATATAATTTAAATAATTTATTTTTAATCAAAAAATATATAAAGAATATAAATGGATACAAACTTTTAAATTTAAAATTATCATTTAAGAAAATATTTCACTTTGATTTTGAATCATTTTAGGTTTTTGAAATATATTTTAAACAATATTTATCTTATTAATAATTGTTTATTAATCTTTGTATGATCATTATTATAATATATACCAATAAAATAAATTATATTGAATTTATATGATATTTAATTATTATGATTATTAACTTCATATTGTATTCACTTTTCAAAAAAAAAATTAAAATTTATTATATTTTCAAAGGTTATAATCTTCAAAAATTAGAAAAAATAACAAAAATACTTTATTTTATTTTTTAAATAAAACCAATAAACCAATAAATGACTAAATACTAAAATGACTAAACATCTAATTCAGAAGCACATATATACTCCAAACATTAAATTAGTATAGTCTAAATAATAAATCGTAATTCTCATTTTTATTAGTATTCATTATAATTTTAAATATTCATTTTAATTATTTATCATTTTATTTTTATAGCAATATTAATTACAAAATAAATTATTAGTGAGACCGATATAATTTAAATAATTTAATTTTCATAAAAAAAAAATATATGCTCATAAAAAGAGGCAAAAATTTAAAAATAAAAAGTTATTTTTTATTAATATATCTTATTTTGATTCTGAGTCAATTTATATTTTAGAATTATATTTTAATTTATAGCATTCTTATTAATATTAGTTTATTAATTAATTTATTATTAAGTAATATATTTTTCTTTTCTTTTCAATCATTTTAGGTTTTGATATTATATTTTAAGTAATATCAATCTTATTCATAATAGATTTTTAATTTATTTTTTGATAATTATTAGAATATCTTTGAATAAAATTGTTTATATTGAATTTATATGATATATAATTATTATGATTATTATAAATAAATATTGTATTCACTTTTGAAAAAAATTTAAAATTATTTATATTTTAATTTTTTAGAAAAATTATTACCAAATAAATTTCGAGTGAGACAGATAATATTTAAATAATTTATTTTTAATCATAAAAAAATATAAGCTTATAAAAAGATGGAAAATTTTAAAAATTAAATATTATTAATTAGTAATATATTTTTATTTGATTTTGAATCATTTTGTGTAATGTTAATATATTTTAATTAATATTTATATTATTAATAATAGTTTATTAATTTAATTTTTGATCATTATTATAATATCTGTCATTAAAATTATTTATATTGAATTTATATCTATCATATTAATAATAGTTTATTAATTTATATTTTGATAATTAATATCATATCTATCAATAAAATTAATTATAATTAGTTTATATTATATATAATTTTAATGATTATTATTACTAAATATTTTATTCACATTTTAAAAAAATTTTAAAATTATTATATTTTAAAAGGTTATAACTTTTGAAAATGTGAAAAAATAACAAAAATAATTATTTTGTTATTTCATTGTTTAAATAAATTCTATAAACCACTAAATGCCTAAATCCTTAAATAAAATACTCATAAATATCGAAAACCCTAAATAGATAATCATTTTAAACCGGTATACCCTAAATAACAAATAATAAATCTCAATATTATGTTTTTCATTATAATTTATTCTTTGATCATTATTAGAATATTTATCAATAAAAATATTTATATTGAATTTATATGATATATAAATATAATGATTATTATAACAAAATATAGTATTCACTTATGAAAAAAATTTAAAAATTATTATATTTTCAAATGTTATAAACTTTGAAAATATCAAAAAATAAAAAAAATAAATTTTTTGATTTTTTTTCATAAATAACACTTATAAACCACTAAATGCATACATAGTTAAATCAGTAAACTCCTAAACCCCATAATGCCAAAATACATAAACCATTAAACCTCTATATACTACTTAATAATTAATAAATCTAATTTTTAATTCTATTTATTATAATTTTAAATATTCATTTTAATTATTTATTAGTTTATTTTTATAGAAGTATTTATTACAAAATAAATTATGAGTGCAACAAATATAATTTAAAAAATATATATACTTATAAAAGAAGTAAAAATTTAAAAATAAAAAATTTAATCCAGAAATATATTTTACTATAATTTTGAATCAATGTGGGTTTTGTAATTATTTTTTAATTAATATCTATCTTAATATCAATAGTTTATAAATTTAATTTTGATCATTATTATAATATATATCAATAAAATTGTTTATATTGAATTTATATGATATATAAATTAATATTATTATAATTAAGTATTGTATTCACATTTCAAAAAATTTTAAAGATTATTTTATTTTCAAAGGTTATAACCTATGAAAATGATAAAAAATTATAAAATTTTTTTTGATAATATATTTTTTTAAATAAAACGTATAAACCACTAAAAGCCTAAAAACATAAATCGCTAAAATCCTATATGAACAAACCACTAAATACTTAATCCATTAAACTAGTATACAGTAATAATAAATCATAAAACTCATTTTAAATTTTATTCAGTATAATTTTAAATTTTTTTTTTAAATATTTATCTGTTTATTTTTAAAGAAATATTAATTACAAAATAAATTATTGGTGAGAAATATTTAATTTAAATTAAACTGGTATCCCTAAATAATAAATAAAAAATCACATTTTTTTAATTATATTTTTAAATATTAATTTTAATTATTTATTTGTTTATTTTTATAAATATATTAATTACTGAATAAATTATGAGTTAGACAAATATAATTTATATAAATTATTTTTAATCAAAAATATATACATAAACTTTTTAAAAGAAAAAAAATTCAAAACAAAAAATTATTATATAGTAATATATTTTGCTTTGCTTCTGAATCATTTTAGGTTTTGTAATTATATTTTAATTGATATCTATCTTATTAATAATATATTATTTATTTATTTTTTCATCATTATTAGAATATTTATCAATAAAATTGTTTATATTGAATTTATATGATATATAAATATAATGATTATTATAACTAAAGATTGTAATCACTTTAGAAAAATATTTAAAATTTAATGTATTTTCAAAGGTTAACCTTTGAAAATATCAAAAAATAACAAAAATAAATTTATTGTTATTTTATTTTTTAAATAAAACATATAAACCACTAAATGCATATATAGGTATATCAGTAAACTCCTAAATACATAAACCATTAAATCGCTATATACTATTTAATAATTAATAAATCTAATTTTTATTTGATTTATTATAATTTTAAATATTGATTTTAATTATTTATTAGTTTATTTTTATAAAATATTTATTACAAAATAAATTAAGAGTGCGACAAATATAATTTATATAATTTATTTGTAATTAAAAAAAATATACCCTTATAAAAGAAGTAAAATTTTAAAAATTAAAAATTATTATACATTAATTTATTATTGTTTAATCTTGGAATGATTTGGGTATTGTAAATATTTTTTAATTAATATCTATCTTATTATTAATAGTTTATTAATTTAATTTTTGATCATTATTATTTTATCTATTAATAAAATTGTTTATATTGAATTTATATGATATATAATTATTAATATTAAAATAACTAAATATTGTATTCATATTTCAAAAAATTTTAAATATTATTATATTTTCAAAGCTTATAACCTATGAAAATGAGAAAAAATTTCAATTTTTTTTTTGTTATTTTATTGATTAAATAGAACCTATAAACGACTAAATGCCTAAAAACATAAATTTCTAAACTTTTAAATGTCAAAACTTCTAAATACTTAAACCATTAAACAGGTGTACATTAATAATAAATCATAAATCTCATTTTAATTTTTATTCAATATAAATTTAAATTTTTATTTTAATTATTTATCAGTTTATTTTTATAGAATTATTAATTACAAAATAAATTATTAGTGAGACTGATATACTTTAAATAATTTATATTTCATCAAAAAAAAATATAAGCTTATAAAAATAGGCACAATTTTTTTAAAAAAATTTATTATTTAGTAAAATATTTTATTTTGATTTTGTATCATTTTAGATTTTGCATTTATATTTTAATTTATATCATTCTTTTTAATAATAGTTTATTAATTATTTATTAATCTTTATTATAATATCTATTAATAAAATTATTTATATTGAGTTTACAGTATATATAATTATTAAGATTATTATAACTAAATATTATATTCACATTTAAAAAAAATTAAAAATTATTAAAATTTCAAAGGTTATAACCTTCAAAAATAAAAAAAACAATAAATTAAATTTTTTGTTTTTTAATTCTTTAAATAAAAACTATAAATCACTAAAGGCATAAACACTTAAATCACTAAACCCCAAAATACCTAAATACCTAAACCATTAAAACTGTATATCCTGAATAATAAAAAATAAATTTCACTTTTATTTGTATTCATTATAATTTTAAATATTCATTTTAATTATTTTTAGTTTATTTTTATAGAATTATAAATTAAAAATATATTATGAGGAAGAAAATATAATTTAAATAATATACTTTTAAGAACAAAAAATATAAACTTATAAAAATAAGCAAAACATCAAAAACATTATTATTTAGTAATTTATTTTACTATGATTTTGAATAAATTTAGGTTTTGTAAATATATTTTAAATAATATCAATCTTATTTTTAATAGTTTATTACTTTATTTTTCGATCATTAATATAATCTTATAAAATGAGGCAAAAACTAAAAAACAAAAATTATTATTTAGTAATAAATTTACTTTGATTTTTAATCATTTTAGTTTTTGTAATTAAATTTTAATTTATATCTATCATATTAATAATAATTAATTTATTTATTTTTTGATAATTGATATTATATCTATCAATAAAATTGTTTATATTTAGTTTATATTATATATTGTTATAATAATAATTATTACTAAATATTATATTCACATTTTTAAAAAATTTTAAAATTATTATATTTTCAAAGGATATAATCTTTGAAATTTTTAAAAAATATCAAAAATAATTTATTTGTTATTTCATTGTTTAAATAGATAATTTTTTTAATCAGATATATCCTAAATAATAAATAATAAATCTCATTTTTATTTTTTTAATTATAATTTTAAATATTCATTTTAATTATTTATTTGTTTATTTTTATATAAATATTAATAGAGAAATAAATTATGTGTTAGACAATTATAATTTATATAAATTATTTTTCATCAAAAAAAATATAGATAAACTTATTAAAAGAAAAAAAAATTAAAAACAAAAAATTATTATATAATAATATAATTTGCTATGCTTTTGAATCATTATTCGTTTTGTAATTATATTTTAATTGATATCTATCTTATTAATAATAGATTATTAATTTATTTTTTCATCATTATTAGAATATTTATCAATAAAATTGTTTATATTGAATTTATTTGATATTTAAATATAATCATTATTATAACTAAATATTGAATTCACTTTTGAAAAAAAATTTAAAATTATTATATTTTCAAAGTTATAACCTTTGAAAATGTGAAAAAATAAAAAATATATATTTTTTGATATTTCATTATTTAAATAAAACATATAAACCACTAAATACCAAAACACTTAATTCAATTACTCCTAAATCTTTAAAACCCTAAATAATAAATAATAATCCTTTTAAACCGATAACACTAAATAATATATAATAAATCTCAATATTTTTTTTTATAATTTTAAATATTCATTTTAATTATTTATTTGTTTTTTGTTATATAAATATTAATTACAAAATAAATTATTAGTTAGACAAATATAATTTATATAAATAATTTTTCATCGAAAAATATAGATAAACTTATAAAAAGAATAAAAAAATTAAAAACTAAAATTTATTATATAGTAATATATTTTGCTCTCCTTCTGAATCATTTTAGATTTTGTATTTATATTTTAATCGATATCTATCATATTAATAATTGTTTATTAATTTATTTTTTGATCATTATTAGAATATTTAGCAATAAAATTGTTTATATTGAATTTATATGATATATAAATATAATGATTATTATAACTAAATATTGAATTCACATTTGAAAATAATTTAAAAATTATTATATTTCCAAAGGTTATAACCTTTGGAAATATGAAAAAATAATAAAAATAAATTTTATGTTATTTTATTTTTTAAATAAAACCTATAAACCACTAAATGCATACATACTTATATCAGTAAACTCTTAAACCCCGTAATGCCTAAATACATAGACCATTAAACTGCTATATACTACTTAATAAATTGAATTTTTATTTCAATTTATTATTATTTTAAATATTTATTTTAATTATTTATTAGTTTAATTTTATAGAAATTTTTATTACAAAATAAATTATGAGTGCGACACATATAATTTAAATAATTTATTTTTAATCAAAAAATATATATACAATTATAAAAGAAATAAAATTTAAAAATTTAAAAATTTAAAATTTTAAAAATTAAAAATTATTATCCAGTAATATATTTTACTTTAATTTTGATTCAATTTGGGTTTTGTAAATATTTTTTAATTAATATCTATCTTATTATTAATAGTTTATTAATTTAATTTTTGATCATTATTATAATATCTATCAATAAAATTATTTATATTGAATCTATATAATAAATAATTATTAATATTATTATAACTAAATATTATATTTACATTTCAAAAAATTTTAAATATTAATTTATTTTTAAACTCCTAAATGACAAAACTCCTAATTAATCAAACCATTAAACTGGTATACCACATATAATAAATCATAAATCTCATTTTAATTTGGATTCATTATAATTTTAAATATTCATTTTAATTATTTATTAGTTTTTTTAATACAAATATTAATTACAAAATAAATAATGTGTTAAACAAATATAATTTTAATAATTTATTTTTAATTAAAAAAATATATATGCTTATAAAAAGAAGTAAAAATTTAAAAACAAAAAAGTATTATTTAGTAATATATTTTACTTTCATTTTGAATCTTTATATATAGGTTTTGCAATTATATTTTAATTGCTATCGATCTTATTAATAAAAGTTTATTAATTTATTATTTGATCTTTTTTATAATATCTTACAATAAATCTCATTTTTAATTGTATTCATTATAATTTAAAATATTCTTTTTAATTAATTTTTAGTTGATTTTTATAGAATTATTATTTACAAATTAAATAATGAGTGAGAAATATATAATTTAAATAAATTATTTTTTATTAAAAAAAATAAGCTTATAAAAATAAACAAAATTTCAAAAATTTAAAATTTTATTTAGAAATATAATTTACTTTGATTTTGAATTATTTTGCTTTCTACAAATATATTTTAATTAATATCTATCTTATTAATAATAGTTTATTATTTTATTTTTTGATTATTATAATAATATATATTAATAAATTTTTTTATATTGAATATACAACAAATATAATTTTTAAGATTATTATAACTAAGGATTGTATTCATATTTTATAACTATTAAAAAATTAATATATTTTTAAAGGTTATAACATTTTAAAAACACGGAAATTCATAAAAATAAATTTATTGTTATTTCTTTGATTAAATAAAACCTATAAACACCTAAATGTGTAAACATATAAATCAATAAACTCATTAACCCCAAAACCACAAAAAACTTAAACAATTAAATAGTTATACCCTAAAAATAAATAATAAATCTCATTTTTATTAGTATTAATTATAATTATAAATATACATTTTAATTATTTATTAGATTATTTTTATAGAAATATAAATTAAAAAATAAATTATTAGTGAGACAAATATAATTTAAATATTTTATTTTTCATCAAAACAAATATAGACTTATTAATGGATACAAATATTTAAAAATTTAAAATTAATATTTCGTAAAAAATTTCACTTTGATTTTGAATCATTTTATGTTTTCAAAATATATTTTAAATAATATTTATCTAATTAATAATTGTTTATTACTTTTATACGATCATTATTATAATATATATCAATAAAATAGTTTACATTAAATTTATATGATATCTAATTATTATGATTATTATAGCTTCATATTATATTCACTTTTCAAAAAAAAATATAAATTATTATATTTTCAAAGGTTATAACATTAAAAAATGAAAAAAAATAATAAAAATAATTTTTTTTTATTTTATTTTTTATATAAAACCTATAAACCACTAAATGACTAAATTTTAAAATGACTAAACTACTAACCCCCGAAGCCCATAAATACTTAAAACATAAAATTAGTATCGTCCAAATAATAAATAATAAATCTAATTTTTATTAGTATTCATTATAATTTCAAATATTCATTTTAATTATTTATCCGTTTATTTTTATAGAAATATTAATTACAAAATAAATTATTAGTGCAACATTTATAGTTTAAATAATTTATTTTTCATTAAAAAAATGCTAATAAAAAAAGGCAAATTTTTAGAAATAAATAATTATTATTTAGTAATATATCTTATTTTGATTTTGAATCATTTTAGATTTTACAATTATAATTTAATATTTATTATTCTTATAAATACAAGTTTATTAATTTATTTATTGATCATTATTATAATATCTATCAATAAAATTATTTATATTGAGTTTACATTATATATAATTATTAAGATTATTATTACTAATTATTATATTCACATTTAAAAAAAATTAAAAATTATTATATTTTGAAATGTTATAACCTTCACAAATTAAAAAATAAATCAAAAAATTAAATTTTTTGTTTTTTCATTCTTTAAATAAAAACTATTAATCACTAAAGGTCTAAACAATTAAATCTATAACTCCTAAACCACAAAACACCTAAATACTTAAACAATTAAACTGGTATATCCTGAATAATAAATAATAAATCTCAATTTTATTTGTATTCATTATAATTTTAAATATTCATTTTAATTACTTATTAGTTTATTATTATAGAATTATAAATTAAAAAAATAAATTATGAGTAAGACAAATATAATTTAAATAATTTATTCATAAAAACAAAAATATAAACTTTTTAAAAAAGCAAAACATTAAAATAAATTATTATTTAGTAATATATTTTACTTTGATTTTGAATAAATTTAGATTTTACAAATATAATTTAAATAATATATATCTTATTAATAATAGTTTATTAAATTTTTTTGATCATTATTATAATATCAAACACTGTAATTATTTACATTGAATTCAAATGACTTATAATTATTAAGATTATTATAACTAAATATTATATTTACATTTGAAAAAAATTTAAAAATTATTATATTTTCAAATGTTATAACCTTTGAAAATGTGAAAAAATATCAAAAATAATTTTTTTGTTATTTTATTATTTAAATAAAACCTATAAACCACTAAATGCCAAAAAACATAAATTACTTAACTTCTAAACGACACACCCTCTAAATACTTAAACTATTAAACTGGTATACATTAATAATAATTCATAAATCTCATTTTAATTTTTATTCAGTATAATTTTAATTATTTAATAGTTTATTTTTTTAGAAATATTAATTACAAAATAAATTATTAGTAAGATAGATATAATTTAAATTAAACCGGTTTACCCTAAATAATAAAGAATAAATATCATTTTTTTTCATTATAATTTTAAATATTTATTTTAATATTTAGTTGTTTATTTTTATATAAATATTAATTACAAAATAAATTATGAGTTAGACAAATATAATTTATATAAATTATTTTTCATCAAAAAAATATAGATAAACTTTTAAAAATAAAAAAAAAGTTCAAAACAAAAAATTATTATATAGTAATATATTTTTCTTTGTTTCTTAATCATTTTTGGATTTGTAATTATATTTTAATTGATATCTATCTTATTAATAATAGATTATTATTTTATTTTTTGATAATTATTAGAATATTTATCAATAAAATTATTTATATTGAATTTATATGAAATATAAATATAATAATTATTATAACTAAATATTGAATTCACTTTTGAAAAAAAATTAAAAATTATTATATTTTCAAAGGTTATAACCTTTGAAAATATCAAAAAATAATAAAAATAAATTTTGTGTTATTTTATTTTTTAAATAAAACCTATAAACCACTAAATGCATACACAATTAAATCAATAATCTCCTAGACCTCGTAATGCCTAAATACATAAATAATTAAACTGCTATATAATACATAATAATTAATAAATCTAATTTTTATTTTTTTATTATAATTTTAAATTTTAATTTTAATTATTTATTAGTTTATTTTTATAGAAATATTTATTACAAAATAAATTATGAGTGCTACAAATATAATTTAAATAATTTATTTTTAATAAAAAAAGATATATACGCTTATAAAACAAGTAAAATTTAAAAATTAAAAATTATTATTCTGTAATATATTTTACTTTAATTTTGATTCAATTTGGGTTTCCAAAATATTTTTTAATTAATATCTATCTTATTATTAATTGTTTATTAAATTAATTTTTGATCATTATTATAATATCTATCAATAAAATTGTTTATATTGAATTTATATGATATAAAAATATTAATATTTGTTGGGTAATCGCGCTTCCACGGGTAGTGAGATTAAGAACAGAAAATACAGAAACAACACAGAAACGAGCAATATATATATCCCAATCCACAAACATCCACGACAGAATCAAAACGAGAAAAACAACACAGCAAATAACATGGTTCGCTAGTCGCTCAGTACGACTAGCTACCTCCACCAGAAAACGCTTATGCGTTACAGATTAAAACCAAGAAATGTATGTCTTACAGTATGCAGCACGGCAGTCGCGAAAAATCGCGCAGAGAGAGAGGAGAAGAGATGATGAATAGTTCAACCGGGTCAAAAAAAACAGCCACCCGAAAAATAAATACAAATGTTTTTATACAGAAAATAAACAGTCGGTTCATTTAACCGTAGCGAGTCGGATCATGGACCGGTCAGGGGGACCTCCGTTATTGTGCTACTGCTGCATCCCCGAGCTTTTAAAATTTCATTTCCTGCACTTACATAAAAATATTTAAACAGATTATTAAGTTAAAACAAATTACATATACAGCAATATTATTATAACAAATATTGTATTTAGATATCAGAAAATCTTAAATTTTATTATATTTTCACAGGTTATAACCTCTGAAAATGAGAAAATATTACAATTTTTTTTGTAATTTTATTGTTTAAATAAAACCTATAAAATACTAAATGCCTAAAAACATAAATCTCTAAATTCCTAAATGTCAAAACCATTAAACTGGTATACATTAATAATAAATCATAAATCTCATTTTAATTTTTATTCTATATAATTTTAAATTTTTATTTTAATTATTTATCAGTTTATTTTTATAGAAATATTAATTACAAAATAAATTATTAGTAAGACAGATCTATTTTTAAAAAAAAATTTTTATCAAAAAAAAAATATATGCTTATAAAAAGAGGCAAAATATTAAAAACAAGAATTTATTATTTTGTAATATATTTTATTTTGATTTTGAATCATTTTAGTTTTTGCAATTATATTTTAATTTATATCATTCTTATTAATAATAGTTTATAAATTTTTTATTTATCATTATTATAATATCTATTAATAAAATTATTTATATTGAGTTTACATTATATATAATTATTAAGAATATTATAACTAAATATTATATTAACATTGATAAAAAATTAAAAATTATTATATTTTCAAAGGTTATAACCTTCAAAAATTAAAAAAAATCAAAAAATTTAATTTTTTATTTTTTCATTCTTTAAATAAAAATTATAAATCATAAATCTCATTTTAATTTTTATTCAATATAATTTTAAATTTTTATTTTAATTATTTATCAATTTATTTTTATAGAAATATTAATTACAAAATAAATTATTTGTGAGACAGATCTAATTTAAATTAAACCGGTATACTATAAATAATAAATAATAAATAATAAATATCATTTTTTTTCATTATAATTTTAAATTATTATTTTAATTATTTATTTGATAATTTTTATATAAATATTATTATCAAAATAAATTAAGAGTTACACAAATATAATTTATATAAATTATTTTTCATCAAAAATATATAGATAAACTTTTTAAAATAAAGAAAATTTCAAAAGAAAAATTATTATATAGTAATATATTTTGCTTTGCTTCTGAATTATTTTAGGTTTTTAAAATAACTTTCAATTGATATCTAACTTATTAATTATTGATTATTAATTTATTTTTTGATCATTATTTAAATATTTTTCAATAAAAATGTTTATATTGAATTTATATGATATATAAATATAAATATTATTATAACTAAATATAGTATTCACTTTTGAAAAAGATTTTAAAATTATTATATTTTCAAAGATTATAACATTTGAAAATATCAAAAAATAAAAAAATATAAATTTTTTTCGTTATTTCATTGATTAAATAAAACCTATACACCACTATATGTCTAAGCACTTAAATCACTAAACTACAAAATCCCGATATCCCTATATAGATAATCCTTTAAACCAGTATACCCTAAATAATAATTAATAAATCTCATTTTGATTTGTTTTCATTATAATTTAAAAAATTCATTTTAGTTGTTAAGTTATATATATATATATATATATTAATTATAAAATAAATTATGAGTTAAAAATATAATTTATAAAAATTATTTTTCATCAAAAAATAGATAAGCTTATAAAAAGAATAAAAATTTAAAAATAAATAATTATTATTAAGTAATATATTTTGCTTTGCTTTTGAATCATTTTAGGTTTTGATATTATATTTTAAGTAATATCAATCTTATTCATAATAGATTTTTAATTTATTTTTTGATCATTATTATAATATATATCATTAAAATTATTTATATTGAATTTATATGATATATAATTAATAAGATTAATATAATTATATATGGTATTCACATTTCAAAAGATTTTAAAAATTATTTTATTTTTAAAGGTTATAACCTTTGAAAATCTATAAAAAATCAAAAAAAAATTATTTTTATTATATAAATAAAATCTATATACCACTAAATGCCTAAAAATATAATTTGCTAAACTCCTAAATGATAAAACCCCTAAATAATCGATCCATTAAACCGGTATACCATATATAATTGTTGGGCATTTGTGCTTCCATGGTAGTGAGATTGAGATACAGAAACACAGAAACAAGAGAAAACAAGCAATATATATATCCAAATTCAGCAAACAACTATGATAGAATCAAAAAACGAAAAATAAACACCAAAAATAACGTGGTTCGCAAGTCGCTCAGTATGACTAGCAAAATCCACCAGAAAATGCTTTTGCATTACATATTAAAGCAACAGAAATGTCTTATAGTATGCAGCACACAGAATAGTCGTGATAAATTACACAGAGAGAAGAGAGAGAGACGATGAAAAATTCCATGGGTCGAAAAACAGCCACCCAAAAATAAAATATCAAAACATTTTATATTAAAATTTTACTCGGTTCATTTAACCTGAGCGGTTCGGATCATGAGATGGGTCAGCCTCTGCTCCAATTTTGGCCCGCTGTCTGGTCAGCGAGACCTCCGTTATTGTGCTTTTGCTGCATCCCCAGCCTCTTAATATTTCATTTCCTGCATTTACATGAAAATATTAAAAAATAAAAAATATTTGGTTATACAAATAGATTATCAAAAAATAAATTACATATACAGCAATAATAAATCCTAAATTTCATTTTAATTTGTATTCATTATAATTTTAAATATTTATTAGTATATTTTTTATATAAATATTAATTACAAAATAAATAATTAGTCAAACAAATATAATATTAATAATTTACTTTTAATAAAAAAAATATAATCTTATAAAAAGAAGTAAAAATTTAAAAACAAAAAATTATTATTTAGTAATAAATTTTACATTGATTTTGTATCATTTTAGGTTTTGTAATTATATTTTAATTTATATCTATCATATTAATAATAGTTTATTAATTTATTTTTTGATAATTGATATCATATCTATCAATAAAATTATTTATAATTAGTTTCTATTATATATAATTATAATGATTATTATTACTAAAGATTTTATTCACATTTTAAAAAAATTTTAAAATTATTATATTTTCAAATGTTATAACCTTTTGAAATGTTAAAAAATAACAAAAATAATTTTTTTTTTAATTTCATTGTTTAAATAAATCCTATAAACCACTAAATGCCTAAATACTTAAATCAATAACTCCTAAATCTTGAAAACCATAAAATTCTTTATAATATTCTCTATATTGAATTTATATGATAAATAATTATTAATATTATTATAACTAAGTATTGTATTCACATTTCAAAAAATTTTAAATATTATTATATTTTCAAAGGTTATAATCTATGAAAATGAGAAACAATTATAAATTTTTTTTTATATTTTATTTTTTTATATAAAACGTATAAACCACTAAAAGCTTAAAAACATAAATTGAAAAAATCCTAAATGAAAAAACCTGTAAATACTTAATCCATTAAACTGGTATACATTAATAATAAATAATAAATCTCATTTTAAATTTTATTCAGTATAATTTTAATTTTTTATTTTAAATATTTATCAGTTTATTTTTATAGAATTATTAATTTCAAAATAAATTATTAGTGAGAAATATCTAATTTAAATTAAACCGGTATCCCTAAATAATAAATAATAAATCTAATTTTTTTTCATTATAATTTTAAATATTCATTTTAATTATTTATTTGTTTATTTTTATAAATATAATAATTACAAAATAAATTATGTGTTAGACAAATATAATTTAAATAAATTATTTTTCATCAAAAAAATATACACAAACTTTTAAAAATAAAATAAAAATTCAAAACAAAAAATTATTATATAGTAATTTATTTTGCTTTTCTTTTAAATCATTTTAGGTTTTGTAATTATATTTTAATTGATATCTATCTTATTAATAATTGATTATTAATTTATTTTTTGATCATTATTAGAATATTTATCAATAAAATTGTTTATATTGAATTTATATGATATATAAATATAATGATTTTTATAACTAAATATTATATGTACATTTCATAATAATTTTAAAAATTATTATATTTTTAAAGGTTATGATCTTTGAAAATGAGATAAATCACAAAAATAAATTTTTTGTTATTTTATTGTTTATATAAAACCTATAAACTACTAAATGCCTAAATGCTTAAATCATTAAACTCCTAAATCCCAAAACCCTTTAATACGTTAACATTTAAACCATCTTTAAAGGTTTAAGTATTTATAAATAATATATAAATATCTATCAATAAATAATAGTTTATTAATGTATTTTTTGATCATTATTATATTTATATTTATATTTAGTTTATTAATATCTATCAATAAAATTATTTATTTTTAATTTACATGATATATAATTATTTAGTTTATTATAACTAAATATTGTATTCACATTTGAAAAAGATTTTAAAATTATTATATTTATAATGGTTATAACCTTCAAAATTGATAAAAAATTAAAAAAATAATTTTTTTGTTATTTCATTATTTAAATAAAAATATTAACTACTAAATGCCTAAACACTTAAATCACTAAACTCCTAAACTCCTAAATACTTAAAGCATCAAAAAACAGTATTCCCTAAATAATTAATCATAAATCTCATTTTTATTTGTATTCATTATAATTTTAATATTCATTTTAATTATTTAATAATTTATTTTTATAGAAATATTAATTGCAAAATAAAATTATGAATAAGACAAATATAATTAAAATAATTTATCTTCATCAAAAAAATTTCTAATCTTATAAAAAGAATCAAAAATTTAAAAATAAAAATTAATTATTTAGTAATATATTTTACTTTGAATTTGAATTATTTTGGGTTCTGCAAATATATTTTAATTAATATCTATCTTATTAATGATAGTTTATTAATTTATTCTAAGATCAGTATTATAATATCGATCAATAAAATTATTTATATTGAATTTACATGATATTTAATTTTTATGATTATTATAATTAAATATTGTATTAACATTTGAAAAGAAAATTAAAAATTATAATATTTTAAAGGGTTTTAACAGTGAAAATAAAAAAAAATCATAAAAATAATTTTTTTGTTATTTAATTATTTAAATAAAACCTATAAACCACAAAATACCTAAATAATTAAATTAATAAACTCCTAAACCCTGATACTGCTGCAGCACACACACATAGTGATGGACCACAGTACACACGTGCACATATCTTGTCCATTTTGGTGTAGCATTAAGAGGGGCCAGCAAGTCCTGGAAACAGCCAGAACTATGGGCCACCAGCTTGTAGAGGGCGCCACTAGCAAGCCGGGATGATAACATTCAGACAACTGATTAGACCGAGCAAAGTGTCGAGAGTAAACCCATGAATAGCTAGTAGTGGGTCCCACTATCCCTATCAGGCAGCTTAGAGGGCCACCCAACCGGTGCCCAATAGGAGTAGTGGGTAATCCATGATTAATTGGAAAGTCGGTAAAATCCGAAGCATCACCAAGCAGGGCCAGTAAGCAATGGAGTCCAGACCATCAATACGGGAGCTAAAGATTCAAACTTTTAGTTTATCTTTGTAGTCTTATTTGTATTTTAAATTTTGTATGCACCATGTACTTGTAGAGACGGATCATGACATACTCACAGACACAATCTTGTCTTTTCTCTATGTAGCATGCAATGAGGGAAACATGACCCATGAGTATCTCTAAGTGGAGCCTACTAATCCATTTTGTAAATACACATTAGGCGATGCTACACTCATGGGAGCAGAAGACCCATCTTTATAGCATTTTGTAATTTTACTTGTATTCTAGCTTGGTTGTAAGCTTAGATAATTAGACTATGAGATGGACCTCATCACACATGCACACTGATGCATGGATATTTTTTGATATTTTGTCTGTGCAACATACAGCCACTTCTTGGAGCTCTAGGAGGAAGCATTCTAACTAGGAGATACTCTTTTGAGGATCATTGGAGTAAAAGAATGTGGAATTTAAAGGTGAGAATGAATTGACAAAGTGCCGTAGTTATGGACTTGTGGATTTATGGGTATTCAGTTTTACATGTATTCCATTGCATAGCAATGACATAGGCAAATGCTTGATGCTACATGTCACAAACATGCACAATCTTATTTTTGCATAGTTTTAATATGGTGAATCATTCATGTTCCTCCAAAAGGCTTGGACAAATCTGAATTGAAAGGATGCAGTGTGCATAATGACTCAATCCAAACACTGAAGTCAGGGAATGCCAGGTGATTTTAGTTGTATTTGTACGCTTGGAATTAGTAGGCATTATGTTTTTTTATGTATTTTATTCATAGAATCATTATGGTGCATATGATTTAGTGGGTTGGCCCAAATTAGTTAACATTTTAGTCTCTTGTAAGTTGTGTGCCTAAATGATAAATAAAGTGTGTATTTTCCAAAAAAAAAAACAAAAAAAAACCATAAAAGCTAAACTTTAAATCTTAAACCTTAAACCATAAACTATATCCCTGGTCCATAAACCCTAAATACTAAATCTCATGTTTTGCACTTTTATAATCAAATTACTAAGTGTTAAATTTAAATTGAAATTCATAAATTTTAGGAATGTCACAGATTATTCTTTTTGTATATGTAACACAAAGTCATGACTCAAGGGGTGAGTTATGGATTCAGTCTCTTCCTTGCTTTAGATTATTGCAGCATTAGCAATGGTCATGATTGTATATTTTGTCTCTAGAACACAAAATCATATCGATAAGAATATGCCATGACTTGTGTCACTTTGTTTAAAATATTGTTAGGGCACTAAGAATGATCTTGAATACATATTTAATCACTATAATACTGGGTCACAGTATTGGATATGACCATAGCTCGAGTACTACTCTTTATAACTTTCTATAGCTAAAATTCTTGGGATTGGAAATATCACTATGACATTTTTCTTTGATTTGTGACCTCAAGTGTCAATATGCAAGACTAATATTTTGAGCAATTATTAAAACCTTTTATACATTTGAATATGATTCATTTACAACTTTTTGGGTATTGTAAGCTTATATACATAACTCATTTAATATAAAAAGATAGAAATGATACATTTCATATCCATGTGTATATAAAAAAAAGGCTTAAACATGCCAATAAAATAAATTTTTTCATTCTTCATTGAAAGACAGCCCATACTTCTTGCCATGCTCAAACCACCTCAGAAGTAGTTTGTACTATTAGGCTACAAGGTGGTTATTTTTTAGAGGTGAACTATGTTTAAAAAAAATTGCTTTGAGTGTGTGCATGAGAGATATTTTAGAAGAAATTACAATAATCAATATAAATAGCATCCTCAACAACTAGCTATTTCAACACATAGGGGTTCAACTTTGGTTTAGTCTGTTAGCCTACATGAGTCAAATTACCTTTGATAGCCCAGTGATTCAATAGCAAATATGATGAGACATAATAGAGATAAAGTAAAAGCTCATATTATTTTGGTTAGAGCTTTAACAATCATTCTAGAGTTGAGAGAGGTACAAAATAAATTATTTTAATTATTCATTATAATTTTAATTTTTATTTTAATTATTTATCAGATTATTTTTATAGAAATATTAATTATAAAATAAATTATAAGTGAGACATATCTAAATTCAATTAAACCAGTATATCCTAAATAATATAGAATAAATCTCATTTTTTTCATTTTAATTTTAAATATTCAAATTTAATTATTTATTTGTTTTTTTAATATAAATATTAATTACAAAATAAATTATAAGTTACACAAATATAATTTATATAAATTATTTTTCATCAAAATAATATAGATAAACTTTTTAAAAGAAAAAAAAAATTTAAACCAAAAAATTATTATATAATAATATATTTTGCTTTGCTTCTGAATCATTTAAGGTTTTGTAAATGTATTTTAATTGATGTCTATCTTATTAATAATAGATTATTCTGTTATTTTTTCATCATTATTAGAATACTTATCAATAAAAATGTTTATATTGAATTTATATGATATATAAATATAATTATTATTAAAACTAAATATTGCATTCACTTTTGAAAAAAATTTTAAAATTATTAATAAATTCAATATAAACATTATTATTCATAAATATTCTAAAAATGATAAAAAAAATTAATAATCTATTATTAATATGATAGCTATCAATTAAAATATAATAAAAAAATCTAAAAAGATTCAGATGAATTCAAATTATATTACTATATAATAATTTATTGTTTTGAAATTTTTTTTCTTTTAAAAAGTTTATCCATATTTTTATGATGAAAATTAATTTATATAAATTATATTTGTCTAACTCATAATTTATTTCTTAATTAATATTAATATAAAAATAAACAAATAAATAGTTAAAATGAATATTTAAAATTATAATTAAAAAATAATATTGAGATTTATTCTTTATTATTTTTGGTATACCAGTTTAATTTAAATAAGATCTCTATCACTAATAATTTATTTTGTAATTAATATTTCTATAAAAATAAACTGATAAATAATTAAAACAAAAATTTAAAATTATACTGAATAAAAATTAAAATAAGATTTATGAATTATTATTAATGTTTACCAGTTTAATTGTTTAAGTATTTAGAGGTTTTGTTCTTTATAAATTTAGCGATTTATGTTTTTAGGAATTTAATGGTTTATAGGTTTTATCTAAACAATGAAATAATATAAAAAATATTTTTGATATTTTTTCATATTTTCAAAGGTTATAACATTTGAAAATATAATAATTTTAATTTTTTTTAAAAATGTGAATACAATATTTAGTAATAATAATCATTATAATTATATATAATATAAACAAAATATAAACAATTTTATTGATAGATATGATATCAATTATCAAAAAATAAATAATATGCTATTATTAATATGATAGATATAAATTAAAATATAATTAAAAAACCTAAAATTATTCAAAAACAATGTAAAATTTATTACTAAATAATAATTATGGTTTTTTAGTTTTTGCTTATTTTTATAAGCTTATATATTTTTTTGATGAAAAATAAATTATTTAAATTATATTTGTATCACTCATAATTTATTTTGAAATTAATATTTCAATATATTAATTAAATTATATTTAAAGTTTTTGAGTTTAACGGTTTAAGTATTTAGGAGCTTCGGGGTTTAAAAGTTTAGAGATTTATGTGTTTAGGAATTTAATGGTTTATAAGTCTTATTTAAACAAAGATTTAATAAAAAATTTATTTTTATTATTTTTTATAATTTTTGAAGGTTATAACCTTTGAAAATATAACAATTTTTAAATTTTTTTTATATGTGAATACAATATTTAGTTATGATAATCTTAATAATTATATATCAAGTAAATTAAATATAAACAATTATATTGATAGATATTATATTAATGATCAAATAATAAATTAATAAACTATTATTAATAAGAAAGATTTTATTTAAAATATATTTGCAAAACGTAAATTTATTCAAAATAAAAATAAAATATATTACTAAATAATAATTTTTTTGATGTTTTACTTCTTTTTATAAGTTTAAATTTTTTTTTATTAAAAGCAAATTATTTAAATTATATTTGTCTTCCACTTAATTTATTTTTAATTTATAATTCTATAAAAATAAACTAATAAATAATTAAAATGAATATTTTAAACTATGATGAATACAAATAAAATAGAGATTTATTATTTATTATTAAGGATATACTAGTCTATTGGTTTAAGTATTTAGGGGTTTTGGGGTTTAGTGATTTAAGTGTTTAGGCCTTTAGTGAATTATAGTTTTTATTTAAAGAAAGAAAAAATAAAAAATATAATTTTTTGATTTTTTTTTAATTTTTGATGTTTATAACCTTTGATAATATAATAATTTTTATTTTTTAAAAAATGTAAATATAATATTTTGTAAAAATAATCTTAATAATTATATATAAAGTAAACTCAATATAAATAATTTTATTAATACATATTATAATAATGATCAATAAAAAATTAATAAACTATTATTAATAAGAAAGATATAAATTAAAATATAATTTCAAAGACTAAAATGATTCAAAATCAAAATAAAATATATTACAAAATAATACATTTTTTTTAAAATTTTGCCTCTTTTTATAGCATATATATATTTTTTGATAAAATATAAATTATTTAAATTAGATCTGTCTCACTAATAATTTATTTTGTATTTAATATTTCTATAAAAATAAACTGTTAAATAATTAAAAAACAATTAAAATTATACTAAATAAAAATTAAAATGAGATTTATGAATTATTATTTATGTATACTAGTTTAATATTTTATGTATTTAGAGGTTTTTTCATTTAGGACTTAAGCGATTTATGTTTTTATGCATTTAGTGGTTTATAGGTTTAAATAATGAAATAACAAAAAATTATTTTTGATAATTTTTCACATTTTCATAGGTTATATAATCTTTGACAAAATAATAATTTTAAAAATTTTTAAAAATGAGAATACAATATTTAGTAATAATAATCATTATAATTATATATAATATAAACTAAACATAAACAATTTTATTGATAGATATAATATCAATTATCAAAAAATAAATTAATATGCTATTATTAATATGATAGTTATAAATTAAAATATAATTGTAAAACCTAAAAATATTCAAAATCAAAGTAAAATTTATTACTAAATAATAATTTTTTTTTAGTTTTTGCTTCTTCTTATAAGCTTATATTTTTTTTGATGAAAATAAATAATTTAAATTATATTCGTTTCACTCATAATTTATTTTTTATTAATATTTTAATAAAATATTTAAATTATATTTAAGGTTTACGAGTTTAAAGGTTTAAGTAGTTAGTAGATTTTGTGTTTAGGAATTTAGATGTTTAAGTGTTTAGGCATTTAGTGGTTTATAAGTTTTATTTTAACAATGATATAACAAAAACTTTATTTTTATTATTTCTTTAATTTTTGAAGGTTATAACTTTTGAAAATTTAATAATTTTTAAATTTTTTTCAAATGTAAATATAATATTTCGTTATAATATTCTTAATAATTAAAAGACATTTAAATTAAATATAAATAATTACATTGCTAGATATTATAATAATGATCAAAAAAAATTTAATAAACTATTATTTATAAGATAGATATTATTTAAAATATATTTGCAAAATCTAAATTTATTCAAAATCAAAGTAAAATATATTATTTATAATAATTTTTTTAATGTTTTACTTTTTTTATAACTTTATATTTTTGTTATTATAAATAAATTATTTAAATTAATTTGTCTTACTCATAATTTATTTTGTAATTTTTAATTCTATAATAATAAACTAATAAATAATTAAAATAATTATTAAAAATTATAATGAATACAAATAAAATTGAGATTTATTATTTATTATTTAGATTATATCGGATTAATGGTTTTAATATTTACGTGTTTTTAAGTTTAGGAGTTTAGTGATTTAAGTGTTTAGACCTTTAGTGATTTATAGTTATTATCTAAATAATTAAAAAACAAAAAATTTAATTTTTTGAATTTTTTTAATTTTTAAGGTTGTAACCTTTGAAAATAAAATAATTAATAATTTTTCTAAATATGAATATAAAATTTAGTTATAATAATATTAATAATTATATATAATGTAAACTAAATATAAATAATTTTATTAATAAATATTATAATAATGATCAATAAAAAAATTAATAAACTAGTATTAATAAGAATGATATAAAATAAAATATAATTTTAGAATCTAAGATGATTCAAAATCAAAATAAGATATATTACTAAAAAAATTTTGTATTTTAAAAATTTTGTTCATTTTATAAGCATATATTTTTTTTGATGAAAAATAAATTATTTATATTATATCTGTCTCACTAATAATTTATTTTGTAATTAATATTTCTATAAAAATAAACTAATAAATAATTAAAATGAATATTTAAAATTATAATGAATACTAATAAAAATGAGATTTATTATTTATTATAGAGAGTATACCTATTTAATGGTTTAAGTTTTTTGTGGTTTTGGGGTTAAGGAGTTTATTGATTTATATGTTTCCACATTTAGGGGTTTATAGGTTTTATTTAATCAATGAAATAACAAAAAATTTATTTTTATATATTTTCGTGATTTTCAAAGGTTATAACCTTTGAAAATATAATAATTTTTTAATCTTTCTAAAATATGAATACAATACTTAGTTATAATAATCTTAATAATTATATTTGATGTAAATTCAATATAAAAAATTTTTATTAATATATATTATTTTGATGATCAAAAAATAAATTAATAAGCTATTATTAATAAGATAAATAATAATTAAAATATATTTGTAGAACCCAAAATAATTCAAAATCAGAGTATATTATATTAGTAAAGAAATTTTTTAAATTTTTGAAATTTTATTTATTTTTATAAGCTTATATTTTTTTTCATAAAAAATAATTTATTTAAATTATATATGTCTCGCTCATTATTTATTTTGAAATTAATATTTCTATAAAAATAAACTAAAAAATAATTAAAATGAATATTTAAAATTTTAATGAAAACAAATAAAAATGAGATTTATTATTTATTATTTATTATTTATTATTTAGGTTATATAGGTATAATGGTTTAAGTATTTTGGGGGTTTTGGGATTTAGGAGTCAAGAGATTTAAATGTTTAGGCATTAGTGGTTTATAAGTTTATTTAAATAATAAAAAATAAAAAAATTATTTTTGTGATTTTTTATCATTTTTGAAGTTTATAACCTTTGAGAATATAATAAATTTTAAATATTATTCAAATGTAAATATAATATTTAGTAATAAACTTTTATTAAAGATTGATAGCAATTAAAATATAATTGCAAACCTATATATAATGATTCAAAATCAAAGTAAAATATATTACTAAATAATAATTTTTTGTTTTTAAATTTTACTTCTTTTTATATGCTTATTTTTTTTTGATTAAAATAATTATTAAAATTGTAGTCGCCTCGCTCATTATATATTTTGTAATTAATATTTCTATAAAAAATAAACTAATAAATAATTAAAATGAATATTTAAAATTATAATAAATACAAATTAAAAATAGATTTATGATTTATTATATGTGGTATACCGGTTTAATGGTTTGATTATATAAAAGTTTTGTCGTTTAGGAATTTATCAATTTA
>JAREIK010000168.1:51182-79049 GCA_029783825.1 Sapria himalayana | reverse complement strand
TATTATTAATAAGATAGATATTAATTAAAATATATTTGCAGAACCAAAATAATTCAAAATCAAAGTAAATTATATTACTAAATAAAATTTTAAATTTTTGAAATTTTATTTATTTTTATAAGCTTATTTTATTTTCATAAAAAATAATTTATTTAATTTATATATATCTCACTCATTAGTTATTTTGTAATTAATATTTCTATAGAAATAACTAAAAAATAATTAAAATGAAAATTTAAAATTATAATGAATACAAATAAAATGAGATTTTTATTTATTATTTAAGTTATATAGGTTTAATGGTTTAAGTATTTAGGGGGTTTTGGTGTTTAGAAGTCTAGAGATTTAAATGTTAAGCATTTAGTGGTTTATAAGTTTTATTAATTAATAATATAATAAAAAAATTATTTTTGTGATTTTTTATCATTTTTGAAGGTTATAACGATTGAAAATATAATAATTTTTAAATTTTTTTCAAATGTAAATATAATATTTAGTTATAATAATCTTAATAATTATAAGACATTTAAATTCAATAAAAGTAATTTTATTGTTAGATATAATAAAATTGATGAAATAATAAATTAATAAACTATTCTTAATAAGATTGATAGCAATTAAAATATAATTGCAAAACCTATATATAATGATTCAAAATCAAAGTAAAATATATTACTAAATAATAATTTTTTTATTTTAAATTTGTACTTTTTTTATATGATATATATATTTTTTGATTAAAAATAAATTATTAAAATTATAGTTGTCTAGCTCATTATTTATTTTGTAATTAATATTTTTATAAAAAATAAACTAATAAATAATTAAAATGAACATTTAAAATTATAATGTATACAAATTTAAATGAGATTTATGATTTATTATATGTGTTATACAGGTTTAATTGTTAACATTATTTAGGAGTTTTGTCGTTTAGGTGTTTATCAATTTATGTTTTTATTCCTTTAGTCGTTAGGTATTTAGTGGTGTTTATCAATTTGAATGAGACAAATATTATTTAAATAATTTATTTTTAATCAATAATAAATATAAGCTTATAAAAAGAAGGAAATATTTGAAAATTAAATATTATTATTAAGTAATATATTTTTATTTGATTTTGAATCATTTTGTGTTATGTAAATATATTTTAATTAATATTTATATTATTAATAATAGTTTATTAATTTAATTTTTGATCATTATTATACTATCTATCATTAAAATTGTTTATATTGTATCTATATGATATATAATTAGTAAGATTAATATAATTATACATGGTATTCACATTTCAAAAAATTTTAAAAATTATATTATTTTCAAAGGTTATAACATTTGAAAATAAGATAAAATCAAATTTTTTATTTTATTTTTATTATATATATAAAAACTATAAACCACTAAATAATCAAACCATAAAACCGGTTTACCTAATAAAATAAATCCTAAATCTCATTTTAAATATATATTCATTATAATTTTAAATATTAATTTTAATTATTTATTAGTTTATTTTGTATAGAAATATTAATTGCAAAATAAATAAAGAGTGAGACAAATATAATTTTAAAAATTTATTTTTAATCAAAAAATTAATATAAGCTTATAAAAAGAATTAAAAATTTAAAAACAAAAAATTATCATTTAGTAATATATTTTATTTTGATTTTGAATCATTATAGGTTTTGCATTTATATTTTGATTGCAATCAATCGTATTAATAATAGTTTATTAATTTATTTTTTGATCATTATTATAATATCTATCAATAAAATTACTTATATTCAATTTAAATGTCTTATAAATATTAAGATTATTATAACTAAATACTATATTTACATTTGAAAAAAATTTAAAAATTATAATATTTTCAAAGGTTATAACCTTCAAAAATGATAAAAAATCACAAATATAATTTTTTTTTATTTTATTATATAAATAAAACTTATAAACTACTAAATGCATAATCATTTATATATCTTGACTCCTTAAAACCAAAACCCCCTAAATACTTAAACCATTAAACCTATATAACCTAAATAATAAATAATAAATCTAATTTTTAATTGTATTCATTATAATTTTAAGTATACATTTTAATTATTTTTTTAGTTTATTTTTATAGAAATATTAATATCAAATTAAATAATGAGTGAGACATATATAATTTAAATAAATTATTTTTATGAAAAAAAATAAGCTTATAAAAATAAACAAAATTTCAAAAATTTAAAATTTTATTTATTAATATAATTTACTTTGATTTTGAATTATTTTGGTTTCTGCAAATATATTTTAATTAATATCTATCTTATTAATAATAGTTTATTATTTTATTTTTTGATCATTATAATAATATATATTAATAAATTTTTTTATATTGAATTTACATCAAATATAATTTTTAAGATTATTATAACTAAGTATTGTATTCATATTTTATAAATATTAAAAATTTTTATATTTTTAAAGGTTATAACATATGAAAATCACGAAAATTCATAAAAATAAATTTTTTGTTATTTCTTTGATTAAATAAAACCTATAAACACCTAAATGTGTAAACATATAAATCAATAAACTCATTAACCTCAAAACCACAAAAAACTTAAACAATTAAATAGTTATACCCTAAATAATAAATCATAAATCTCATTTTTATTAGTATTCATTATAATTTTAAATATACATTTTAATTTATTTATTAGTTTATTTTTATAAAAATATAAATTAAAAAATAAATTATTAGTGAGACAAATATAATTTAAAATTTTTATTTTTCATCAAAAAATATATAGGCTTATAAATGGATACAAAAATTTAAAAATTTATAATTAATATTTCGTAAAATATTTCACTTTGATTTTGAATCATTTTAGGTTTTTAAAATATATTTTAAACAATATTTTTATTATTAAAAATTGTTTATTACTTTTATATGATCATTATTATAATATATATAAATAAAATAGTTTATATTGAATTTATATGATATATAATTATTATGATTATTATTAATTCATATTATATTCACTTTTCAAAAAAAATTATAAATTATTATATTTTCAAAGTTTATAACATTCAAAAATGAAAAAAAATAACAAAAATAATTTTTTTTATTTTATTTTTTATATAAAACCTATAAACCACTAAATGACTAAAATTCTAAAATGACTAAAGTCCTAAACCCAGAAGCCCATAAATACTTAAAATATTAAATTAGTATAGTCCAAATAATAAATCATAAATCTAATTTTTATTAGTATTCATAAAAATTTAAATATTCATTTTAATTATTTATCAGTTTATTATTATAGAAATATTAATTACAAAAAAAATTATTAGTGCGACATATATAGTTTAAATATTTTATTTTTCATTAAAAAAATGCTTATAAAAAAGGCAAATTTTTATAAATAAATAATTATTATTTAGTAATATATCTTATTTTGATTTTGAATCATTTTAGATTTTACAATTATATTTTAATTTATATCATTCTTATAAATACTAGTTTATTAATTTATTTATTGATCATTATTATAATATCTATCAATAAAATTATTTATATTGAGTTTACATTATATATAATTATTAAGATTATTATAACTAAATATTATATTCACATTTAGAAAAAATTAAAAATTATTATATTTTCAAAGGTTATAACCTTCAAAAATTAAAAAAAAATAAAAAAATTAAATTTATTGTTTTTTCATTCTTTAAATAAAAACTATAAATCACTAAAGATCTAAACAATTAAATCACTAAACTCCTAAACCACAAAACACCTAAATACTTAAACCATTAAACAGGTATATCCTGAATAATAAATAATAAATCTTAATTTTATTTGAATTCATTATAATTTCTAAATAATCATTTTAATTATTTATTAGTTAATTCTTATAGAATTATAAATTACAAAATAAATTATGAGTAAGACAAATATAATTCAAATAATTTAGTTTTAAAAACAAAATTATAAACTTATAAAAAAAGCAAAACATTAAAAAAAATTATTATTTAGTAATATATTTTACTTTGATTTTGAATAAATTTAGATTTTGCAAATATATTTTAAATAATATCTATCTTATTAATACTAGTTATTAAATTTTTTTTGATCATTATTATAATATCTAGCAATGTAATTATTTATATTGAATTTAAATGACTTATAATTATTAAGATTATTATAACTTAATATTATATTTACATTTGAAAAAATTAAAAAATTATTATATTTTCAAATGTTATAACCTTAGAAAATGTGAAAAAATATAAAAAATAATTTTTTTTGTTATTTCATTGTTTAATTAAAACCTATAAATCAATAAATGCCTAAAAACATAAATCAATAAACTTTTAAATGTCAAAAGCTCTAAAAACTTAAACCATTAAACTGGTAATATTAATAATAATTCATAAATCTCATTTTAATTTTTATTCAGTATAATTTTAAATTTTTATTTTAATTATTTAAACATTTATTTTTTTAGAAATATTAATTACAAAATAAATTATTAGTAAGATAGATATAATTTAAATTAAACCGCTATTCCCTAAATAATAAAGAATAAATATCATTTTTTTCGTTATAATTTTAAATATTCATTTTAATATTTATTTGTTTATTTTTATATAAATATTAATTACAAAATAAATTATGAGTTAGAAAAATATAATTTATATAAATTATTTTTCATCAAAATAATATAGATAAACATTTAAAAAGAAACAAAATTTCAAAACAAACAATTATTATATAGTAATATATTTTGCTTTAATTCTGAATCATTTTTGGTTTTGTAATTATATTTTAATTGATATCTATCGTATTAATAATAGATTATTATTTTATTTTTTGATAATTATTAGAATATATATAAATAAAATTATTTATATTGAATTTATATGAAATATAAATATAATGATTATTATAACTAAATATTGAATTCACTTTTGAAAAAAAATTAAAAATTATTATATTTTCAAAGGTTATAACCTTTGAAAAGATCAAAAAATACATAAACCACTAAATATTGAATTCAAAGGTTATTTTATTTTTTAAATAAAACCTATAAACCACTAAATGCATACGTAATTAAATCAGTAAAATTTTAAACCATGTAATACCTAAATACATAAACCATTAAATCGCTATATAATACATAATAATTTATAAATCTAATTTTTATTTGTATTTATTATAATTTTAAATATTAATTTTAATTATTTATTAGTATATTTTTATAGAAATATTTATTATAAAATAAATTATGAGTGTGCCAAATATAATTTAAATAATTTATTTTTAATCAAAAAAAATATACGCTTATAAAAGAAGTAAATTTTTAAAAATTAAAAATTATTATCCATTAATATTTTTTACTTTAATTTTGAATCAATTTGGGTTTTGTAAATATTTTTCATTTAATATCTATATTATATTAATAGTTTATTAATTTAATTTTTGATCATTATTATAATATCTATCAATAAAATTGTTTATATTGAATTTATTAGATATATAATTAATAAAATTATTATAAGTAAATATTGTATTCACATTACAAAAAATTTATCTTATTATTATATTTTCAAAGGTTATAACCTATGAAAATGACAAAAAATTATAATTTTTTTTTGTTATTTTATTGTTTAAATAAAACATATAAACCACTAAATGCCTAAAAACATAAATCACTAAACTCATAAACGACAAAAATTCTAAATACTTAAAGTATTAAATAAGCATACATTAATAATAAATCATAAATCTCATTTTAATTTTTATTGAGTGTAATTTTAAATTTTTATTTTAATTATTTATCAGTTTGTTTTTATAAAAATATTAATTACAAAATAAATTATTTGTGAGACACATCTATTTTAAATAATTTATTTTTTATCAAAAAAAAATACATGCTTATAAAAAGAGGTAAAATTTTAAAAACAAAAATTTATTATTTTGTAATATATTTTATTTTGATTTTGAATCATTTTAGTTTTTGCAATTATATTTTAATTTATATGATTCTTAATTATAATAATTTATTAATTTTATATTGATCATTATTATAAAATAATTTTAATAAAATTATTTATATTGAGTTTACATTATATATAATTATTAAGAATATTATAACTAAATATTATATTAACATTTAAAAAAATGAAAAATTATTATATTTTCAAAGGTTATAACCTTCAAAAATAAAAAAAAATCAAAAAATTTAATTTTTTATTTTTTTATTCTTTAAATAAAAACTATAAATCACTAAAAGCCTACAAACTAAAATCACTAAACCCCAAAACACCTAAATACTTAAACTATTAAACTATTATATCCTGAATAATAAATAATAAATAATAAATAATAAATAATAAATATCAATTTTATTTGTATTCATTATAATTTTAAATATATATTTTAATTATTTATTAGTTTTTTTTATAGAATTATAAATTAAATATAAATTATGTGTAAGACAAATATAATTTAAATAATTTACTTTTAATAACAAAAAATATAAACTTATAAAAAGAAGCAAAACATCAAAGAAATTATTATTTACTATTATATTTTATTTTGATTTTGAATAAATTTTTGTTTTGCAAATATATTTTAAAAAATATCTATCTATTTAATAATAGTTTATTAATTTATTTTTTGATCATTTATATAATATCTATCAATATAATTGTTTATATTGAATTAACATGATATATAATTATTAAGATTATCATAACTAAATATAGTATTCACATATAAAAAAAATTAAAAATTGTTATATTTTCAAAGGTTATAACCTTCAAAAATGATAAAAATAACAAAAATAAATTTTGTGTTATATCATTGTTTAAATAAAACTTATAAACTATTAAATGCCTAAATACATAAATCTCTAAACTTTTAAACCCCGATGCCCTTAAATACCTAAACCTTTAAACTCGTAAACCTTAAATATAATTTAAATAATTTATAGAAATATTAATTACAAAATAAATTATGAGTGACAATCATAATTTAAATAATATATTTTTCAACAAAAAAAAATTATAAGCTTATAAAATGATGAAAAAACTTTACAAAAAATTTTATTTAGTAATAAATTTGACTTTGATTTTGAATCATTTTAGGTTTTTTTAATATATTTTAATTTATATCTATCATATTAATAAATGTTTATTTATTTATTTTTTTATAATTGATATAATTTTATCAATAAAATTGTTTATATTAGTTTATATTATATAAAGTTATAATTATTATTATTACTAAATATTGTATTCACTTTTTTAAAAAATTTTAAAATTATTATATTTTCAAATGTTATGACATTTTAATATTTGAAAAAATATCAAAAATAAATTTTTTGTTATTTCATTGTTTAAATAAAAAAGCTATAAACCATTAAATGCCTAAATACTTAAATCAATAAATTCTAAATCTCGAAAACACTAAATAGATAAATTTTTTAAATAGGTATATCCTAAATAATAAATAATAAATAATAAATCTCATTTTTATTTTTTATATTATAATTTTAAATATTCATTATAATTATTTATTTGTTTATTTTTATATAAATATTATATACAAAATAAATATTGAGTTAGAAAAATATAATTTATATAAATTATTTTTCAGCAAAAAAAATATCGATAAACTTATTAAAAGATGAAAAAAATTAAAAACAAAAAATTATTATATAGTAATATAATTTACATTGTTTCTGAATCATTTTAGGTATTGTAATTGTATTTTAATTGATATCTAACTTATTAATAATAGATTATTAATTTATTTTATGATCATTATTAAAATATTTATCAATAAAAATATTTATATGATATATAGATTTAATAATTATTATAACTAAATATTCTATTCACTTTTGAAAAAAATTTTAAAATTATTATATTTTCAAAGGTCATAACATTTGAAAATGTAAAAAAACAAATATATATATATATATATATATTATTTCATTGTGTAAAGAAAACCTATAAATCACTAAATGCCTAAACACTTAAATCACTATACTACAAAATCTCGATACCCCTAAATAGATAATCGTTTAAACGGGTATACCCTAAATAATAATTAATAAATCTCATTTTTATTTGTTTTCATTATAATTTAAAAAATTCATTTTGATTGTTTAGTTTTTTATTTATATATATATATTAATTATAAAATAAATTATGAGTTAAAAATATAATTTATAAAAATTATTTTTCATCACAAAATAGATAAGCTTATAAAAAGAATAAAAATTTAAAAACAAATAATTATTATTAAGTAATATATTTTGCTTTGCTTTTAAATTATTTTAGGTTTTGATATTATATTTTAAGTAATATCAATCTTATTCATAATAGATTTTTAATTTATTTTTTGATAATTATTAGAATATCTATCAATAAAATTGTTTATATTGAAATTATATGATATATAATTATTATGATTATTATAAATAAATATTTGTTCACTTTTAAAAAAAATTTAAAAATTATAATATTTGCAAATGTTATAACCTTTGAAAATATCAAAAAATAATAAAAATAGATTTTTTTTATTTTTTTATTAAAAAAAACCTATAAACAACTAAATGCATACACAGTTAAATCAGTAAACTCCTAAACTCCACAATGCCCAAATACATAAATAATTAAACTGATATATACTACTTAATATTTAATAAATCTAATTTTATTTCTTTTTATTATAATTTTAAAAATTCATTTTAATTATTTATTAGTTTATTTTTATAGAAATATTTATTAAAAAATAAATTATTAGTGCGACAAATATAATTTAATTAATTTATTTTTAATAAAAAAAAATATACGCTTATAAAAGAAGTAGAATTTTAAAAATTAAAAATTATTATCCAGTAATATATTTTACTATAATTTTGAATCAATTTGGATTTTATAAATATTTTTTAATTAATATCTATATTTCTATTAATATTTTATTAATTTAATTTTTGATCATTATTATATTAATATCAATTAAATTTATTTATATTGAATTTATATGATATATAATTATTAATATTATTAAAACTAAATATTATATTCAATTTTCAAAAAATTGTAAATATTATTATATTTTCAAAGGTTATAACCTATTAAAATAATAACAAATTATAGAAATTTTTTTTGTTATTTTATTCTTTTATATAAAACCTATAAACCACTAAAGCCTAAAAATATAAATCACTAAACTCCTAACGACAAAACCTCTAGATACTTAAATTATTAAACTGGTATACAATAATAATAAATCTTAAATCTCATTTTAATTTTTATTGAGTATAATTTTAAATTTTTATTTTAATTATTTATCAGTTTATTTTTATAAGAATATTAATTACAAAATAAATTATTAGTGAGACGGATCTAATTTAAATTAAACTGGTATCCCTAAATAATAAATAATAAATCTCAAATTTTTTCATTATAATTTTAAATATTCATTTTAATTAATTAATTATTTATTTATATATAAATATTAATTACAAAAAAAATTATGATTTAGAAAAATATAATTTATATAAATTATTTTTCATTAAAAAAATATAGATAAATTTATTAAAAGAACAAAAAATTTAAAAAACAAAAAATTATTATATATTAATATATTTTTATTTGCTTATGAATCATTTTAAGTTTTGTAATTATATTTTAATTAATATCTATCTTATTATTATTGGATTATTAAATTATTTTTGATTATTATTAGAATATTTATCAATAAAATTGCTTATATTGAATTTATATTATATATAAATATAATGATTAGTATAACTAAATATTGTATTCACATTTCAAAAAAATTTAAAAATTATTATATTTTCAAAGGTTTTAACCTTTGAAAATATAAAAAATAATAAAAATAAATTTTTTGTTATTTTATTTTTTAAATAAAACCTATAAACCACTCAATGCTAGGGGTGCTTATGGGACGAGATGGGATGGGGATAACAAATCCCCAGTCCCTTCCCACAGTTCGGAGATTTTTTTTGAAGATCCATACCCGTCCCATAGGTTGAAAATATCAGAAAGGGATGGGACGGAGATCGGGGATTTTGGGTAGGATAAAACGGTTCCGGGACGGAACGGAGTTCAGACATTTTTTTTAATTTATTTTCTTCAAACCGGCCAAGTTAGTTCATGTCGAAACCTTTTGTTGTACCATTTATCATTCCTTAGTTATGTTTCTTTCAAACTCAAATTAGGCCAATTTTGTTTTGTCAAATAGGCTGAATACCGCAAATGAGTTCCATTACATTGTCAAAAGCTTTGATGTGTAGAAAAGGATAGAAATGTTAAATAAACGGAACCGAGTTGTGTGCTTAATTTGGTTCTTTGTTTTTTCACAAGTTAGCTTTGTTCAGCCGAGTGAAAGTTTACCATAATAGCAATACTATATTTTTTTAAAAAATTACTTAAAATATTAAGGAATAGCTAAAGATGACCACAAACATTGGTAGCAGCAATTACTACTTAAGTAATTGCTAAATTAGGAAGCTTAATATAACAAAAAAATACAACTAATAACAACCATGATAATAATCATTTCAAAGGTCCATCCCGGAACATCAATGAAAATCCAAACCCAATTAATTATCTCTTCTACAATTCCTCCCTTTTATTCCTCCACTGTGGAAGGACAACCAGATATGAAAAAGTGTTAATCATGTAGACATAAATTGATAAGATGAAAGAGTAATAAAAAAACAAAATATTACCTTATAAAATTTAATACAACCATTCCAAATTTAGTTGGCCAACTATAGTTGGAAGAATATTTGGATCTTGTTACCCATCTGAAAATTGTAATTGAACCATATTTTTATGAAATTGAATGAATAAAATAAGTAAAAGTGAAATTAAAATTTACAAGATTTGTATACTAACCTAATTCATTTTCATCAAGGTCTTGAACTAATTCTTCAATTTAAATAGGTTTGTTTGAGCTTCTCAACCAATCTTGTAGACATATGAGAACTTCAGCTGTAATAGGTGTTAAAGAACTCTTAAATTTATCTAAAGTTCTTCTCACAGTGCTAAATGTAGATTCGTAGGCCACAACAGATGCTTGGATAGCAAATACATCCCTAGCTACATTTTCCAAAGAAGGATACCTAACCTCATTTACGTTCCACCAGTTTAGAAGATTAAAATCTATTCAATTTTTTTCAAGTTTGTCGTCCAAGTACCTATCCAACTCTTCCAAAGCTGCAACTTCTTGTTCATTCTCCAATTCAACAAAAAAATTTAACAACATAAGTATCACTACCATCAAAGAAATCATCATTTTTCTTCAACACAATTAAGAGAAATCATCTTCTTTTGAAAATTCAACAACATAAGTATCACTACCATCAAAGAAATCATCATTTTTCTTCAACACAATAGAAGAGAAATCATCTTCTTTTGATTCAACTTCATTTAAATCTTTATAATCATCCATCATCTCATTTAAAGCATTTATAACCTTTTTCACCAAATTTTTAGCCAATTCCTCTCCTAGTTTGCTAAGTGAACATAAACTTGAGATATTTGAGCTTACATCTAGGATCCAACACTAATGCTACAAAAATCATAATATTTATTGACTGAAGATAAACCCAATATTTGTTGAATTTATGCATCAATTTCATACCCATTTCAGACACTATTGTATCTCTATTATATTCACAAAGCTAATTTTGTTAAAAAATTCGAATAATCTCATGAAAATAAACACTAGAGGTAGAATATTATGAGCCAGAAAATTAACAAGTTACCTCATAAAAGGTTTTCAAGAAATGAGACAAAATTTTGGCATTTCTTCAGTCTCTCTCAGTTGGAATGTTCGAACCAAACTCCTTTAAAAACCTTTTGTCTTTGTCATCCAACTTATAAAATTCTTTTTGTTATTTTATATCAGTTTGTAGCATCAAATAAGATGAATTCCATATTGTAGGACAATCTAATTGCAATGAAGATCCATATGTCAAGTTTGCTTCTTCAACACATAAATTAAACATATGTAATCTTTTAGGACTGCTCCTCACATATTTCACCACACCTCTAATTTTTGAATAGCACCCTTAACTACTGCAATGCCATCTCTGATAATTAAGTTTAGGATATGAGCACAACATCTCATATGAAAATGCTCGCCTCTCAAAGGTACAACACTTTTCTTAACAAGTCTTTTTTCAATTGTTCAACTGCAACATCATTATTTTATGCATTGTCAACAGTAATGCATATAAACTTTATAAAACCCCATTCATTCATGCAAAACTCAATAGCATTTCTAATATTAACTCCAAAAGACTTTTAATTACACAAAAGTTCTAAAGCCTTTTATGCATATTCCATTAAGAATCATTGAAATGAACAGTCAAACATTTATAAGACAAATTTTGAATGCTAGTCCAAGTGTCGGTAGTCAATGAAACTCTACAACAATGAGATGATATGCTATCAAATAATTTATTCTTTTCCTTCACAAACAAAGAAAAAAAATCCCTCACTATAGAGTACCTAGATGGAATTTTAAATTGAGGCACACTAACTTCACAAAACTCGTTAAACTCATCCCTCTCAACAAAACAAAAAGACAATTCATCTTTTATGATCATTTTCACCAAAGCCTCCCTAACTAGTTTTTGATCAAATTGCCAACAAGTTAATTGTTATTTTCTGAACTTGTACCTTTAGTGAAACTCAACAAAGATTTTGACTTGTCTTTACCTTTGTGAGCTTTTATTAATTCTTTTTTGCGTGGCAATTTCCTACAAGTCTCTTTCAAGTATTTTCATAAACCCGAAGTACCTTGATCACTTTTTGCCAAATATTCTTTCCTATACCATATACAAGCTGCCCTACCAGTTTCATTTCCCTCTGAATCAACTAATATCTCATAAGTTTCCCAACCAGCAGACTTATACTTTTTATGAGCTTGAGGTTAAGATGTACCTTGTCTTTATTTTACAATTGGAATTGAAGAACCTACCGTAACAATAGGAGGGTTCGTGAAAGGATGATGATTGGATTTACCAGTACTTTGATCATTTGAGATGTGATCATCTTTAATTTATTGTATTTTTTGTTTAGCTCTGAATTGTGCCATCTACATTGCCATTAATTAATATGATATGTTAAGCATAAATACATATAAATATTTCAAACAAGCAAGCTCTACAAAACTGACTATAACAGATTCAGCCAACTCATTTGGCCCAACCACAACACGACATCCAATACTCAACAAAACTGACTAAGACACATAATAATAATAATTAATCACTCAATTCTCGTCCGAAAAACAATCCAAAAGGCTAGTGGCATTTGAGACATGGTGGAGGCAACCAGAAGTGCGACGGACAAGGACTGGACCTAACTTAACACGGTTGGAATGGTGTGAGGTGGCCTGGAACTCATTGGAACATCAATAGGTGCGTCAGAATTGGATGGGCAGTAGCGGAATTGGTGGCATCATCATGTTATATATATATATATTGCTGGTTCTAGTATCGGTTTATTAGGACGAGCCGGTTCTTGGGATGAATATTGCTTAAGATCCGGACCCGTCCCAAAAGATAAAATACGCGATAGAATGATACGGGAAAAGTTAAAGTCAATTGATTTTTCTCAGTCACTATTCTTTCAGGACAAGACTTCGGGTCGGGTCGTGAATCTCCGAGTCCCGTGAGCAGCCCTACTAAATGCATGTAAAGTTAAATCAATGAACTCCTAAACCGCGTAATGCCTAAATACATAAACTATTAAACCACTAAATACTACTTAATAATTAATAAATCTATTTTTTATTGCTGTTTATTATATTTTTAAATATTCATTTTAATTATTTATTAGTGTATTTATTTAGAAATATTTATTACAAAATAAATAATGAGTGGGAGAAATATAATTTAAATAATATATTATTTATCTAATAAAAATATATGCTTATAAAAGAAGTATAAATTTAAAAATTAAAAATTATTATCAAGTAATATAAGTTACTTTAATTTCGAATCAATTTGGGTTTTGTAAATATTTTTTAATTAATATCTATCTTAATATTAAGAGTTTATAAATTTAATTTTTGATCATTATTATAATATCTATCAATAAAATTATTTATATTGAATTTATATGATATATAATTATTAATATTATTATAACAAAATATCGTATTAAAGTTTCAAAAAATTTTAAATATTATTATATTTTAAAATGTTATAACCTATGAAAATGATAAAAAATTATAGAAATTTTTTTTGTTATTTTATTTTTTAAAATAAAACCTATAAACCATTAAAAGCCTAAAAACATACATCGCTAAAATAAATTATTAGTGAGATAGATTTAATTTAAATTAAACCGGTAACCGTAAATAATAAATAATAAATCTCATTTTTTTATTATAATTTTAAATATTCATATTAATTAATTAATTATTTATTATATATAAATATTAATTACAAAATAAATTGAGTTAGACAAATATAATTTATATAAATTATTTTTCATCAAAAAATTATTGATAAACTTTTTAATAGAAAAAAAAATTTCAAAATAAAAAATATTATATAGTAATATATTTTGCTTTTTTTCTGTATCATTTTAGGTTTTGTAATTATATTTTAATTGATATCTATATTATTAATAATAGATTATTAATTTATTTTTTGATCATTATTAGAATATTTATCAATAAAATTGTTTATATTTAATTTATATGATATATATATTTAATGATTATATTAACTAAATATTGAAGTCACTTTTGAAAAAAATTTTAAAATTATTATATTTTCAATGTATATAACCTTTGAAAATGTGAAAAAATAAAAAAAAATATTTTTTTTGATATTTCATTATTTAAATAAAACCTATAAACCACTAAATGCCTAAACACTTAAATCAATAACTCCTAAATCTCTAAAACCCTAAATAATAAATAATAATCCTTTTAAACCGGTAATCCTAAATAATAAATAAAAATCTCAATATTGTATTTTTCATTATAATTTTAAATATTCATTTTAATTATTTATTTGTTTATTTTTATATAAATACTATTTACAAAATAAATTATGAGTTAGAAAATATAATTTCTATAAATTATTTTTCATCGAAAAATATAGATAAACTTATAAAAAGAATAAAAAATTTTAAAACTAAAATTTATTATAAAGCAATATAGTTTGATCTCCTTCTGAATCATTTTAGATTTTGTAATTATATTTTAATTGATATCTATGTTATTAATAATTGTTTATTAATTTATTTTTTGATCATTATTATAATATTTATCAATAAAATTGTTTATATTGAATTTATATGATATATTAATATAATGATTATTATAACTAAATATTGAATTCATTTTGAAAAAAATTTAAAAATTATTATATTTACAATAGTTATAAACTTTGAAATTATAAAAAAATAATAAAAAATAAATTGTATGTTATTTTATTTTTTAAATAAAACCTATAAACCACTAAATGCATACACAGTTATATCAGTAAACTCCTAAACCCCGTAATGCCTAAATACATAAACCTATTAAACTGCTATATACTACTTAATAATTAATAAATTGAATTTTTATTTCAATTTATTATTATTTTAAATATTCATTTTAATTATTTATTAGTTTATTTCTATAGAAATTTATATTACAAAATAAATTATGAGTGCGACACATATAATTTAAATAATTTATTTTAATTAAAAAATATATATACGCTTATAAAAGAAGTAAAAATTTAAAAATAAAAAATTATTATCCAGTAATATATTTTTCTTTAATTTTGAATCAATTTGGGTTTTGTAAATATTTTTTAATATATATATATCTTATTATTAATAGTTTATTAATTTAATTTTTTATCATTATTATAATATCTATCAATAAAAGTATTTATATTGAATTTATATCATATATAATTATTAATATTATTATAACTAAATATTATATTCAGATTTCAAAAAATTTTAAATATTAATTTATTTTTAATTGTTATAACCTTTGAAAATCAGAAAAAATCTAAAAAAAAATTTTCTTTTTATTATATAAAGAAAACCTATAAACCACTAAATGCCTAAAAACATAAATTGATAAACTCCTAAACGAAAAACTCTTAAATAATCAAACCATTAAAACGGTATACCATATATAATAAATCATAAATCTCATTTTAATTTCTATTCATTATAATTTTAAATATTCATTTTAATTATTTATTAGTTAATTTTTATAGAAATATTAATTACAAAATAAATAATGAGTTAGACAAATATAATTTTAATAATTTATTTTTAATCAAAAAAAATATAAGCTTATAAAAAGAAGTAAAAATTTAAAAACATAAAAGTATTATTTAGTAATATATTTTACTTTGATTTTGAATCATTATATATAGGTTTTGAAATTATATTTTAATTGTTATCAATCTTATTAATAAAAGTTTATTAATCTATTATTTGATCATTTTTATAATATATAACAATAAAATTACTTATATTCAATATAAATTTCTTATAATTATTAAGATTATTCTAACTAAATATTATATTTACATTTGAAAAAAATTAAAAATTATTATATTTTCAAAGGTTATAACCTTCAAAAATGATAAAAAATCACAAAAATAATTTTTTTTATTTTTTCTTATTTAAATAAAACTTATAAACCACTAAATGACTAAAAGTTAAATATCTAGAATCCTAAACCCCAAAACCCCCTAAATACTTAAACCATAAAACCTATATAACCTAAATAATAAATAATAATAAATCTAATTTTTATTTGTATTCATTATAAGTTTAAATATTCATTTTAATTATTTTTTAGTTTATTTTTATAGAAATATTAATTACAAAATTAATAATGAGTGAGACATATATAATTTAAATAAATTATTTTTTATGAAAAAAAATAAGCTTATAAAAATAAACAAAATTTCAAAAATTTAATATTTTATTTAGTAATATAATTTACTTTGATTTTGAATTATTTTGGGTTCTGCAAATATATTTTAATTAATATATATCTTATTAATAATAGTTTATTAATTTATTTTTGATCATTTTTATAATATATATTAATACGTTTTTTATATTTAATCTACAACAAATATAATTATTAAGATTATCATAACTAAGTATTATATTCATATTTTAGACCTATTAAAAAATTATTATATTTTTAAAGGTTATAATCGTTGAAAATCACGAAAATTCATAAAAATAAATTTTTTGTTATTTAATTGATTAAATAAATTATGTAAATAGCTAAATGTGTAAACATATAAATCAATAAACTCATTAACCCCAAAACAACAATAAACTTAAACCATTAAATAGGTTTACCCTAAATAATTAATCATAAATCTCATTTTTATTAGTATTCATTATAATTTTAAATATACATTTTAATTATTTATTAGTTTATTTTTATAAAAATATAAATTAAAAAATAAATTATTAGTGAGACAAATATAATTTAAATATTTTATTTTTCATCAAAAAATATATAGGTTTATAAATGGATTCAAAAATTTAAAAATTTAAAATTAATATTTCATAAAATATTTCATTTTTATTTTGATTCATTTTAGGTTTTCAAAATATATTTTAAACAATATTTATCTTATTAATAATTGTTTATTACTTTTATATGATCATTATTATAATATATATCAAAAAAATTGTTTATTAGAATTTATATGATATATAATTATTATGATTATTATTACTTCATATTATATTAACTTTTCAAAAAAAATTATAAATTATTATATTTTCAAAGTTTATAACATTCAAAAATGATAAAAAATAACAAAAATAATTTTTTTTATTTTATTTTTTATATAAAACCTATAAACCACTAAATGACTAAATTCTAAAATGACTAAACTCCTAAACCCCGAAGCCCATTAATACTTAAAATATTAAATTAATATATTCCAAATAATAAATCATAAATCTAATTTTTATTAGTATTCATAAAAATTTAAATATTCATTTTAATTATTTATCAGTTTATTATTATAGAAATATTAATTACAAAAAAAATTATTAGTGCGACATATATAGTTTAAATAATTTATTTTTCTTTAAAAAAATGCTTATAAATAAAGGCAAATTTTTAAAAATAAATAATTATTATTTATTAAAATATCATTTTTTGATTTTGAATTATTTTAGATTTTACAATTATATTTTAATTTATATCATTCGTATAAATACAAGTTTATTAATTTATTTATTAATCATTATTATAATATGTATTAATAAAATTCATTATAGTAAGTTTAGATTATATATAATTATTAAGTTTATTATAACTAAATATTATATTCACATTTAAAAAAAATTTAAAATTATTATATTTTCAAAGGTTATAACCTTCAAAAATTTAAAAAAATCAAACAATTAAATTTTTTGTTTTTTCATTCTTTAAATAAAAACTATAAATCACTAAAGGTCTAAACAATTAAATCAACTTACTCCTAAACTACAAAACACCTAATTACTTAAACCATTAAACTGGTATATCCTGAATAATAAATAATAAATCTCAATTTTATTTGTATTTATTATAATTTTAAATAATTATTTTAATTATTTATTAGTTTATTATTATAGAATTAGAAATTACAAAATAAATTATGAGTAAGCCAGATATAATTTAAATAATTTATTTTTAATAACAAAAATATAAACTTATCAAAAAAGCAAAACAGAAAAAAAAATTATTATTTACTAATATATTTTACTTTGATATGAATAAATTTAGATTTTGCAAATACTTTTTAAATAATATCACTATTATTAATAATATTATATTAATTAATTTTATGATCATTATTATAATATCTAGCAATGTAATTATTTATATAGAATTTAAATGACTTATATTTATAAAGATTATTATAAATAAATAGTATATTTACATTTGAAAAAAAATTAAAAATTTTTATATTTTCAAACGATATAACCTTCAAAAATTAGAAAAAATAAAAAAAATAAATTTTATGTTATATCATTGTTTAAATAAAACTTATAAACCATTAAATCTCTAAACACTTAAATCTCTAAACTCCTTAACACAAAAGCCTCTAAATGCTTAAACCTTTAAACTCCTAAAGCTTAATTATAATTTAAATAATTTTTAAAAATATTAATTACAAACTAAATTATGAGTGATACAAATTAAATTTAAATAATTTATTTTTCATCAAAAAAAAATATATAAGCTTATAAAAAGAAGCAAAAACTAAAAAACAAAAATTATTATTTAGTAATAAATTTTAGTTTGATTTTCAATAATTTTAGGGTTTGCGATTATATTTTAATTTATATCTATCATATTAATAATAGCATATTAATTTATTTTTTTATAATTGAATTAATATAAATCAATAAAATTCTTTATATTTTGTTTAGATTATATATATTTATAATGATTATTATTACAAAATATTGTATTCACATTTTTAAAAAATTTTAAAACTATTATATTTTCAAAGGTTATACCTTTAAAAATGTGATAAAATATCAAAAATAATTTTTTTATTATTTCATGATTTAAATAAATCCTATAAACCACTAAATGCCTAAATACTTAAATCAATAACTTTTAAATATCTAAAACCCTAAAAAAATAATTCTTTTAAATTAGTATATCCTAAATAATAAATAATAAATAATAAATCTCAATATTATTTTTTTCATTATAATTTAAAATATTCATTTTAATTATTTATTCATTTATTTTTATATAAATATTAATTACAAAATAAATTATGAGTTAGACAAATATAATTTATATAAATTATATTTTATCGAAAAATATAGATAAACTTATAAAAAGAATAAAAAAAATTAAAAACTAAAATTTATTATATAGTAATATATTTTGCTCTCCTGAATCATTTTAGATTTTGTAATTATATTTTAATTGATATCTATCTTATTAATAATTATTTATTAATTTATTTTTTTATCATTATTAGAATATTTATCAATAAAATTGTTAATTTTGAATTTATATGATATATAAATATAATGCTTATTATAATTAAATATTGAATTCACTTTTTAAAAAAAAATTAAAAATTATTATATTTACCAAGGTTATAACCTTTAGAAATATGAAAAAATAATAAAAATAAATTTTATATTATTTTATTTTTTAAATGCATACACAGTTATATCAGTAAACTTCTAAACCACATAATGCCGAAATACATAAACAATTAAAACTGCTATATACAACTTAATAATTAATAAATTGAATTTTTATTTCAATTTATTATTATTTTAAAAATTCATTTTAATTATTTATTAGTTTATTTTTATAGAAATTTTTATTACAAAATAAATTATAAGTGCGACACATATAATTTAATAATTTATTTTAATCAAAAAATATATATACGCTTTTAAAAGAAGTAATAAAGAAGTATTAGTAAAAATTTAAAATTATTATCAACTAATATATTTACTTTAATTTTGAATCAATATGGGTTTGTATATATTTTTTAATTAATATCTATCTTATTATAAATATTTTATTAATTTAATTATTGATCATTATTATAATATCTATCAATAAAATTGTTTATATTTATTTTATATGATATAGAATTATTATAATTTTTATAATGAAATATTGTATTCAAATTTCAAAAAATTTTAAATATTATTAAATTTTCAAAGGTTGTAAAATTTGAAAATCACAAAAAATTACAATTTTTTTTATTATTTTATTGTTTAAATAAAACCTATAAATCACTATATGCATAAAAACATAAATCGCTAAACTCCTAAATGAGAAAACTTCAAAATACTTAAACCATTAAACTGGTATACATTAATAATAAATCATAAATCTCATTTTGATTTTTATTCAAAATAATTTTAAATTTTTATTTTAATTATTTATCAGTTTATTTTTATAGAAATATTAATTAAAAAATAAATTATTAGTGATACAGATATAACTTAAATTAAACTAGTAAACACAAAATAATAAATAATAAATCTCATTTTTTTTCATTATAAATTTTAATATTCATTTTAAATATTCATTTTTTATTTTTATATAAATATTAATTAAAAAATAAATTATGAGTTAGACAAATATAATTTATGTAAATTATTTTTAATCAAAAAAATATAGATAAACTTTTAAAATAAAAAAAATTTCAAAACAAAAAATTATTATATAGTAATATATTTTTCTTTGCTTATAAATGATTTTATGTTTTGTAAGTATATTTTAATTAATATCTATCTTATTAATAATAGATTATTAATTTATTTTTTGATCATTATTATAATATTTATCACTAAAATTGTTTATGTTAAAATATGATATATAAATATATTGATTATTATAACTAAATATTGAATTCACTTTTGAAAAAAAGTGAATTCAATATTTACTATAAATATATAAATATATTTATAGTAAATATATAAATATATTGTTTATGTTAAAAACATTTATTTTTATTATTTTAAAATAAACAATATATAAATATATTGTTTATGTTAAAATAATAAAAATAAATGTTTTGTTATTTTATTTTTTAAATAAAACCTATAAACCACTAAATGCATACACAATTAAATTTGTAAACACACCCCGTAATACCTAAATATATAAACCATTAATCTACTATATAATACATTATAATTAATAAATCTAATTTTAATTTCTATTTATTTTAGTTTATGTATTCATTTTAATTATTTATTAGTTCATTTTTATAGAAATATTTATTATAAAATAAATTATGAGTGGGACAAATATAATTAAAATAATTTATTTCTAATCAAAAAAAATATATACGCTTATAAAAGAAGTAAAAATTTAAAAATTAAAAATTATTATCCAGTAATATATTTTACTTTAATTTTGAATCAATTTGGGTTTCGTAAATATCTTTTAATTAATATCTATCTTATTATTAATAGTTTATTAATTTAATTTTTAATCATTATTATAATATCTCTCAATATAATTATTTATATTGAATTTATACATATGAAAATGAGAAAAAATTTTATAACTAAATATTATTTAATTATTATAACGAAATATTATATTCACATTTTAAAAAATTTTAAATATTATTATATTTTCAAAGGTTATAACATATGAAAATCAGAAAAAATTACAAATTTTTTTCGTTATTTTATTGATTAAATAAAACCAATAAACCACTAAATGCCTAAAAACATAAATCTCTAAACTCCTAAAAGACAAAACCTCTAAATACTTAAACCATTAAACTAGTATATATTAATAATAAATCATAAATATAATTTTAATTTTTATTCAGTATAATTTTAAATTTTTTTTTAATTAATTTTCAGTTTATTTTTATAGAAATATTAATTACAAAATAAATTATTAGTCAGACAGATCTAATTTAAATTATACCGGTATACCTTAAATAAAATAGAATAAATCTCATTATTTTTAATTATAATTTTAAATATTCATTTTAATTATTTATTTGTTTATTTTTATATAAATATTAATTACAAAATAATTTATAAGTTACACAAATAAAATTTATGTAAATTATTTTTCATGAAAAAATTATAAATAAACTTTTTGAAAGGAAAAATTATTATATAGTAATATATTTTGCTTTGCTTATGAATCATTTTAGGTCTTGTAATTATATTTTAATTGATATCAATCTTATTAATAATAGATTATTAAGTTATTTTTTCATCAATATTAGAATATTTATCAATAAAAATGTTTATATTGAATTTATATGATATATAAATATAATGATTATTATATCTAAATATTGTATTCACTTTTGACAAAAATTTTAAAATTATTATATTTTCAAAGGTTATAACCTTTGAAAAAAATGAAAAAATAAAAAAAAATATTATTTCTTTGTTATTTTATTGTTTAAATAAAACCTATACATCACTAAATGTTCAAAGATTTAAATAACTAAACTACAAAATCCTGATACCTCTATATAGATAATTCGTTAAATTAGTATACCCTAAATAATAATTAATAAATTTCATTTTTATTTGATTTCATTATAATTTAAAAAATTAATTTTGATTGTTTAGTTTTTTATTTTTATATATGTATTAATTATAAAATAAATTATGTGTTAAAAATATAATTTATAAAAATTATTTTTAATCAAATAATTGATAAGCTTATAAAAAGAATAAAAATTTAAAAACATATAATTATTATTTAGTAATATATTTTTCTTTGATTTTGAAAAATTTAAGATTTGATATTATATTTTAAGTAATATCAATCTTATTCATAATAGATTTTTAATTTATTTTTTGAAAATTATTAGAATGTCTATCAATAAAATTGTTTATATTGAATTTATATGATATATAATTATTATGATTATTATAAATAAATATTGTATTTACTTTTGAAAAAAATTGAAAATTATTATATTTTCAAAGGTTATAATCTTTAAAATGAGAAAAATAATAAAAATAAATTTTTTATTATTTTATCTTTTAAATAAACCCTATAGACCATTAAATGCTTACTTACTTAAATTAGTAAGCTCATAAACCTCGAAACCCCTAAATACATAAAGATTTTAACATCTATATACTACTTAATAAATAATAAATCTCATTATTTATTTATTTATTATACTTTTAAATATTCATTTTAATTATTCATAGTTAAATTTTTTAAAAAAATTAATTACAAAATAAATTTCGAGTCAGACAAATATTATTTAAATAATTTTTTTTTTTTTAAATCTAAGATTATAAAAAGAAGGAAAAATTTAAAAATTAAATATTATTATTTAGAAATATATTTTAATTTGTTTTTGAATCATTTTGTGTTATGTAAATATATTTTAATTAATATTTATATTATTAATAAAAGTTTATTAATTTAATTTTTGATCATTATTATAATATTATCATTAAAGTAGTTTATATTGAATTTATATGATATATAATTAGTAATATTAATATAATTATCCTTAGTATTCACATTTCAAAAAATTTTAAAAATTATTTTATTTTTAAAGGTTATAACCTTTGAAAATCAGAAAAAATTCTAAAAAAAATTATTATTTTTATTATATACATAAAATCTATAAACCACTAAAAACCTAAAAACATAAAATGATAAACTCTTAAACGACAAAACTCCTAAATAATCAAACCATTAAACCTGGATACCACATATAATAAATCATAAATCTCATTTTAATTTGTATTCATTATAATTTTAAATATTCATTTTATTTATTTATTAGTTTATTTTTTATAGAAATATTAATTAAAAAATAAATAATGAAAGAGACAGCTATAATTTTAATAATTTATTTTTAATCAAAAAAATATAAGCTTATAAAAAGAAGTAAAAATTTAAAAACACAAAATTATTATTTAGTAATATATTTTACTTGGATTTTGAATCATTATATACAGGTTTTGCAATTATATTTTAATTGCTATCAATCTTATTAAGAATAGTTTATTAATTTATTATTTGATCAATTTTATAATATATAATAATAAAATTACTTATATTGAATTTAAATGTCTTATAATTATTAAGATTATTATAACTAAATATTATATTTACTTTTGAAAAAAATTTAAAAATTATTAGATTTTCAAGGGTTATAACCTTCAAAAATGATAAAAAATCACAAAAATAATTTTTATATTATATTATTATTTAAATAAAACTTATAAACCACTAAATGCCTAAACATTTAAATCTCTAGACTCCTAAACCCCAAAGCCCAGAAATACTTAAGCCTTTAAATTAGTATACTCTAAATAATAAATAAAAAATCTCATTTTTATTAGTATTCATTATAATTTTAAATATTAATTTTAATTCTTTATTAGTTTATTTATATAAAAATATTAATTACAAAATAAATTATTAGTGAGATAGATATAAAATAAATAATTTATTTTTTGACAAAAAAATATAAAATTATAAAAAGAGGTAAATTTTTAAAACAAAATATTATTATTTAATAATTTATTTTAATTTTAAATTTGAATAATTTTAGATTTTGCAATTATATTTTAATTAATATCATTCTAATTAATAATAGTTTATTAATTTATTTATTGATCATTCTTATAATATCTATTAATAAAATTATTTATATTGATTTTAAAATTTATATAATTATCAAGCTTATTATAACTAAATATTATATTCAGATTTTAAAAAAAATTAAAAATTATTATATTTTCAAAGTTATACCCTTCAAAAATTAGATAAAATCACTTAAGGCATAAACATTTAAATGACTAAACACAAAAACACCTAAATACTTAAACCATTAAACATGTATATCCTTAATAAAAAATAATAAATCTCAATTTTATTTGTATTCATTATAATTTTAAATATATATTTTAATTATTTATTAGTTTATTTTTATAGAATTATTAATTACAAAATAATTTATGAGGAAGAAAAATATAATTTAATTAATTTATTTTTAATAATAAAAATATTAACTTATACAAAAAGCAAAATATTTAAAAAATTATTATTTAGTAATATATACTTTGATTTTGAATAAATTTAGATTTTGCAAATATATTTTAAATAATATCTATCTTATTAATAATAGTTTATTAATTTATTTATTGATCAATATTATAATATCTAGCAATGTGATTATTTATATTGAATTTAAATGACTTATATTTATTAAGATTATCATAACTAAATATTATATTTACATTTGAAAAAAATATAGAAATTTTTATATTTTCAAAGGTTATAACCTTCAAAAATATTAAAAAAAATAAAAAATAAATTTCTTGTTATATCATTGTTTAAATAAAACTTATAGACCACTAAATGCATAAACACTTAAATCTATAAACTCCTAAACACAAAAGCCTCTAAATTCTTTAAACTTTAAACTCGTAAACCCTAAATATAATTTAAATAATTTATTTTTCATCAAAAAAAATATAAGCTTATAAAGAGAAGCAAAAACTAAAAAACAAAAATTATTATTTGGTGATAAATTTTACTTTGATTTTGAATATTTTTTAGGTTTTCGAATTATATTTTAATTTTTATCTATCATATTAATAATAGCATATTAATTAATTTTTTGATAATTAATATAATATCTATCAATAAAATTCTTTATATTTTGTTTATATTTTGTTTATATTATATATAATTATAACTGATTCATATTAATAAATATTCTATTCACATTTTTAAAAAAAATTAAAATTATTATATTTTCAAATGTTATAACCTTTGAAAATGTGAGAAAATATCAAAAATAATTTTTTTGTTATTTCATTGTTTAAATAAATTCTATAAACTACTAATTTTCTAAACATATAAGTCAATAACTCCAAAATCTCGAAAACCCTAAATAGATAATCCTTTTAAACTGGTATACCCTAAATAATAAATAATAAATCTCAATATTATTTTTTTCATTATAATTTAAAATATTTATTTTAATTATTTATTCGTTTATTTTTATTAAATATTAATTACAATATAAATTATGAGTTAGACAAATATAATTTAAATAAATTATTTTTCATCAAAAAATATAGATAAAATTATAAAAAGAAAATTTAATTTCAAAACAAATATTTATTTTATAGTAATATATTTTGATTTCCTTCTGAATCATTTTAAGTTTTGTAATTATATTTTAATTGATATCTATCTTATTAATAATAAAATATTTATTATATTTTAATAAATATTATATTTATATTGATCATTTTATTATATTTTAATTGATCATTATTAGAATATTTATCAATAAACTTATTTATATTGAATTTATATAAAATATAAATATAATGATTATTATAACTAAATATTGAATTCACTTTTGAAAAAATTTTTAAAATTATTATATTTTCAATGGTTATAACATTTGAAAATATCAAAAATAATTTTTTTTTATTTATTTTTTAAATAAAACCTATTACCACTAAATGCATATACAGTTAAATTAGTAAACTCCTAAACCTCGTAATGCCTAAATACATAATCAATTAAACCACTATATACTACTTAATAATTAATAAATCTAATTTTTATTTCTATTTATTATAATTTTAAATATTTATTTTAATTATTTATTAGTTTATTTCTATATAAATATTTATTACAAAATAAATTATCAGTGCGAGAAATATAATTTAAATAATTTTTTTAATCAATAAAAGTATTTACGCTTATATAATAAGTACAAATTTAAACATTAAAATTATTATTAAGTAATATATTTTACTTTAATTTTGAATAAATTTGGCTTTTGTAAATATTTTTTAATTAATATCTATCTTATTATTAATAGTTTATTAATTTAATTTTTGATCATTATTTTAATATCTATCAATAAAATTTTTTATATTGAATTTATATGATATATAATTATTAATATTATTATAACTAAATATTGTATTCACATTTCAAAAAATATTAAACATTATTATATATTCAAAGGTTATGACCTATGAAAATGAGAAAAAATTACAAATTTTTTTTATTTTATTGTTTAAATAAAACCTATAAACCACTAAATGCCTAAAAACATAAATCGCTAAACTCATAAATGACAAAACATCTAAATACTTAAATAATTAAACTGGTATATATTAATAATAAATCATAAATTTCATTTTAACAAAACATCTAAATACCCTAAATAATAAATAATAAAATTCATTTTTTTTTTCATTATAATTTTAATATTATTTTAATTATTTATTTTTATATTTTTTATATTATTATAATTACAAAATAAAATATGA
>JAREIK010000168.1:0-45514 GCA_029783825.1 Sapria himalayana | reverse complement strand
AAAGAATAAAAAATTTAAAAACTAAAATATTATATAGTAATATATTTTGCTCTCCTGAATCATTTTAGATTTGTAATTATATTTTAATTGATATCTATCTTATTAATAATTGTTTATTAATTTATTTTTGATCATTATTAGAATATTTATCAATAAAATTATTTATATTGAATTTATATGATATATAATATAATGATTATTATAACTAAATATTGACTAGTTTTAAAAAAAATTTAATACTTATCATATTTGCAAAGTTTATAACCTTTGGAAAATATGAAAAAATAATAAAATTAAATTTTATGTTATTTTATTTTTTAAATAAAATCTATAAACCCCCAAAATGCATCGACAGTTATATGTAAACTACAAACCCCATTAATGCCTAAATCCATAAAACTATTAAACTGCTATAAACTATTAATAATTAATAATGAATTTAATTTCAATTTATTCTTATTTAAATATTCATTTTAATTATTTATTAGTTTATTTTTATAGAAATTTTTATTACAAAATAAATTATGAGTGCGACACATATAATTTAAATAATTTATTTTTAATCAAAAAATATATATATGCTTTTATAAGAAGTATAAAAGAAGTATTATTAAAAATTAAAAATTATTATCAACTAATATATTTTACTTTAAATTTTGAATCCATTTGTGTTTTGTAAATACTTTTTAATTTATATCTATCTTATTATAAATAGTTTATTAATTTAATTTTTGATCATAATTTTAATATCTATCAATAAAATTGTTTATGTTTATTTTATATGATATAGAATTATTAAAAAAATTTTAAATAAATATTGTATTCAAATTTCAAAAAATTTTAAAAATTATTAAATTTTCAAAGGTTATAACATTTGAAAATGACAAAAAATTACAATTTTTTTGTTATTTTATTGTTTAAATAAAACCTATAAATCACTAAATGCCTAAAAACATAAATCGCTAAACTCCTAAAGAAAAAACCTCAAAATACCTAAACCATTAAACTTGTATACATTAATAATAAATAATAAATCTCATTTTAATTTTTATTCAGTATAATTTTAAATTTTTATTTTAATTATTTATCAATTTATTTTTTTAAAAAATACTAATTACAAAATAAATTATTAGTGAGACAGATATAACTTAAATTAAACCGGTATACCCAAAATAATAAATAATAAATCTCATTTTTTTCATTATAATTTTTAATATTCATTTTAATTATTAATTTTTTATTTTTATATAAATATTAATTATAAAATAAATTATGAGTTAGACAAATATAATTTATGTAAATTATTTTTAATAAAAAAAATATATATGAACTTTTTGAAATAAAAAAATTTTCAAAACAAAAAATTATTATATAGTAATATATTTTGCTTTGCTTTTGAATCATTTTATGTTTTGTAATTATATTTTAATTGATATCTATATTACTAATAATAGATTATTAATATTTTTTTTTATCATTATTAGAATATTTATCACTAAAATTGTTTATTTTGAAATATGATATATAAATATATTGATTATTATAACTAAATATTGAATTCACTATTAAAAAAATTTATAAAAATATTATATTTTCAAAGGTTATAACCTTTGAAAATATAAAAAAATAATATAAATAGATATTTTGTTATTTTTATTTTTAAATAAAACCTATAAACCACTAAATTCATACATAATTAAATCAGTAAACACACTCCGTAATACCTAAATACATAAACCATTAAACTACTATATAATACATAATAATTAATAAATCTAATTTTAATTTCTATTTATTATAGTTTATATATTCATTTTAATTATTTATTAGTTTATTTTTATGGAAAAATTTTTTATAAAATAAATTATGAGTGCGACAAATATAATTAAAATAATTTATTTTTAATCAAAAAAAATATATATGCTTATAAAAGAAGTAAAAATTTAAAAATTAAAAATTATTATCCAGTAATATATTTTATTATTAATATCTATCTTATTATTAATAGTTTATTAATTTAATTTTTAATCATTATTATAATATCTATCAATAAAATTTTTTATATTGAATTTATATCATATATAAGTATTAATATTATTATAACTAAATATTATATTCACATTACATAAAATTTTAAATATTATTATATTTTCAAAGGTTATAACCTATGAAAATCAAATAAATTACAATTTTTTTTTGTTATATTATTGATTAAATAAAACCAATAAACCACTATATGCCTAAAAACCTAAATCGCTAAACTTTTAAAAGACAAAACCTCTAATTACTTAAACCATTAAACTAGTATAAATTAATAATAAATTATAAATATCATTTTAATTTTAATTCAATATAATTTTAAATTTTTATTTTAATTAATTTTCAGTTTATTTTTATAGAAATTTTAATTACAAAATAAATTATTAGTAAGACAGATCTAATTTAAATTAGACCGCTATACCCTAAATAATAAATAATAAATCTCATTATTTTTACTTATAATTTTAAATATTCATTTTAATTATTTATTTGTTTATATTTATAAAAATATTAATAACAAAATAATTTATGAGTTACACAAATATAATTTATGTAAATTATTTATCATCAAAAAATTATAGATAAACTTTAAAAAAAAATTCAAAAAAAAATTATTATATAGTAATATATTTTGCTTTGCTTCTGAATCATTTTAGGTTTTGTAATTATATTTTAAATGATATCTATCTTATTAATAATAGATTATTAAATTATTTTTTCATCATTATTAGAATATTTATCAATAATAATGTTTATATTGAATTTATATGATATAGAAATATATTGATTATTATAACTAAATATTGTACTCACTTTTGAAAAAAAATTCTAAAATTATCACATTTTCAAAGGTTATAACCTTTGAAAATGTGAAAGAATAAAAAAAAATATTTTTTCTTTGTTATTCAATTATTTAAATAAAACCTATACATCACTAAATGCCTAAGCACTTAAATCACTAAACTACAAAATTCTGACACCTCTATATAGATAATCCTTTAAATCATAATACCCTAAATAATAATTAATAAATTTCATTTTTATTTATTTTCATTATAATTTTAAAAATTCATTTTGATCGTTTAGTTTTTTATTTTTATATATGTATTACTTAAAAAATAAATTATGAGTTAAAAATATAATTTATAAAAATTATTTTTAATCAAAAAATTGATAAGCTTATAAAAAGAATAAAAATTTAAAAACAAATAATTCTAATTTAGTAATATATTTTGCTTTGATTTTGAATCTTTTTTGGTTTTGATATTATATTTTAAGTAATATCGATCTTATTCATAATTGATTTTTAATTTATTTTTTATAATTATTAGAATATCTATCAATAAAAGTGTTTATATTGAATTTATATGATATATAATTATTATGATTATTATAAATAAATATTTTATTCACTTTTGAAAAATATTTTTAAAAATTAATATATTTTCAAAGGTTATAATCTTAAAAAATGAGAAAAAATAATAAAAATAAATTTTTAGTTATTTTATTTTTTAAATAAAACCTATATACCATTAAAAGCTTACTTACTTAAATTAGTAAGCACATAAACCCCAAAACCCCTAATACATAAAGATTTTAACATCTATATACTACTTAATAAATAATAAATCTCATTTTTATTTCTATTTATTTTAATTTTAAATATTCATTTTAATTATTTATAGTTTAATTTTATAGAAAAATTAATTACAAAATAAATTTCGAGTGAGACAAATATTATTTAAATAATTTATTTTTAATCAAAAAAATATAAGCTTATAAAAAGAAAAAAAATTTAAAAATTAAATATTATTATTTAGTAATATATTTTGATTTGATTTTGAATCATATTGTGTTATGTAAATATATTTTAATTAATATTTATATTATTAATAATAGTTTATTAATTTAATTTTTGATCATTATTATAATATCTATCATTAAAATTGTTTATATTGAATTTATATGATATATAATTAGTAAGATTAATATAATTATACATAGTATTCACATTTCAAAAAATTTAAAAATTATTTTATTTTTAAAGGTTAACCTTTGAAAATCAGAAAAAATCTAAAAAAAAATTTATTTTTATTATATAAATAAAACCTATAAACCACTAAATACTTAAAAACATAAATTGATAAACTCCTAAATGACAAAACTCCTAAATAATCAAACTCATTAAACTAGGATAACACATATACTAAATCATAAATCTCATTTTAATTCGTATTTATTATAATTTTAAATCTTCATTTTAATTATTTATTAGTTTAATTTTTATAGAAATATTAATTACAAAATAAATAAAAAAAGAGACAACTATAATTTTAATAATTTATTTTTAATCAAAAAAAAATTATAAGCTTATAAAAAGAAGTAAAAATTTAAAAACAACAAATTATTATTTAGTAATATATTTTACTTTGATTTTGAATCATTATATATAGGTTTTGCAATTATATTTTAATTGCTATCAATCTTATTAAGAAAAGTTTTTTAATTTATTATTTGATCAATTTTATAATATCTAACAATAAAATTACTTATATTTAATTTAAATGTCTTATAATTATTAAGAATATTATAACTAAATATTAAATTTACTTTAGAAAAAAATATAAAAATTATTATATTTTCAAAGGTTATAACCTTCAAAAATGATAAAAAATTACAAAAATAATTTTTTTTATTATTTAAATAAAACTTATAAACCACTAAATGCCTAAACAAATTAATCTCTAGACTCCTAAACCACAAAACCCCCTAAATACTTAAACCATTAAACCTATATAACCAAAATAATAAATAATAAATTTCATTTTTATTTGTATTCATTATAATTTTAAATATTCATTTTTATTATTTTTTAGTAAATTTTTATAGAAATATTAATTACAAAATAAATAATGAGCGAGACATATATAATTTAAATAAATTATTTTTTATGAAAAAAATATAAGCTTATAAAAATAAACAAAATTTCAAAAATTTAAAATTTTATTTAGTAATATAATTTACTTTGATTTTGAATTATTCTGGGTTCTGCAAATATATTTTAATTAATATCTGTCTTATTAATAATAGTTTATTAATTTATTTTTTGATCATCACAATAATATATATTAATAGAATTTTTTATATTGAATTTACATCAAATATAATTATTAAGATTATTTTAACTAAGTATTGTATTAATATTTTAGAACTATTAAAAAATTATTATATTTTCAAAGGTCATAACCTTTGAAAATCATGAAAATTCATCAACATAAATTTTTTGTTATTTCATTGATTAAATAAAACTTATAAATCAATAAATAAAACCTAAATGTGTAAACATATAAATCAATAAACTCATTAACTCCAAAACCACAATAAACTTAAACCATAAAATAGCTATACCCTAAATAATAAATCATAAATCTCATTTGTATTAGTATTCATTATAATTTTATATATACATTTTCATTATTTATTAGTTTATTTTTATAGAAATATAAATTAAAAAATAAATTAATAGTGAGACAAATATAATTTAAATAATTTTTTTTTTCATCAAAAAATATATAAGCTTATAAATGGATACAAAAATTTAAAAATTTAAAATTAATATCTAGTAAAATATTTCACTTTGATTTTGAGTCATTTTAGGTTTTGCAAATATATATATTAAATAATATATATCTTATTAATAATTGGTTATTAATCTTTTGTATGATCATTATTATAATATATATCAATATAATTATTTATATTGATTTTCATGATATATAATTATTAAGATTATCATAACTAAATATAGTATTCACATTTTAAAAAAAAATTAAAAATTGTTATAGTTTCAAAGGTTATATTAAATTTTTTGTTATTTTATTTTTTAAATAAAACATATAAACCACTAAATGCTAGGGGTGCTCATAGGAAGGGATGGGATGGGGATTATAAATCTCCAGACCCTTCACACAGTTCGGAGATTTTTTTTGAAGATCCAGACCCATCCCATAGGTTTAAAATATCAAGATGGGATGGGACCAAGATCGGGGATTTTGTGTAGGATAAAATGGTTCCGAGACGGAACGAAGTTCGGACATTTTTTTCAATTTATTTTCTTCAAACCGGCCATGTTAGTTCATGTTGAAACCTTTTGTTGTACCATTTATCATTCCTTAGTTATGTATCTTTCAAACTCAAATTGGGCCAATTTTGTTTTGTCAAATAGGATGAATATCACAAACGGGTTCGATTACCTTGTCAAAAGCTTTGATGTGCAGAAAAGGATAGAAATGTTAAATAGAATGTGACCTAGTTGTGTGCTTAATTTGGTTGTTTGTTTTTTCACAAGTTGGCTTTGTTCAGCCGAGTTAATGTTAACCATAATAGCAATGCTATATTTTTTAAATAATTACTTAAAATATTAAGGAATAGTTAAAGATGACCATAAACATTGGTAGCATCAATTACTACTTAAGTAATTGCTAAAATTAGGCAGCTTAATATAATGAAAAAATTACAACTAACAACAACCATTATAATAATCATTTCAAAGATCCGTCCCAGAACAGCAATGAAAATCCAAATCCAATTAATTATCTCTTCTACAACTCCTCCCTTTTCTTCCTTCACCGTAGAAGGAAAACCAGAGATGAAAACATATTAATCATGTAGACATAAATTTCTAAGATGAAAGAGTAATAAAAAAACAAAATATTACCTTATAAAATTAAATACACCTATTCCAAATTTAGTTGGCCAACTATAGTTGGAAAAATATTTGGATCTTGAGACCCCTTTGAAAATTATAATCGAACCATTATTTTATTAAATTGAATGAATAAAATAAGTAAAAGTGAAATTAAAATTTACAAGATTTATATACTAACCTGATTCATTATCATCAAGGTCTTGAACTAATTCTTCAATTTCAATAGGTTTGTATGAGTTTCTCAACCAATCTTGTAGACATATGAGAACTTCAGCTGTAATAGGTGTTAAAGAACTCCTAAATTTATCTAAAGTTCTCCCCCCAGTGCTAAATGTAGATTCGTAGGCCATAGTAGATTCTTGGATAGCAAATACATCCCTTGCTACATTTACCAAAGAAGAATACCTAACCTCATTTACCTTCCCCTAGTTTAGAAGATCAAAATCAATTCTATTTTTTCAAGTTTGTCCTCCAAGTTCCTATCCAACTCTTCCAAAGCTTCAACTTCTTGTTCTTTCTCCAATTCAACAAAAAAAAATCATCAACATAAGTATCACTACCATCAAAGAAATCATCATTTTTCTTCAACATAATAGAAGATAAATCATCTTCTTTTGTTCATCTTCTTTTAAATCTTTATAATCATCCATCATCTAATTTAAAGCATTAATAACATTATCACCAAATTTTTAGCCAATTCCTCTCCATAATGCTAAGTGTACTTAACCTTGAGATATTTGAGCTTATATCTAGGATCCAATACCACTGTTACAAAAAGCATAATATTTGTTGACTGAAGAGAACCCAAATATTTATTGAATTTATGCTTCATTTTCATACCCTTTTCATATAGCGGTGTCAACCGGGCCGGGCCGGCCCGGCCCGGCACGGGAACGCCATGGTTCGGCCGTGCCAGGGCCGGCCCGGCAAGGGAAAATACCGTGCCCGGGCTAGTGTCGTACCGTGCGTGGCCCTTGCCGTGCAGTGCCTGGCCCGTGTCGTACCGTGCCTGGCCCGTACCGTGCCTGGCCCAGCACGGTTCGGCCCATGGCACGACACACCGGCATCGGTTCGTCCCATGTCGGGTGTCCCCCGAGCCTGATCCCGCGATTACGCCATGCCCCTCCCGCGAAAAAAGACTGAGGGTCTGGTCTGATTGGACCTGACCCACGGTCACTCTCCCCGAGGCCCGAACCGACCTAGATCGCCCCCCAACGGGAAAAAAAAATTAATAAAAAATTAAATTTTTAGCCGTTGGATCTCGCCTCCAACGGCTAGGGGCAGAATCCAACGGCCCTCATGATTCTACCCCCTAAAAAATTAAAAAAAAATTCAAAAAAAATAAAAAAAAATTTCTTTTTTAAATTATTATCTTTAATCTATAAATTCCACCCCCCCTCTCTTTAACATATATGTTTTTCATAAACATAAATTTTCTCAAATCATTCTATTTCTCTCTCAAAATCTTGCTTCTATCTCTCGGGACTTGGTATTTCGGCATTCGGCTTGGATTTTGGGAATCTCAAATTGAGTTTTGAACATTAGAGCTTGACTATGGTGCACCATGCATATGACCGACCTCACTGCTTTTGCCGGGTAATTTATTTTATGTTTTTAACTTTCTCACTCTCTAGTTTCTCTCTCTAGACCAAAATTAGAAAAAATTAAAATCAGTCTTCTAGTCTCTATTAAACTATTCTTAAAAACAAAAATCCTAAAAAATGACAAATACAACAGAAACTTATTTAAATTTAGAAAATGAAAATATTACATAGAGGTCTGAGGCTGCTGAAACTTTGGTTTTTCCATTCCTCTCAACCCAACCTTCTAAAAAACAAAAAACTAGGAGGACTTCTGTAGTTTGGACTCATTTTAATATAATAAAACAAAAAAAATGTTAGGGGTGAGGAATAATAAATGGCACAGTATAAATATTGTATGGGACTTTTAATATGTAAGAGTTCGTTTGGGATTGGGCATCTTAAGAGGCATGCCGAATTATGCACCAAAAAATATGGACCATTAGATCCAAGGCAAACCCAACATGGCACTACATTTTTTGAGACTAGATCGAGTTCAGTCTCAAAGTTTACTCCCTTCATATACTTCAGCGAGTTGGATAGGGACGGCATGGCCAGACTTATCACATAGATGGGTCTTCCGATCAGATTTTCGGAAGATCCAAGTGTAATGCGCATCATGTAGACATATTTTCAGTCTGCTTATCGTAGGATTCCTAGGTCCACATCTAGGAATGACATACTAAAGATATATAAGTTAGAAAAACAAAAAATAATTAATGAATTTATGGCATATAGTGGAGTGGTGTCGGTGACGTCCGATATCTGGACAAGTCACTATGAATCTTCTTATGCATGTCTCACCAGCCACTATGTAGATTCAAACTGGACAATCAATAAAAAAATTTTAGGATTCTCTGAGATTTTTCATCTTCATGATGGCCCGACCATTTTTGAGTGTATGATGTAAATCTTTAGGGAATATAAAATTTAAAATAAAATTTTTAGTGTCACCTTCGATAACACATCTAATAATAGTGTAGCGATCAACATGTTTGTTAGGAATATTAGAGATGCACCATTAGGAGAGATCTTTCATGTCAGATGCATGTATCATGTGATTAACCTGATTGTTCAAGCGGGCATGAATGTGTGTTCCCCCACGTTGGATAATATACGTAATGCACTAAAATATATTCGCACTCCTCACAGACAACAAGAGTTTGGTAGTCTCTGTTTATCTGCGAATCTTAAGAAGAAGAAATTCCAAATGGATGTGAGACATCATTGGAATTACACGTACCTGATGTTAGAATCATGTGTTGGATACGAACACGTGATATCCAACTACGTCAATAGTAAGAGTGACAAAATTATTATTGACGACACTTACTAGGCTTCAGAAATTTCATTTATGAAATTTCTGACGATTTTTTATGACACGACGAACATTTGTTCGTCGGTTTATACCCCCACTACTTGCATTGCACTCCCATGCATATGCAACATTAGTAGCATGTTTAGGAAGTATCGAGCTGACCCAACACTTAGCCATATGGTTGTAGAGATGGAAACAAAGTACTTGAAGTACTGGTCCACCATTTCATCTCTTTATTGCATCACTGCATGCATGGACCCTAGGGTTAAGGAGGAAGGTGTAGAAAACAGCCTGACTTACATTTCCTCATGCATGAACCTAGAAGAGCCACCTGAAGGGTTCATTCACGAGAAGTTGACTGACCTGTTCACATACTACGATACTAGGTATGGTGGTGGTGGTTGTGAAACTGTGATTATGGACATTGATACCTTATTCGGAGATGACGATTTTTCCATTCAGCTAGCGAGGGGGAAACGTAGGGGTGGACCATCACATAAGAGCAAGCTTTCTCGGTACTTAGATACCAATTACTGCTCAATCCTATCACATTCTGATACTAAGAATCTTGATTTATTATAGTGGTGGAAATCATATGAGTCCACTATCCTGTGCTATCTAGGATGGCACGAGATCTACTGACTCCTCCGGTGTTGAGCGTAGCATCGGAGTCTTCTTTTACTGTTGCAGTGAACCTGATTTCGGATAGGAGACGAGATTACGTCAAAATATTGTTGAGGCATTGGCTTGTTTGAAGGATTGGGAGGATTCGAGGTTTAGGATCCATGATCATGCTGGAGCTGGGACTGTGACAGGGACTGCAGGCGCATCCACTGCGATGGCGGAGGAGTTGATTGCTGCTGATGATGATCAATATGATACTGATCTTGATGTTGTGACTGATGATGCTCATTATATGCCGATTGACGAATGATGATGATCTACTGTTTTTTGATTTTGATATTTTTTTATTGATTATACGCTTTGTTTGTACGTTGTGTTGAAACTTTAATTTGTTTGGTTCGGACCTTCGGTATTAAATGGCTGATTGATCATTTTTAATTTGATTTGCTTATGTTTTTTTTTAATTTTTATTTTTATTAACAAAATGTATTGATTTATTTATTTATTTATTTTTTTGTTTTAATTTTCATTTAAAAATTTATAACTTTATTATATAATTATAATAAATTTTAAACCAATTTTAAATTACATTAAAAAAAATTAAACTTTGTTATTTTAATAAAATTTAACATTTTTCATATTATAAGTATATAATATTATATATTGTCTAAAGACTAAAATTATATATATATATTTTAATAATTTATATAAATAAAAAAATAAAAAAAATTAAAAAAATTAAAAAAAAAATTCCTGGCCCGTACGGCCAGGCTGGGACCGGCTTTTTTAAATCGTGCTGGGCCCGGAACGGTACTATAACCGTGTCGTGCCATGCCCGGCACGAAGGCACGCGTGCTCAAAAGAAACGGGCCGGCCTGGCCCATCCCGTTTGACACCTCTAATTTCAGACACCATTGTATCTCTACTATTTTCACAATGCTCAATTTTTTTCAAAATTCGAATAATCTCAGGAAAAATAAACACTAGAGGTAGAATATTATGAGCCAAAAATTTACAAGTTACCTCATAAAAAGTTTTCAAGAAACGAGCCAAAATTTTGGTGTTTGTTCTGTATCTCTCAGTTGGAACGTTTGAACCAAACTCCTTCAAAAACCTTTTGTCTTTGTCCTCCAACTTATCAAAATTTTTTTGATATTTTATATCAGTTTGTAGCATCAAATATGTTGAATTCCATCTTGTAGGACAATCTAATTGCAATGAAGATCCATATGTCAAGTTTGCTTATTCAACACATAACTTAAACATATCTAATCTTTTAGGACTGCTCCTCACATATTTCACCACACCTCTAATTTTTTGAATAGCACCCTCAACTACTGCAATGCCATCTCTGATAATTAAGTTTAGGATATGAGCACAACATCTCATATGAAAATGCTCGCCTCTCAAAGGTACAACACTTTTCTTCACAATCCTATTTTTCAATTGCTCAACTGCAACATCATTATTTGATGCATTATCAACAGTAATGAAGATCAACTTTCTCAAACCCCATTCATTCATGCAAAACTCAATAGTATTTATAATATTAACTCCAGAATGACATTTAATTACACAAAAGTTTAAAAGCCTTTTATGCATATTCCATTGAGAATCAATGTAATGAATAGTCAAACATATATAAGACAAATTTTGAATGCTAGTCCATGTGTCGGTAGTCATTGAAACTCTACAACAATGAGATGATATGCTATCAAATAATCTCTTCTTTTCCTTCACAAACAAAGAAAAATAATTTCTCAACATATAGTGCCTAGATGGAATTTTAAATTGAGGCACACTAACTTCACAAAATTCCTTAAACTCATCCCTCTCAAAAAACAAAAAGGCAATTCATCTTTTATGATCATTTTCACCAAAGCCTCCCTAACTAGTTGTTGATCAAATTGCCAACAAGTTAATTTGTTATCCTCTAAACTAGTACCTTTAGTGAAACTAAATAAAGATTGTGACTTGTCTTTACCTTTGTAAGCATCGATTAATTCTTTTTTGTGTGGAAATTTCCTACAAGTCTTTCTCAAGTATTTCCAGAAACCCAAAGTACCTTGATCACTTATTGCCAAGTATTCTTTCCTACACCATATACAAGCTGCCCTACCAATTTCATTTCTCTCTGAATCAACTAATATCTCATAAGTTTCTAAAACAGCAGACTTATACTTTTTATGAGCTTGAGGTTCAGATGTACCTTAACTTTCTTTTACAATTGGAATTGAAGAACTTGCCGTAACAATAGGAGAGTTCGTGAAAGGATGATGATTGGATTTATCAATACTTTGATCATTTGAAATGTGATCATCTTCAATTTATTATATTTTTCGTTTACCGCTGGATTGTGCCATCTGCATTGCCATTAATTAATATGATATGTTAAGCATAAATACATATAAATATTTCAAACAGGCAAGCTCTACAAAACTGACTGTAACACATTCGGCCCACTCATTCGGCCCACTCATTCGACCGAACCACAACACCACCACCAATACTCAACAAAACTGACTGAGACACATAATAATAATAATTAATCACTCAATTCTTGTCAGAAAAATAAACCAAAAGGCTGGTGGCATCTGAGACACAGTGGAGGCAACCAAAAGTGCGATGGACAATGGCTGGACCTAACTGAACATAGCTAGAATAGCGTGAGGTGGCCTGGAACTCGTCGGAACAGCAATAGGTGCGTCGGAATTGGATGGGTAGTAGCGGAATTGATGACATCTTCATGTTATATATATATATTCCTAGTTCTAGTATAGGTTTTTTAGGACAGGAAGGTTCTCGGGATGGATATTGCTTAAGATCCGGAAGCGTCCCAAAAGAAAAAATACGTGACAGAACGCTACGGGAAAAGTCAAAGTCAACGGAATTTTCTCGGTCGCGATTCTTTCGGGATAAGACTTTGGGTCAGGTCGCGAATCTTCGAGTCCCGTGAGCAGCCCTACTAAATGCATATAAAGTTAAATTAGTAAACTCCTAAATCTCGTAATGCCTAAATACATAAACCATTAAACCGCTAAATACTACTTAATAATTAATAAATATATTTTTTATTGCTATTTATTATATTTTAAATATTCATTTTAATTATTTATTAGTGTATTTATTTAGAAATATTTATTACAAAATAAATTATGAGTGGGACAAATATAATTTAAAAAATATATAATTTATCTAAAAAAAATATACGATTATAAAAGAAGTATAGATTTAAAAAGTAAAAATTATTATCAAGTTATATAAGTTACATTAATTTTGAATCAATTTGAGTTTTGTAAATATTTTTTAATTAATATCTATCTTTATATTAATAGTTTATAAATTTAATATTTGATCATTATTATAATATCTATCAATAAAATTTTTTATATTAAATTTATATGATATATAATTATTAATATTATTATAACAAAATATTGTATAAAAATTTCAAAAAATTTTAAATATTATTATATTTTCAAATGTTATAACCTAAGAAAATGATAAAAAATTATAGAAATTTTTTTATTATTTTATTTTTTTAAATAAAACCTATAAATCACTAAAAGCCTAAAAACATGAATCGCTAAACTCCTAATGACAAAACATCTAAATACTTAACTCATTAAACTGGTATACATTAATATTAAATCATAAATCTCATTTTAATTTTTATTCTGTATAATATAAAATTTTTATTTTAATTATTTATCAATTTATTTTATTGAAATATTAATTAGAAAATAAATTATTAGTGAGACAGATCTAATTTAAATTAAACCGGTATACCTAAATAATAAATAATAAATCTCATTTTTTTTATTATAATTTTAAATATTTATTTTAATTATTTATTTGTTTATTTATAATTATATATTAATTACAAAATAAATTGAGTTGGACAAATATAATTTATATAAATTATTTTTCATAAAAAAATTATTGATAAAATTTTTAAAAGAAAAAAAAATTTCCAAACGAAAAATTATTATATAGTAATATATTTTTATTTTCTTCTGAATCATTTTAGGTTTTGTAATTATATTTTAATTGATATCTATCTTATTAATAATAGATTATTAATTTACTTTTTGATCATTATTAAAATATTTATCAATAAATTTGTTTATATTGAATTTATATGATATATAAATATAATGATTATTATAACTAAATATTCTATTCACATTTAAAAAAAATTAAAAAATTATTATATTTTCAAAGGTTATAACCTTTGAAAATATCAAAAAATAATAAAAATAAATTTTTTATTATTTTATTTTTTTTAATAAAACCTATAAACCACTAAATGCATACACAGTTAAATCACTAAACTTCTAAATCTCATAATGCCTAAATACATAAACCATTAAACAGCTATATACTACTTAATAATTAATAAATCTAATATTTATTTCTATTTATTATAATTTTAAATATTCATTTTAATTATTTATTAGTTTATTTTTATAGAAATATTTATTATAAATTAAATTATGAGTGTGACATATATATTTTAATTAATTTATTTTTAATCAAAAAAATATATGCTAATAAAAGAAGTAAAAATTTAAAAATTAAAAATTAAAAATTAAAAATTATTATCCTTTAATATATTTTACTTTAATTTTGAATCAATTTGGGTTTTGTAATTATTTTTTAATTAATATCAATCATTTTATTAAAAGTTTATTAATTTAAATTTTGATCATTATTATATTATCTATCAATAAAATTGATTATATTGAATTTATATGATATATAATTATTAATATTATCATAACTATATACTGTATTCACATTTCAAAAAATTTTAAATATTATTATATTTTCAAAGGTTATAACCTATGAAAATGAGAAAAAATTACAAATTTTTTTTTGTTATTTTATTGTTTAAATAAAACCTATAAGCCACTAAATGCCTAAAAACATAAATTGCTAAACTCCTAAATGACAAAACTTCTAAATACGTAAACTATTAAACAGGTGTACATTAATAAAAAATCATAAATCTCAATTTAATTTTTATTAAGTATAATTTTTAATTTTATTTTAATTATTAATAAGTTTATTTTTATAGAAATATTAATTACAAAATAAATTATTAGTGAGACAGATCTAATTTAAATAATTTATTTTTTATCAAAAAAATTATATATCCATATAAAAAGAGGCAAAATTTTAAAAACAAAAATTTATTATTTAGTAATATATTTTATTTTTATTTTGAATCATTTTAGATTTTGCAATTATATTATAATTTATATCATTCTTATTAATAATAGTTTAATAATTTTTTATTGATCATTATTATAATATCTATTAATAAAATTATTTATATTGAGTTTACATTATTTATAATTATTAAGATTATTATTACTGAAAATTATTTTCAGATTTAAAAGAATTAAAAATTATTATATTTTCAAAGGTTATAACCTTCAAAAATTAAAAAAAATCAAAAAATTAAAATTTATTCTTCATTCTTTAATGAAAAACTATAAATCACTTAAGGCCTAAACACTTAAATCACTAAACTCCAAAACGCCTAAATACTTAAACCATTAAACTAGTATATCCTCAATAATAAATAATAAATCTCAATTTTATTTGTATTCATTATAATTTTAAATATTCATTTTAATTATTTATTAGTTTATTTTTATAGAATTATAAATTAAAAATAATTTATGAGGAAGACAAATATAAATTAAATAATTTACTTTTAATAACAAAAAATATAAACTTATAAAAAGAAGCAAAATATCAAAGAAAGTATTATTTTGTAATATATTTTACTTTGATTTTGAAAAAATTTATGTTTTTCAAATATATTTAAAATAATATCTATCTCATTAATAATAGTTTATTAAATTATTTTTTGATCAATAATATAATATATTTCAATATAATTGTTTAGATTGAATTTACATGATATATAATTATTAAGATTACCATAACTAAATATAGTATTAACATATAAAAAAAATTTAAAAATTGTTATTATTTCAAAGGTTATATCCTTCAAAAATGATTACAAATAACAAAAAAAATATTTTGTTATTTTATTTTTTAAATAAAACCTATAAACTACTACTGTCTAAACACTTAAATCCAACATTCATAAATCCCAAAACTCCTAAATATATAATCTTTTAAACCTGTATATTTTATTTTTTTAATAATAGTTTTATTTTATATCTATATTATTAATATATTTTACTTTGATTTTGAATCAAATTAGGTTTTGCAAATAATTTTATTTAATATCTATCTTATTAATAATAGTTTATTAATTTATTTTTTTATAGTCATTAAATATCTATAAAAAAATTATTTATATTGAATTTACATAATATATAATTATTTAGATTATTATAACAATATAATATTTTAATATTTTAAAAAAAATTAAAAATTAAGTTTTCAAAGGTTATAACCTTTGAAAATAAGAAAAAATAAAAAAATAAATTTTTTGTTATTAGATTTTTTTAAATAAAATCTATAAACCACAAAATATTTAAATTCTTAGTGACTAAACTTCTAAACCCTGAAACCCATAAATACATAAGCCTTTAAATTAGTATAATATAAATAATAAATAATAAATCTCATTTTTATTAGTATTCATTATAATTTTATATATTCATTTTAATTATTTATCAGTTATATTTTATAGAAATACTAATACAAAATAAATTATTAGTGAGATAGATATAATATAAATAATTTGTTTTTTATCAAAAAAATATAAGATCATAAAAAGAGACGAAATTTTTAAAACAAAATATTATTATTTAGTAATTTATTTTAATTTAATTTTGAATAATTTTAGATTTTGCAATTATATTTTAATTTATATCATTCTAATTTATAATAGTTTATTAATTTATTTATTGATCATTATTATAATATCTATTAATAAAATTATTTAATTGATTTTACATTATATATAATTAACAAGATTATTATAACTAAATATTATATTCACATTTTAAAAAAAATTTAAAATTCTTATATTTTCAAAGGTTTTAACCTTCAAAAATTAGATAAAATAACTTAATAAACACTTAAATGACTAAACCCCAAAACACTTAAATACTTAAACCATTAAACCTGTATATCCTGGATAATAAATAATAAATCTCAATTTTATTTGTCTTCATTATAATTTTAAATATTTATTAGTTTATTTTTATAGAATTATAAATTACAAAATAAATTATGATGATGACAAATATAATTTAAATAATTTATTTTTAATTACAAAAAAATAAACTTATAAAAAAAGCAAAATATTAAAAAAATCATTATTTAGTAATATATACTTTGATTTTGAATAAATTTAGATTTTGCAACGAAATTTTAAATAATATCTATCTTATTAATAAGAGTATATTAATATATTTATTGATCATTATTATAATATCTAGCAATGTGATTATTTATATTGAATTTAAATGACTTATATTTATTAAGATTATTATAACTAAATATTATATTTATATTTGAAAAAAATTAAGAAATTTTTATATTTTCAAAGGTTATAACCTTCAAAATTTAGAAAAAAAAAATAAAAATAAATTTTTGTTATCATTGTTTAAATAAAATGTATAGACCACTAAATGCCTAAACACTTAAATCTATAAACTCTTAAACACAAAAGGCCCTAAATACTTAAAACTTTAAACTCGTAAATCCTTAAATATAATTTAAATAATTTATTTTTCATCAAAAAAAAATATTAGCTTATAAAAAGAAGTAAAAACTAAAAAAAAAAATTATTATTTGGTAATAAATTTTATTTTGATTTTTAATAATTTTAGGTTTTGCAATTATATTTTAATTTATATCTATCATATTAATAATAGCTTATTAATTTATTTTTTGATAATTGATATCATATCTATCAATAAAATTGTTTATATTTAGTTTATATTATATATAATTATACTGATTCTTATTACTAAATATTGTATTCACATATTTAAAAAAATTTAAAATTATAATATTTTCAAAGGTTATAACCTTTGAAAATGTGAGAAAATATAAAAAATAATTTTTTTGTTATTTCATTGTTTAAATAAATCCCATAAACTACTAAATGCATAAACAGTTAAGTCAGTAACTCCGAAATCTCGAAAACCATAAATAAATAATCCTTTTAAACTGGTATACCCTAAATAATAAATAATAAATATCAAAATATTCATTTTATTCATTTTAAAATATTCATTTTAAATAATAAATAATAATTTAAAATATTCATTTTAATTATTTTTTCGTTTATTTTTATTAAATATTAATTACAATATAAATTATGAGTTAGACAAATATAATTTATATAAATTAGTTTTCATCAAAAAATATAGATAAACTTATAAAAAGAATAAAAAATTTTAAATCAAAAATTTATTATATACTAATATATTTTGCTTTCCTTCTGAATCATTTTAGGTTTTATAATTATATTTTAATTGATATCTATCTTATTAATAATAGATTATTAATTTATTTTTTGATCATTATTATAATATTTATCAATAAAATTATTTATATTGAATTTATATGAAATATAAATATAATGATTATTATAACTAAATATTGAATTCACTTTTGAAAAAAAATTAAACATTATTATATTTTCAAAGTTTATAACATTTGAAAAGACAAAAAATAATAAAAATAAATTTTTTATTTATTTATTTTTTATATAAAATCTATAACCACTAATGCATACACAGTTAAATTAGTAAACTCCTAAACCTCGTAATGCCTAAATACATAAACCATTAAACAACTATATACTAGTTAATAATTAATAAATCTAATTTGTATTTCTATTTTTTATAATTTTAAATATTTATTTTAAAAATTTATTAGTTTATTTCTATAGAAATATTTATTACAAAATAAATTATGAGTGCGAGAAATATAATTTAAATAATTGTTTAATCAATAAAACTATTTATGCTTATATAATAAGTAAAAATTTAAAAATTAAAAATTATTTTTAAGAAATATATTTTACTTTAATTTTGAATCAATTTGGGTTTTGTAAATATTTTTTAATTAATATCTATCTTATTATTAATAGTTTATTAATTAAATTTTTGATCATTATTATAATATCTATCAATAAAATTATTTAAATTGAATTTATATGATAGATAATTATTAAAATTATAATAACTAAATATTGTATTCACATTTCAAAAAATTTTAAATATTATTTTATTTTCAAAGGGTATAACCTATGAAAATGAGAAAAAATTACAAATTTTTTTTTGTTATTTTATTGTTTAAATAAAACATATAAACCACTAAATTCCTAAAAACACAAACCGCTAAACTCCTAAATGACAAAACCTCTAAATACTTTAACTATTAAATTGGTATACATTAATAAAAAATTATAAATCTCATTTTAATTTTTATTAAGTATAATTTTAAATTTTTATTTTAATTATTTATCAGTTTATTTTTATAGAAATATTAATTACAAAATAAATTATTAGTGAGACAGATATAATTTAAATAATTTATTTTTTATCAAAAAAAATATATGCTTATAAAAAGAGGTAAAATTTAAAAACAAAAATTTATTATGTTGTAATATATTTGATTTTGATTTTGAATCATTTTAGATTTTGCAATTATATTTTAATTTATATCATTCTTATTAATAATAGTTTATTAATTTTTTATTGATAATTATTATAATATCTATTAATAAAATTATTTATATTGAGTTTACATTATATATAATTAATAAGATTATTAATACTGAATATTATATTTACATTTAAAAAAAATTTAAAATTATTATAATTTCAAAGGTTAAACCTTCAAAAATTAAAAAAAAATCAATAATTTTAATTTTTATTTTTTCATTCTTTAAATAAAAATTATAAATCACTTAAGGCCTAAACACTTAAATCACTAAAACCCAAAACACCTATATACTTAAACCATTAAACTAGTATATCCTGAATAATAAATAATAAATCTCTATTTTATTTGTAAATATTATGATTTTAAATATTCATTTTAATTATTTATTAGTTTATTTTTATATAATTATAAATTAAAAATAAATTATGAGGAAGACAAATATAATTTAAATAATTTACTTTTAATAACAAAAAATATAAACTTTTAAAAAGAAGCAAAATATCAGAGAAAGTATTATTTTGTAATATATTTTACTTTGATTTTGAATAAATTTAGGTTTTTGCAAATATATTTAAAATAATATCTATCTTATTAATAATAGTTTATTAATTTATTTTTTGATCATTAATATGATATATTTCAATATAATTTTTTTTTATTGAAATTACATGATATATAATTATTAAGATTATCAGAACTAAATATAGTATTCACATATAAAAAAAATTTAAAAATTGTTATATTTTCAAAGTTTATAACCTTCAAAAATGAGAAAAAATAACAAAAATAAATTTTTTGTTATATTACTATTTAAATAAAACATATAAACCATTAAATGCCTAAATACATAAATATCTAAACTCCTAAACCGCGAAGCCCTTAAATACTTAAACCTTTAAACTCGTAAACCTTAAATATAATTTAAATAAATTATAGAAATATTAATTACAAAATAAATTATGAATGATACAAATATAAATTAAATAATATATTTTTCATCTAAAAAACATATAAGATTATAAAATGATGCAAAAACTAAAAAAAATTATTATTTTGTAATAAATTTTACTTTGATTTTGAATCATTTAGGTTTTTTAATTATATTTTAATTTATATATATCATATTAATAAAAGTTTATTAATTTATTTTTAGATAATTGATTTTATATCTATCAATAAATTGTTTATATTTAGTTTATATTATATATAGTTATAATATTTATTATTACTAAATATTGTATTCACATTTTTAAAAAATTTTAAAATTATTATATTTTCAAATGTTATAACCTTTGAAATTTTGAAAAAATATCAAAAATAAATTTTTTGTTATTTCATTATTTGAATAAAACCTATAAACCATTAAATGCCTAAATACTTAAATCAATAACTTCTAAATCTCGAAAACCCTAAATAGATTAATTTTTTAAACATGTATATCCTAAATAATAAATAATAAATCTTATTTTTATTTATTTCATTATAATTTTAAATATTCATTTTAATTATTTATTTTTTTATTTTTATATAAATATTAATTACACAATAAATTATAAGTTATACAAATATAATTTATATAAATTATTTTTCAACAAAAAAATATAGATAAACTTAATAAAAGAAAAAAAAAATTCAAAACAAAAAATTATTATATAGTAATACATTTTGCTTTGCTTCTGAATCATTTTAGGTTTTGTAATTATATTTTAATTGATATCTAACTTATTAATAATAGATTATTAATTTATTTTTTGATCATTATTAGAATATTTATCAATAAAAATGTTTATATTGAATTTATATGATATATAAATTTAATAATTATTATAACTAAATATTATATTCACTTTTGTAAAAAGTTATAATTTTTATATTTTCAAAGATTATAACCTTTGAACATGTTAAAAAATAAAAAAAAATATTTTTTTTTTGTTTTTTCATTGTTTAAATAAAACCTATAAATCAGTAAATGCCTAAACACTTAAATCACTAAACTACAAAATTTCGATACCCCTATATAGATAATCCTTTAAACCTGTATACCCTAAATAATAATTAATAAATCTCATTTCTATTTGTTTTCATTATAATTTATCAAATTCATTTAGATTGTTAATTTTTTATTTATATAATATATTAATTATAAAATAAATTATGAGTTAAAATTATAATTTATAAAAATTATTTTTCATCAAAAAATTGATAAGCTTATAAAAAGAATAAAATTTAAAAACAAATAATTATTATTAAGTAATATATTTAGCATTGCTTTTGAATCATTTTAAGTTTTGATATTATATATCAGTAATATCAATCTTATTTATAATAGATTTTTAATTTATTTTTTGATAATTATTAGAATATCAATCAATAAAATTGTTTATATTGAATTTATATGATATATAATTATTATGATTATTATAAATAAATATTTATTTACTTTTGAAAAAAATTTAAAAATTATTATATTTTCAAAGGTTATAACCTATGAAAATATCAAAAAATAATAAAAATATATTTTTTTAATTTTTTTTAAAATAAAAACTCTAAACCACTAAATGCATACACAGTTAAATCAGTAAACTCCTAAACCTAATAATGCCTAAATACATAAACCATTAAACTGCTAAATAATACATAATAATTAATAAATCTAATTTTTATTTCTATTTATTATAATTTTAAATATTCATTTTAATTATTTATTAGTTTATTTTTATATAAATATTTATGACAAAATAAATTATGAGTGCGAACAATATAATTTAAATAATTTATTTTTAATCAAAAAAGATATATACTGCGTATAAATGAAGTAAAATTTAACAATTAAAAATTATTATGTAGTAATATATTTTACTTTAATTTTGAATCAAAATGGGTTTTCTAAATATTTTTTAATTAATATCTATCTTATTATTAATTGTTTATTAATTTAATTTTTGATCATTATTATAATATCTATCAATAAAATTGTTTATATTAAATTTATATTATATATATTAATAATATTATTATAACTAAATATTGTATTAATAAAATATAGATAAACTTAATAAAAACAAAAAAATTAAAAACAAAAAAATATTATATAGTAATATATTTTGCTATGTTTCTGAATCATTTTAGGTTTGTAATTATATTTTAATTGATATCTAACTTATTAATAATAGATTATTAATTTATTTTTTGATCATTATTAGAATATATATCAATAAAAATGCTTATATTGAATTTATACGATATATAAATTTAATAATTATTATAACTAAATAGTGTATTCACTTTTGAAAATAGTTTTAAAATTTTTATATTTTCAAAGATTATAACCTTTGAACATGTGAAAAAATAAAAAAAATATTTTTTTGGTAAGTAAATTATTTAAATAAAACCTATAAATCACTATATGCCTAAACACTTAAATCACTAAACTACAAAATCTCAATACCCCTATATAGATAATCCTTTAAACTGGTATACCCTTAATAATAATTAATAAATCTTATTTTTATTTGTTCTCAATATAATTTAAAAAATTCATTTTTATCGTTAAGTTTTTTGTATATATATATATAATAATTATAAAATAAATTATGAGTTAAAAATATAATTTATAAAAATTATTTTTCATCAAAAAATAGATAAGCTTATAAAAAGAATAAAAATTTAAAAACAAATAATTATTATTAAGTAATATATTTTGCTTTGTATTTGAATCATTTTAGGTTTTGATATTATATTTTAAGTAATATCAATCTTTTTCATAATCAATTTTTAATTTATTTTTTGATAATTATTAGAATATCTCTGAATAGAATTGTTTATATTGAATTTATTTGATATATAATTATAATGATTATTATAAATTAATATTGTATTCATTTTGAAAACAATTAAAAAATTATTATATTTTCAAAGGTTTTAATCTTAAAAATGAAAAAGAATACAAAAAATAAATTTTTTGTTATTTCTTTTTTAAATAAAACCTATAGACCACTAAATGTTTACTTACTTAAATTTGTAGCTCTTAAAACCCAAAACCCTTATATATTTAAACCTTATAACAGTTTTATACTACTTAATAAATAATAAATCTCATTTTTATTTTTATTTATTATAATTTTAAATATTCATTTTAATTATTTATATTTTAATTTTTAGAAAAATTAATTACAAAATAAATTTCGAGTGAGACATATATTATTTATATAATTTATTTCTAATCATAAAAAAATATAAGCTTATAAAAAAATGAAAAAACATAAAAATTAAATATAATTATTTAGTAATATATTTTTATTTGATTTTGAATCATCTTGTGTTATGTAAATATATTTTAATTAATATTTATATTATTAATAATAGTTTATTAATTTAATTTTTGATCATTATTATAATATCTATCATTAAAATTATTTATATTGAATTTATATGATATATAATTAATAAGATTAATATAATTATACATGGTATCCAAATTTCAAAAGATTTTAAAAATTATTTTATTTTTAAAGGTTATAACCTTTGAAAATCTAAAAAAAATCAAAATAAAAATTTTTATTTTTATTATATAAATAAACCCTATATACCACTAAATGCCTAAAAACATAAATTGCTAAACTCCTAAACAACAAAACCCCTAAATAATCGATACCTTAAACTGGTATACCATATATAATTGTTGGGCAATTATGCTTCCACGGAAGTGAGATTGAGATACAGAAACACAAAAACAATAGAAAACAAAAAATATATATATCCCAATTCAGCAACCATCCATGATAGAATCAAAATATGAGAAATAAACACCTAAAATAATGTGGTTCAGTAGTCGCTCAGTACGACTAACTAAATCCACAAGAAAAAGCTTATGCTTTACAGATTAAAGCAACAGAAATGTCTTACAGTATGTAGCACATAGAATAGTCGCGATAAATCACACAGAGAGAAGAGATAGAGAGACGATTAACAATTCCACGGGTCCAAAAATAGCCACCCGAAAATAAAATTATAAAACATTTTATATTAAAATTTCTCTCGATTCATTTAACCAGAGCGGGTGGTATCATGAGACAGGTCAGGCTCTGCTCCAATTTTGGCCATTGTCCGGTCAGTGAGACCTCCATTATTGTGATACTGCTGCATCCCCGGCCTCTTAATATTTCATTTCCTGCATTTACATGAAAATATTAAAAAAAGAAAAAATATTTGGTTATACAAATAGATTATCAAAAAATAAATTACATATACAGCAATAATAAATCTTAAATCTCATTTTAATTTGTATTCATTATAATTTTAAATATTCATTTTAAATATTTATTAGTTTATTTTTTATATAAATATTAATTACAAAATAAATATTCATTATAACTAAATATTTTATTCACTTTTGAAAAAAATTTAAAAATAATTATATTTTCAAAGGTTATAACCTTTGAAAATATCAAAAAATAATAAAAATAAATTTTTTGTTATTTTATTTTTTAAATAAAACCTATAAACTACTAAATGCATACACAATTAAATCAGTAAACTCCTAAACCCAGTAATGCCTAAATACATAAAGCATTAAACCGCTATATAATACATAATAATTAATAAATATAATTTTTATTTATTATAATTTTAAATATTCATTTTAATTATTTATTAGTTTATTTTTATAGAAATATTTATTACAAAATAAATTATGAGTGCGACAAATATAATTTAAATAATTTATTTTTAATCAAAAAAATATATATGATTATAAAAGAAGTAAAATTTAAAAATTAAAATTATTATTCATTGATATAGTTTACTTTAATTTTGAATCAATTTGGGTTTTCTAATTATTTTTTAATTAATATCTTTCTTATTATTAAATGTTTATTAATTTAATTTTAGATCATTATTATAATATCTATCAATAAAATTGTTTATTGAATTTATATAATATATAATTATTAATATAATTATAATTAAATATTGTATTCACATTTCAGAAAATCTTAAATTTTATTATATTTTCATAGGTTATAAACTCTGCAAATGAGAAAATATTACAAATTTTTTTTGTTATTTTATTGTTTAAATAAAACCTATAAAATACTAAATGTGTAAAAACATAAATCTATAAACTCCTAAATGTCAACACCATTAAACTGGTATACATTAATAATAAATCATAAATCTCATTTTAATTTGTATTCAGTATAATTTTAAATTTTTATTTTAATTATTTAGCAGTTTATTTTTATAGAAATATTAATCACAAAATAAATTAAGAGTTACACAAATATAATTTATATAAATAATTTTTCATCAAAAAAATATAGATAAATTTTTGAAAATAAAAAAAAAATTAAAACAAAAAATTATTATATAGTAATATATTTTGCTTTGCTTCTGAGTCATTTTAGGTTTTTTAATTATATTTTAATTGATATCTATCTTATTAATTATAGATTATTAATTTATTTTTTGATCATTATTAGAATAATTTTCAATAAAAATGTTTATATTGAATTTATATGATATATAAATTTAATAATTATGATAACTAAATTTTGTATTCACTTTTGAAAAAGTTTTAAAATATTTATATTTTCAAAGATTATAAGCTTCGAACATGTGAAAAAATAAAAAAAATATTTTTTTTGTTATTTCATTGTTTAAATAAAACCTATAAATCACTAAATGCCTAAACACTTAAATCACTAAACTACAAAATCCCGTTTCCCCTATATAGATAATCTTTTAAACCGGTATACCCTAAATAATAATTAATAAATCTCATTTTTATTTGTTTTCAGTATAATTTAAAAAATTCATTTTGATTGTTAAGTTTTTTATTTATATATATATATTAATTATAAAAAAATTATAAGTTAAAAATATAATTTATAAAAATAATTTTTCATCAAAAAATAGATACACTAATAAAAAGAATAAAAATTTAAAAATAAATAATTATTATTAAGTAATATATTTTGCTTTGCTTTTCAATCATTTTAGGTTTTGATATTATATTTTAAGTAATATCAATCTTATTCATAATAGATTTTTAATTTATTTTTTGAATATTATTAGAATATCTATGAATAAAATTGTTTATATTGAATTTATATGATATATAATTATTATGATTATTATAAATAAATAATGTTTTCACTTTTGAAAAAAATTTAAATATTATTATATTTTCAAAGGTTTTAATCTTTAAAATAGAGAAAGAATAAAAAAATATTTTTTTTATTATTTCTTTTTAAAATAAAACCTATAGACCACTAAATGTTTACTTTCTTAAATCAGTAGCTCATAAAACCTGAAACCCCTAAATACATAAACCTTATTATGAATCATAAAAAAATATAAGCTTATAAAAAGATAGAAAAATTTAAAAATTAAATATTATTATTTAGTAATATATTTTTTATTTATTTTGAATCAATTTGTGTTATGTAAATATATTTTAATTAATATTTATATTATTAATAATAGTTTATTAATTTAGTTTTTGATCATTATTATAATATCTATCAATAAAATTATTTATATTGAATTTATATGATATATAATTAATAAGATTTATATAATTATACATGGTAATCACATTTCAAAATATTTTAAAAATTATTTTATTTTTAAAGCTTATAACATTTAAAAATCAAATAAAAAATCAAATAAAAAATCAAATAAAAATCAAAAAAAAATCAAAAAAAATCAAAAATTTTTTTTATTTGTATTATATAAATAAAACCTATATACCAATAAATGCCTAAAAACATAAATTGCTAAACTCCTAAATGACAAAACCCCTAAATAATCGATCCATTAAACCGGTATACCATATATGATTGTTGGGCAATTGTGCTTCCATCCATCCATGATACAAGTAATATATATATCACAATTCAGCAACCATCCATGATACAATCAAAAAATTAGAAATAAATACCGACAATAACATGGTTCGCTAGTCACTCAGTAAGACTAGCTAAATCCTCCAGAAAATGCTTTTGCATTACAGATTAAAGCAATAGAAATATATTACAGTATGCAGCACACAAAATAGTCGCGATAAATCACACAGAGAGAAGAGAGAGAATGATGAACATTTCCACGGGTCCAAAAATAGCCACCCGAAAATAAAATTACAAAATATTTTATATTAAAATTTCTTTCGGTTTATTTAACCTGAGAGGGTTGGATCATGAGACGGGTCAGGCTCTGCTCCAATTACGGCCTGCTGTCCAGTTAGCGAGACCTCCGTTATTGTGCTACTGCTGCATCCCCAGCCACTTAATATTTCCTTTCCTGCACTTACATCAAAATATTTAAAAAAAAATATTTTGTTATACAAACAGATTATCAAAAAAAAATTACATATACAGTAATAATAAATCTTAAATCTAATTTTAATTTGTATTCATTATAATTTTAAATATTTATTAGTTTATTTTTTATATAAATAGTAATTACAAAATAAATAATTAGTCAGACAAATATAATATGAATAATTTACTTTTAATAAAAAAAATATAATCTTATAAAAAGAAGTAAAAATTTAAAAACAAAAAGTTATTATTTAGTAATAAATTTAACTTTGATTTTGAATCATTTAGGTTTTGTAATTATATTTTAATTTATATTTATCATATTAATAATAGTTTATTAATTTATTTTTTGATAATTGATATCATATCTATCAATAAAATTATTTATAATTAGTTTATATTATATATAATTATAATGATTAATATTACTAAATATTTTATCCACATTTTAAAAAAATTTTAAAATTATTATATTTTCAAATGTTATAACCTTTGAAAATGTGATAAAATAACAAAAATAATTTTTTGTCATTTCATTGTTTAAATAAATCATATAAACCACTAAATGCCTAAATACTTAAATCAATAACTCCGAAATCTCGAAAACCCTAAATAGATAATCATTTTAAACCAGTATACCTTAAATAATAAATAATAAATCTCAATATTATTTTTTTCATTATAATTTAAAAGATTTATTTTAATTATTTATTCGGTTATTTTTATATAAATATTAATTATAGAATATATTAAGTTAGACAAATATAATTTATATAATTATTTTTCATCAAAAAAATATAGATAAACTTTTTAAAAGAAAAAAAATTTAAAACAAAAAATTATTATATAGTAATATATTTTGCTTTGTTTATGAATCATTTTAGGTTTTGTAATAATATTTAAATTGATATCTATCTTATTAATAATAGATTATTAATTTCTTCTTTGATCATTATTAGAATATTTATCAATAAAAAGATTTATATTGAATTTATATGATATATAAATATAATGAATATTATAACTAAATATAGTATTCAGTTTTGAAAAAAAATTTAAAAATTATTATATTTTCAAAGGTTATAACCTTTGAAAATATCAAAAAATAAAAATATAAATTTTTTGATATTTTTTTTAAAATAACACCTATAAACCACTAAATGCATGCAAAGTTAAATCAGTAATCTACTAAACTCCTTAATGCCAAAATACATAAACCATTAAACTGCTATATACTACTTAATAATTAATAAATCTAATTTTTTATTTTATTTATTATAATTTTAAATATTCATTTTAATTTATTATTAGTTTTTTTTATAGAAATATTTATTACAAAATAAATTATGAGGCAGACAAATATAATTTAAAATATGTATATGCTTATAAAAGAAAGAAAAATTTAAAAATTAAAAATTATTATCGAATAATATATTTTACTTTAATTTTGAATCAATTTGGGTTTTGTAATTATTTTTTAATTAATATCTATCTTTTTATTAATAATTTATTAATTTAATTTTTGATCATTATTATATTATCTATCAATAAAATTGTTTATATTGAATTTATATGTTAAATAAATATTAATATTATTATAACTAAATATTCTATTCACTTTTCAAAAAATTGTAAATATTATTATATTTTCAAAGGTTATAACATATGAAAATGATAACAATTATAAAAATTTTTTTTGTTATTTTATTTTTTAAATAAAACCTATAAACCACTAAAAGCCTAAAAACATAAATTGCTAAACTCTTAAATGACAAAACCTCTAAATACTTATTCCATTAAACTGGTATAGATTAATAATAAATCATAAATCTCATTTTAATTTTTATTCAATATTATTTTAAATTTTTATTTTAATTATTTATCAGTTATTTTATAGAAATATTAATTACAAAATAAATTATTAGTGAGACAGATCTAATTTAGAATAAAATAGTATCCCTAAATAGTAAATAATAAATCTCATTTTTTTTCATTATAATTTTAAATATTCATTTTAATTATTTATTTGTTTATTTATATATAAATATTAATTAAGAAATAAATTGAGCTAGGCACAAATAATTTATATAAAATATTTTTCATCAAAAAATTATAGATAAACTTTTTAAAAGAAAAAAAATTTTCAAAACAAAAAATTATTATATAGTAATATATTTTGCTTTGCTCCTGAATCATTTTAGGTTTTGTAATTATATTTTAATTGATATCTATCTAATTAATAATAGATTATTAATTTATTTTTTGACCATTATTAGAATAATTATCAATAAAATTGTTTATATTGAATTTACATAATATATAATTATATAGATTATTATAACTAAATTTTATATTTACATTTGAAAATATTTTAAAAATTATTATATTTTCAAAGGTTATCATCTTTGAAAATGATATAAAATCCCAAAAATAAATTTTTTGTTATTTTATTATTTATATAAAAACTATAAACTACTAAATGCCTAAATGCTTAAATCATTAAACTCTTAAACCCCAAAACCCCAAAAGCCTTAAATACTTAAACATTTAAACAATCTTTAAAGGTTTAAGTATTTATAAATAATATATAAATATCTATCAATAAATAATAGTTTATTAATTTATTTTTTGATCATTATTATATTTATATTTATATTTAGTTTATTAATATCTATCAATAAAATTGTTTATTTTTAATTTACATGATATATAATTATTAAGTTTACTATATCTAAATATTGTAGTCACATTTGAAATAAATTTAAAAATTATTATATTTATAAAGGTTATAACCTTCAATATTGATAAAAAATTTGAAAAATAATATTTATGTTATTTCATTATTTAAATAAAACATATAAACTACTAAATGCCTAAATACTTAAATCACTAAACTCCTAAACTCCTTAATACTTAAACTATTAAACCGGTATACCATAAATAATTATTCATAAATCTCATTTTATTTGTATTCATTTTAATTATTTATTAGTTTATATTAATAGAAATATTAATTGCAAAATAAAATTATGAATGAGACAAATATAATTTAAATAATTTATCTTCATCAAATAAATTTATAAGCTTATAAAAGAATCAAAAATTTAAAAATAAAAAATTATTATTTAGTAATATATTTTACTTTGATTTTGAATCGTTTAAGGTTTTGCAAATATATTTTAATTAATATTAACTTATTAATAATAGTTAATTAATCTATTTTATGATCAATATTATAATATCGATCAATAAAATTATTTATAATGAACTTACATGATATTTAATTTTTATGATTATTATAATTAAATATTCTATTAACATTTGAAAAAAAATTTAAAATTATAATATTTTCAAAGGTTATAACCTTGAAAATGAGAAAAAATCATAAAAATAATTTTCTTGTTATTTAATTATTAAAATAAAACCTATAAACCACAAAATACCTAAATACTTAAATTACTAAACTACTAAACCCTGATACTGTTGCACCACACACACATAGCTACAGATCACAGTACACACGTACACATATTCTTGTCCATTTTGGTGTAGCATTTAGAGGGGACAGCAAGTCCTGGAAGCAGCCATAAGTATGGGCCACCTGCTTGTAGAGGGCCCCACTAGCAAGCCGAGATGATAACATTTAGATAAGTGACGAGACCGAGCAAAGTGATCCGGAGTAAACCAGGGAGTATCTAGGAGTGGGTCCCACTAGCCCTATCAGGCAGTATAGAGGGCCACCCAACTATCAACCAACAGGAGTAGCAGGTAATCCATGATTAATTGGAGAGCCGGCAAAATTCGAAGCATCACCAAGCAGGGCCAGTAAGCAATGGAGTCTAGACCAGCCACACGAGAGCGAAAGATTCAAACTTGTAGTTTATGTTTGTAGTCTTATTAGTATTTTGGACTTTGTATGCACCATGTACTTGTAGAGATGGATGATGACATACTCACACACACAATCTTGTCTGTTCTATATGTAGCATGCAACGAGGGCAGATGGACCCATGAGTATCTCAAAGTGGGGCCCACTAATGCATTTTGTAAAAACACATTAGGCGATGCTACACTCCTGGGAGCAAAAGACCCATCTTTATAGCATTTTGTAATTTTACTTGTATTCTAGCTTGGTTGTACACGTAGATAATTAGACTATTAGATGGACCTCATCACACATGCACACCGATGCATGCTTATTTTTTGATATTTTTTGGTGCAACATACAACTTCTTGGAGCTCGAGGAGGAAGCATTTTAACCCAAGAGATACTCTTTTGAGCATCATTGGAGCAAAAGAATGTGGAATTTAGAGGTGAGAATGAATTGAAAAAGTGCCGTAGATATGGACTTGTGGATTTATGAGTATTCAGTTTTACATGTATTCAATTGCATAGAAATGAAATAGGCAAATGCTTGATGGTGCAGGTCACACACATACACAATCTTATATTTTCATAGTTTTAATATGGTGCATCATTAAGGTTTCTCCAAAAGGCTTGGACAAATCCGAATGGAAAGGATGCAGTGAGCATAATGACTCAATGACAACTCTGAAGTCCGGGAATCCCAGGTGATTTTAGTTGTATTTGTATGCTTGGAATTATTAGTCATTATGTTTTTTTATGTATTTTATGCATAGAATCAATAAGGTGCATAGGATTTGGTGAGCTGGCCTAAATTAGTCAGCTTTTTAGTCTCTTGTAAGTTGTGTGCCTAAATGATAAAAAAGTGTGTATTTTCAAAAAAAAACTAAAAAAACCATAAACCCTAAACTTTAAATCATAAACCTTAAACCATAAACTATAACCGTAATCCATAAACCCTAAATCCTAAATCTCATGTTTTGCACTTTTATAATCAAATGACTAAGTGTTAAATTTAAATTGAAATTCACAACTTTTAGGAATGTCACATATTTATCTTTTTATATATGTAACACAAAGTCATGACTCAAGTAGTGAGTTATGGATTCAGTCACTTTCTTGCTTTAGATTATTGTAGCATTAGCAATGGTCATGATTGTATATTTTGTCTCTAGAACAAAAAATCAATTCGATAAGAATATGCCATAACTTGTGTCGCTCTGTTGAACATATTGTTATGGCACTAAGAATGATCATGAATACATATTTAATCACTATAATACAGGGTCACAGTATTGGATATGACCATAGCTTGTGCATTTTATCTTTATATTGGAAAGTCATTGCACTAGGAATGATTGTAACTTTGGACATTCCTCAAGAGTAAAAGTCATGACCCGAGAAATAGTTAAAGCTCGATTACTACTCTTTATAACGTTCTATAGCTAAAATTCTTGGGATTGGACATATCACTATGGATTTTTCCTTTTATTTGTGACTTCAAGTGTCAATATGCAAGACAAATATTTTGAGCAATGATTAAAACCTATTATACATTTGAATAAGATTCATTTATAGTTTTTTGGGTATTGTGATCTTGTATAAATTACTCATTTAATATAAAAAGAAAGAAATGATACTTATCATATCCATGAGGATATAAAAAAGGGCTTAAACATGCCAATAAAATAAATTTTTTGATTCTTTATTGAAAGAGAGCCCATACTTCTTGCCCTGCTAAAACCGCCCTTGGGCTAGTTTGTTCTAATATGCTACAAGGTGATTATTTTTTTATAGGTGAACTATGTTTTAAAAAAATTGCTTTGAGTGTGTGCATGAGAGATATTTTAGAAGAAATTACAATAATCAATATAAATAGCATCCTCAACAACTAGATATTTCAACACATAGGGGTACAACTTTGGTTTAGTCTATTAGCGTATATGAGTAAAATTACCTTTGATAGACCAGTGATTCAACATCAAATATAATGAGACTTAATAGAGAAAAAGTAAAATCTTCTATTATTTTGGTTAGAGCTTTAGCAATCATTCTAGAGTTGAAAGAGGAACAAAATTAATTATTTCAATTATTCAATATAATTTTAATTATTATTTTAATTATTTATCAGTTTATTTTTATAGAAATATTAATTACAAAATAAATTTTTAGTGAGACAGATCTAATTTAAATTAAACCGGCATATCCTAAATAATAAAGAATAAATCTCATTTTTTTTCATTTTAATTTTAAATATTCAAATTTAATTATTTATTTGTTTATTTTTATATAAATATTAATTACAAAATAAATTATGAGTTACACAAATATAATTTATATAAATTATTTTTCATCAAAATAATATAGTTAAACTTTTAAAAAGAAAAAAAAATTCAAAACAAAAAATTAATATATAGTAATATATTTTGCTTTACTTCTGAATCATTATAGGTTTTGTAATTATATTTTAATTGATATCTATCTTATTAATAATAGATTATTAATTTATTTTTTGATCATTATTAGAATATTTATAAATAATATTGTTTATATTGAATATATATGATATATAAATATAATGATTATTATAACTAAATATTTAATTCACATTTGAAAAAAATTTAAAAATTATTATATTTTCAAAGGTTATAACCTTTGAAAATGTAAAAAAATACTAAAAATAAATATTTTGTTGTTTTAAATTTTAGATAAAACCTATAAATCACTAAATGCATACATAGTTAAAGCAATAAACTTCTAAAGCCCATAATGCCTAAATACATAAACCATTAAACCGCTATGTACTACTTAATAATTAAGAAATCTAATTTTTATTTCAATTTATTATAATTTTAAATATTCATTTTAATTATTTATTAGTTTATTTTTATATAAATTTTTATTACAAAATAAATTATGAGTGCGACAAATATAATTTAAATAATTTATTTTTTAAAAAAATATATATATGCTTATAAAATAAGTAAAAATTTAAAAATTAAAAATTATTATACAATAATATTTTTTACTTTAATTTTGAATCAATTTTGGTTTTGTAAATATTTTTTAATTAATATCAAAATTATTATTAATAGTTTATTAATTTAATTTTTGATCATTATTATAATATCTATCAATAAAATTGTTTATAATGAATTTATATGTTATATAATTATTAAAATTATTATAACAAAACATTGTATTTACATTTCAAAAAATTTTAAATATTATTATATTTTCAAAGCTTATAACCTATGAAAAAGAGAAAAAATTACAATTTTTTTTGTTATTTTATTGATAAAATAAAACCTATAAACCACTAAATGCCTAAAAACATGAATATCTAAACACCTATACAAAAAAACCTATAAATACTTAAACTATTAAATTGGTATACATTAATAATAAATCATAAATCTCATTTTAATTTTTATTCAGTATAATTTTAAATCTTTATTTTAATTATTTATCAGTTTATTTTTATAGAAATATTAAGTACAGAATAAATTATTAGTGAGATGGATATAATTTAAATTAAACCGGTATTCCCTAAATAATAAATAATAAATCTCATTTTTTTTCATTATAATTTTAAATATTCATTTTAATTATTTATTTGTTTATTTTTATATAAATATTAATTAAAAAATAAATTACGAGTTAGACAAATATAATTTATGTAAATTATTTTTAAACAAAAAAATATAGATAAACATTTTAAAATAAAAAGAAATTACAAAACAAAAAATTATTATATAGTAATATATTTTGGTTTGCTTATGAATCATTTTATGTTTCGTAATTATATTTTAATTGATATCCATCTTATTAATAATAGATTATTAATTTTTTTTTATCATTATTAGAATATTAATCACTAAAATTGTTTATATTGAAATTATATGATATATAATTATAATAATTATTATAAATAAATATTGAATTTGCTTTTGAAAAAAATTTAAAAATTATTATATTTTCAAAGGTTATAAACTCTGAAAATATCATAAAATAAAAAAAAATTATTTGTTATTTTATTTTTTAAATAAAACCTATAAACCACTAAATGCATACACAATTAAATCAGTATACTTCTAAACCCCGTAATACCTAAATACATAAACCATTAAACCACTATATAATACATAATAATTAATAAATCTAATTTTTATTTTTATTTATTATAAAATTAAATATTCATTTAATTATTTATTAGTTTATATTTATTACAATATAAATTATGAGTAAGACAAATATAATTTAAATAATTTATTTTTAATCAAAAAATATTTATATGCTTATAAAAGAAGTAAAATTTAAAAATTAAAAATTATTATTCAGTAATATATTTTACATTAATTTTGAATCAATTTCGGTTTTGTAAATATTTTTTAAAGAATTTCTATCTTATTATTAATAGTTTATTAATTTAATTTTTGATCATTATTATAATAACTATCAATAAAATTGTTTATATTGAATTTATATGATGCATGATTTTTAATAATATTATAACTAAATATTGTATTCACATTTCAAAAAATTTTAAATTTCAAAACAATTAAAATGGTATACATTAATAATAAATCATAAATCTCATTTTAATTTTTATTCAGTATAATTTTAAATTTTTATTTTAATTTTTTATCAGTTTATTTTTATAGAAATATTAATTACAAGATAAATTATTAGTGAGACAGATATAATTTAAATAATTTATATTTCATCAAAAAAATATATAAGCTTATAAAAATTGGCACAATTATAAAAACACAAATTTATTATTTTGTAAAATATTTTATTTTGATTTTGTATCATTTTAGATTTTGCATTTATATTTTAATTTATATCATTCTTTTTAATAATAGTTTATTAATTATTTATTGATCATTATTATAATATATATTAATAAAATTATTTATATTGTGTTTACATTATATATAACTATTAAGATTATTATAACTAAATATTATATTCACATTTAAAAAAAATTAAAAATTATTATAATTTCAAAGTTTATAACCTTCAAAAATTAAAAAAAAATTAATTTTTTGTTTTTTCATTCTTTAAATAAAAACTATAAATCACTAAAGGCATAAACACTTAAATAACTAAACCCCAAAACACCAAAACACCTAAATACCTAAACCAATAAAACTATATATCCTGAATAATAAATAATAAATCTCACTTTTATTTGTATTATTTATAATTTTAAATATTTATTTTAATTATTTTTTAGTTTATTTTTATAAAATTATAAATTACAAAATATATTATGAGGACGACAAATATAATTTAAATTATATATTTTTAAGAACAAAAAATATAAACTTATAAAAAGAAGCAAAACATCAAAAACATTATTATTTAGTAATTTATTTTACTTTGATTTTGAATAAATTTAGGTTTTGCAAATATATTTTAAATAATATCTATCTTATTTATAATATATTATTAATTTATTTTTTGATCATTAATATAATATCTATCAATATAATTGATTATATTGAATTTATATGATATATAATTATTAATATTATAAAAACTAAATATAGGTTTCACATTTAAAAAAAATTTAAAAATTATTATATTTTCAAATGTTATAACCTTAAAAAATGAGAAAAAACAACAAATAATAAATTTTCTATTATATTATTGTTTAAATTAAACTTATAAACCATTATATACCTAAAAATATAAATCACTAAACTCCTAAACCCCAAAGCCCCTAAATACTTAAACCATTAAACTCGTAAACCTTAAATATAATTTAAATAATTTATTGAAATATTAATTACAAAATAAAGTATGAGTATACAAATATAATTTAAATAATTTATTTTTAATCAAAAAAATATATAATCTTATAAAATCAGGCAAAAACTAAAAAACAAAAACTATTATTTAGTAATAAATTTAATTTGATTTTTAATTATTTTAGTTTTTGTAATTAAATTTTAATTTATATCTATCATATTAATAATAATTTATAAATTTATTTTTTGATAATTTATATAATATCTATCTATAAAATTGTTTATATTTAGTTTATATTATATATTGTTATAATAATTATTATTACTAAATATTGTATTCACATTTTTTAATAAATTTTTAAATTATTATATTTTCAAAGGTTATAATCTTTGAAAATTTGAAAAAATATCAAAAATAATTTATTTGTTATTTCATTGTTTAAATAAAACCTATAAACCACTAATTGCCTAAATACTTAAATGAATAACTTCTGAATCTCAAAAACCCTAAATACATAATTTTTTTAATTAGATATATCCTAACTAATAAACAATAAATCTCAATTTTATTTTTTTAATTATAATTTTAAATATTCATTTTAATTATTTATTTGTTTATTTTTATATAAATATTAATTATAAAATAAATTATGAGTTAGACAATTATAGTTTATATAAATTATTTTTCATCAAAAAATATAGATAAACTTATTAAAATAAAAAAAAATTAAAAACAAAAAATTATTATATAGTAATATATTTTGTTTTGCTTCTCTATCATTTTAGGTTTTGTAAATATATTTTAATTGATATCTATCTTATTAATAATAGATTATTAATTTATTTTTTGATCATTATTAAAATATTTATCAATAAAATTGTTTATATTGAATTTATATGATATTTAAATATAATGATTATTATAACAAAATATTGAATTCACTTTGAAAAAAAATTTAAAATTATTATATTTTGAAAGATTATATTTTTTGAAAATGTGAAAAAATAAAAAAACAAATATTTTTTTGATATTTCATTGTTTAAATAGAACAAATAAACCACTAAATCCCTAAACACATAATTCAATAACTCCTAAATCGCTAAAACCCTAGATTATAAATAATAATCCTTTTAAACCGGTAACTCTAAATAATAAATAATAAATCTCAATATTATTTTTTTCATTATAATTTTAAATATTCATTTTAATTATTTATTCGTTTATTTATATATATATATTAATTACAAAATAAATTATGAGTTAGACAAATATAATTTATATAAATTATTTTTCATCAAAAAATATAGATAAACTTATGAAAAGAATAAAAAATTTAAAAACTAAAATTTATTATATAGTAATATGTTTTGCTCTCATTTCTGAATCATTTTATATTTTGTAATTATATTTTAATTGATATCTATCATATTAATAATTACTTATTAATTTATTTTTTGATCATTATAAGAATATTTATCAATAAAATTATTTATATTGAATTTATATGATATATAAATATATTGATTATTATAACAAATTTTGAATTCTCTTTTGAAAAAAATTTTAAAATTATTATATTTACAAAGGTTATAACCTTTGGAAATATGAAAAAATAATAAAAATAAATTTATGTTATTTTATTTTTTAAATAAAACCTATAAACCACTAAATGCATACACAGTTATATCAGTAAACTCCTAAACCCCGTAATACCTAAATACATAAACCATTAAACCACTATATACTACTTAATAATTAATAAATTGAATTTTTGTTTCAATTTATTATTATTTTAAATATTCATTTTAATTATTTATTAGTTTATTTTTATAAATATATTTATTACAAAATAAAGTATGAGTGAGACAAATATAATTTAATTAATTTATTTTTAATAAAAAAATATACGCTTATAAAAGAAGTAGAAATTTAAAAATTAAAAATTATTATCCAGTAATTTATTTTACTTTAATTTTGAATCAATTTGGGGTTTGTAAATATTTTTTAATTAATATCTATCTTTTTATTAATAGTTTATTAATTTAATTTTTGATCATTATTATAATATCTATAAATAAAATTATTTATATTGAATTTATATGATATATAATTATTAATATTATTATAACTAAATATTATATTCACATTTCTAAAAATTTTAAATATTATTATATTTTCAAACGTTATAACCTATGAAAATCAGAAAAAATTACAAAATTTTTGTTGTTATTTTATTGATCAAATAAAATCAATAAACCATTAAATGCCTAAAAACCTAAATCGCTAAACTCCTAAAAACCTTTTAAAACTTAAACAATTAAAATAGTATATATTAATAATCAATCATAAATATCATTTTAATTTTTATTCAGTATAATTTTAAATTTTTATTTTAAATAATTTTTAGTTTATTTTTATACAAATAGTAATTACAAAATAAATTATTAGTAAGACAGATCTAATTTAAATTAGACGGTATACACTAAATAATAAATAATAAATAATAAATAATAAATAATAAATAATAAATAATAAATCTCATTATTTTTAATTATAATTTTAAATATTAATTTTAATTATTTATTTGTTTATTTTTATATAAATATTAATTATAAAATAATTTATGAGTTAAACAAATATAATTTATGTAAATTATTTTTCATCAAAAAATTATAGATAAACTTTTTAAAAGAAAAAAAAATTTCAAAACAAAAAATTATTATATAGTAATATATTTTGCTTTGCTTCTGAATCATTTTAGGTTTGGTAATTATATTTTAATTGATATCTAACTTATTAATAAAAGATTAATAAGTTATTTTTTCATCATTATTAGAATATTTATAAATAAAAATGTTTATATTGAATTTATATGATATATAAATATAATGATTATTATAACTAAATATTGTATTCACTTTGGAAAAATATTTTAAAATTATTATATTTTCTACGGTTATAACCTTTGAAAATGTGAAAAAATAAAAAATTAATATTTTTTTTCTATTATTTTATTGTTTAAATAAAACCTATACACCACTAAATGCCTAAACATTTAAATCAGTCAACTACAAAATTTTGATACCTCCATATAGATAATCCTTTAAATTGGTATACCCTAAATAATAATTATAAATTTTATTTTTATTTGTTTTCATTATAATTTAAAAAAAATCATTTTGATCATTTACTTTTTTATTTGTATATACGTATTAATTATAAAATAAATTATAAGTTAAAAATATAATTTATAAAAAATTATTTTTAATCAAAAAATTGATAAGCTTATAAAAATAATAAAAATTTTAAAAAAAATAATTTTTATTTAGTAATATATTTTGCTTTGATTTTGAATCATTTTAGGTTTTGATATTATATTTTAAGTTATATCAATTTTATTCATAATAGATTTTTAAATTATTTTTTGATAATTATTAGAAAATCTATCAATAAAATTGTTTATATTTTAATTTATATCTATCATATTAAGAATAGTTTATTAATTTATTATTTGATCAATTTTATAATATCTAACAATAAAATTACTTATATTGAATTTAAATGTCTTATAATTATTAAGATTATTATAACTAAATATTATTATTACATTTGAAAAAAAATTAAAAATTATTATATTTTCAAAGGTTATAACCTTCAAAAATGATAAAAAATAACAAAAATAATTATTTTATTATTTTATTATTTAAATAAAACTTATAAACCACTAAATGTCTAAACATTTAAATCTCTAGACTACTAAACCCCAAAATCCCTTAAATACTTAAACTATTAAACCTTTATAACCTAAATAATAAATAATAAATCTAATTTTTATTTGTATTCATTATAATTATAAATATTCATTTTAATTATTTTTTAGTTTATTTTTATAGAAATATTAATTACAAAATAAATAATTAGTGAGACATATATAAATTATTTTTTATGAAAAAAAATATAAGCTTATAAAAATAAACAAAATTTCAAAAATTTAAAATTTTATTTAGTAATATAATTTACTTTGATTTTGAATTATTTTAGGTTCTGCAAATATATTTTAATTAATATTTGTCTTATTAATAAAAGTTTTTTAATTTATTTTTTGATCATCAAAATAATATATATAATAAAATTTTTTATATTGAAATAACATCAAATATAATTATTAAGATTATTATAAGTAAGTATTGTATTCATATTTTAGAACTATTAAAAAATTATTATATTTTCAAAGGTTATAACCTTTGAAAATCACGAAAATTCAAAAAAATAAATTTTTTGTTATTTAATTGATTAAATAAAACGTATAAATCAATAAATAAAACCTAAATCGTTAAACATATAAATCAATAAACTCATTAACCCCAAAACCACAATAAACTTAAACCATTAAATTGGTATACCCTAAACAATAAATCATAAATCTTATTTTTATTAGTATTCATTATAATTTTAAATATACATTTTAATTATTTATTAATTTATTTTTATAGAAATATAGATTAAAAAATAAATTAATAGCTAGACAAATATAATTTAAATAATTTATTTTTCATCAAAAAATATATAAGGTTATAAATGGATACAAAATTTTAAAAATTTAAAATTAATATTTAGTAAAATATCTCACTTTGATTTTGAATCATTTTAGGTTTTGTAAATATATTTTAAACAATATTTATCTTATTAATAATTGTTTATTAATCTTTTGTCTGATCATTATTATAATATTTATCAATATAATTGTTTATATTGAATTTACATGATATACAATTATTAAGATTATCATAACAAAATATAGTATTCACATTTAAAAAAAATTTAAAAAGTGTTATAGTTTCAAAGGGTATATTAAATTTTTTGTTATTTTATTTTTTATATAAATGCTACAAACCACTAAATGCTAGGGATGATAATGGGATGGAATGGGATGGGAATTACAAATCTCCAGTCCCTTCCCACAGTTCAGAGATTTTTTTTGAAGATCCAGACCCATCCCATAGGTTGAAAATATCAAGATGGGACGGGACGGAGATTGGGGATTTTGGGTAGGAGAAAATGGTTCCGGGACGGAATGGAGTTCGAACATTTTTTAAAATTTATTTTCTTCAAACCGGCCAAGTTAGTTATTGTCTGAACCTTTTGTTGTACAATTTATTATTCCTTAGTTATGTATCTTTCAAACTCAAATTGGGCTAATTTTGTTTTGTCAAATAGGCTGAATACCGCAAACGAGTTCCATTACCTTGTCAAAAGCTTTGATGTGCAGAAAAGGATAGAAATGTTAAATAGAACGAGACCGAGTTGTGTGCTTAATTTCGTTCATTGTTTTTTCACAAGTTGGCTTTGTTCAGCCGATTGAAAGTTAACCATAATAGCAATACTACATTTTTTAAACAATTACTTAAAATATTAAGGAATAGCTAAAGATGACCACAAACATTGGTGGAATCAATTACTACTTAAGTATTTGCTAAAATTAGGCAGCTTAATATAACAAAAAAATATAACTAATAACAACCATGATAATAATCATTTCAAAGGTCCGTCCCATAACAGCAATGAAAATCCTAACCCAACTAATTATCTCTTTTACAACTCATCCCTTTTCTTCCTCCACTGTAGAAGGACAACCAAAGATGAAAATGTGTTAATCATGTAGACATAAATTTTTAAGATGATAGAGTAATAAAAAAAACAAAATATTACCTAATAAAATTTAATACACCCATTCCAAATTTAGTTGGCCAACTATAGTTGGAAGAATATTTGGATCTTGTGACCCCTCTGAAAATTGTAATCGAATCATATTTTTATTAAATTGAATGAATAAAATAAGTAAAAGTTAAATTAAAATTTACAAGATTTGTATACTAACCTGATTCATTATCATGAAGGTCTTGAACTAATTATTCAATTTTAATAGGTTTGGTTGAGCTTCTGAACTAATATTGTAGACATATGTGAACTTCAGCTGTAATAGGTGTCAAAGAACTCCTAAATTTATCTAAATTTCTCCCCCCTGTGCTAAATCTAGATTCGTAGGCCACAGTAGATACTTGGATAGCAAATACATCTTTTGCTACATTTTCAAAAGAAGGATACCCAATCTCATTTACCTTTCACCAGTTTAGGAGATCAAAATCAATTCTATTTTTTCAAGTTTATCTTCCAAGTACCTATCCAATTCTTTCAAAGCTGCAACTTCTTGTTTTTTCTCAAATTCAAAAAAATCATCAACATAAGTGTCACTACCATCAAAGAAATCATCATTTTTTCTTCAACACAGTAAGAGAATATCTTCTTTTGATTCATCTTCATTTAAATCCTTATATCATCCATCATCTCATTTAAAGCATTTATACCTTTTTCACCAAATTTTTAGCCATTTCTCTCCCATAATGCTAAGTTTACTTAACCTTGAGATATTTGAGCTTATAACTAGGATCCACACTATTGCTACAAAAAGCATAATATTTTGTTGACTGAAGAGAACCCAATATTTTTGAATTTATGCCTCATTTTTCATACCCATTTCACACACCATTGTATCTCCTATTATTTTCACAATGCAGAATTTTTTTCAAAATTTGAATAATCTAAGGATAATAAACACTAGAGGTAGAATATTATGAGCTAGAAAATTTACAAGTTACCTCATAAAAATTTTCAAGAAACAAGCCAAAATTTTGGCGTTTGTTAAGTCTCTCTCAGTTGGAACGTTTGAACCAAACTATTTCAAAAACCATTTGTCTTTGTCCTCCAACTTATCAAATTCTTTTTTATATTTTATATCAATTTGTAGCATCAAATAAGTTGAATTCCATCTTGTAGGACAATCTAATTGCAATGAAGATCCATATGTCAAGTTTGCTTATTCAACACATAACTTAAACATATCTAATCTTTTAGGACTGCTCCTCACATATTTCACCACACCTCTAATTTTTTGAATAACACCCTCAACTACTGCAATGCCATCTCTGATAATTAAGTTTAGGATATGAGCCCAACATCTCATATGAAAATGCTCGCCTCTCAAAGGTACAACACTTTTCTTCACAATCCTTTTTTTCAATTGCTCAACTGCAACATCATTATTTGATGCATTGTCAACAGTAATTCACATCAACTTTCTCAAACCTCATTCATTCATGAAAAACTCAATAGCAGTTCTAATATTAACTCCAAAATGACTTTTAAATTTCACAAAAGTTCAAAGTCTTTTATGCATATTCCATTAAGAATTAATGAAATGAAGAGTCAAACATATATAGAAAAATTTGAATGCTAGTCCATGTGTCGGTAGTCAATGAAACTCTACAACAATGAGATGATATGCTATCAAATAAATTCTTATTTTCCTTCACAAACAAAGAAAAACAATGATTCAGTGTGGGGTGCCTAGATGGAATTTTAAATTGAGGCACACAAACTTCACAAAACTTCTTAAACTCATCCCTCTCAGCAAAACAAAAAGGCAATTCATCTTTTATGATCATTTTCACCAAAGCCTCCCTAACTAGTTGTTAATCAAATTACCAACAAGTTAATTTGTTATTCTTTGAACTAGTACCTTTAGTGAAACTCAACAAAGATTGTGACTTGTCTTTACCTTTGTTA
>JAREIK010000167.1:218154-243201 GCA_029783825.1 Sapria himalayana | reverse complement strand
ATTTGTCTATTTATCAATCTACCTATCTGTATATCTGTTAATTTTTCCATCTATATATATATATGTTTATATGACTATTTATCTAACTAGCTATCTATCTAATTGTCTATTTGACTATCTGTAAAATCTATCTATTTGGCTATCTATCTATCTATCTGTTTGTCTATCTATCGATCTATCTATCTGTCTCTCTATATATTTATCTATATATTTGTCTATCTTTATATCAATTTATGTTTCTTTCTATCTATATGTCTATCTATCTATATTTATATATGTATATCAATATGTTTATCGATCTATTAATCTATCTATCTATCTTACTATTTGTGTATTTCAATCTATTTATTTGTCAATCTATCTTTCTTTCTTAGTTTCAGTCTTTCTACCGATCTATCTATATGTCTATCTGTCTATCTATCTATATGTGTATCTCTAAATCAATCAATCTATAAATCTAAGTATCTATTTATCTACCTATCTTTATATTTGTCAATGTCTCAGTATGTAATTGTCTATTTGTTAAACTATTTAACAATGGTTCTATCTATCAGTCTATCTAACCTTATATAGTCTATCTCTTTATGTATCAATTTCTCTATCTATCTATCTAATTGTTTATCTGTCTATCTTTTTTTATATGTTTATGTCTATCTATCTATCTATCTTTCTATATATCTATTTATCTTTATATCTTTCTATCTATTTATCTATCTATCTATATATAAGTTAATATGTGTATCTATCTATATATCTATCTATCCTTCTATCTATTTTGATATCAATCTATCTATTTATTTATCTATCTTTCTAAATGTCTATCTATCTATCTGTCTTTGTATCTATCTATCTTTGTATCTATTAGTTTATTCATATATCTATTTATATATCTATCTATCTATCTATCTATCTGTTTATTTGTCTATCTATCTATCTGTCTGTCTGTATAACTTTTGAATTATTCTATCTATATTTGACTATCTATATATTAGTATATCTATCTTTTTACGTATTGTTTATCTATATGTGTGTCTATTAATTTGTCAATCTATAAATCTATGTATGTATGTATCTATCTATCTATATATCTATCTTTCTATTTCTTTATCTATATAACAATGTTTCGATCTAAGTCTATTAGTCATTAGTATATCAAGTTATCTATCTTTATGTCTATCTGTTTATCTATCTATAGGTCTATCTATATACTTATCTATCTATATATCTATCTATCAATATGTAAGTCTATCTGTCTATCTATTTATTTTCATTTCCGACTATCTGGCTATCTATCTATGTGTCTATCTAACTTTCGACATATTTACCTATATACATATATGTCTATATCTATATTTGTCTATCTTTCTATTAATCTAACTATAAAACAATCTTATTCTTTATTTATCATCTATCTATCTATCTCTCTATATATATGCTTATTTTTTTATCTGTGTATTTGTATATCTAATTAACTATCTATATATCTATCTATGTATTTATCTATTTATATATTTATCTATCTGTCAATCTGTATATCTCTTTATTATCTATCTGTCTATCTGTCTATTTTTCTTTATGTGTATCGATCTACTTGTCTATCTATCTATCTATCAGTTATTAGTCAATCTATATATCTATCTTTCTTACTATATGTCTTTATATTTATATGACAATTTTTCTATCAATCTATCTATTTTTCTATATATCTATTTGTCTATATGAAAATTTATCAAATATGTCTATGTGTTTATCTATCTATCTATCTGACTATCTATATATCTAAGAGTCTATTTATTATTCAATATGTCTATCTTTCTATCAGTCTTTTTATGTCTGTCTATCTTTCTATTAGTCTATATGTCTATCTGTCAATCTATATATCTTTCTATCTATCTATATGTCTATATGTCTTTTTGTCTATCTTTTTATTTGTATATATGCTTATATGCCTATCTGCCTATCTGTCGATTTGTCTATCTATCAATCTATCTATATATCTTTATATCTATATGTATATCTATTTATTTGTAAATCTCTCTATTTGTCTATCTGTCTAACTATCTATCTGTCTAACTGTCTATCTATCTATCTATCTAACATTCTATCTATCTCTCTATATGTCTGTCTATCTATATATCGATCTATATCTCTATATATCTATCTAGCTATTTTTCTATCTATCTTTTTATATATCTATATGCCTCTCTCTCTATATATCTATCTATTTGTTTATCTATCAATCTTGCCATTAGTCTATTTATCTATCTATTTATCTATCTATCTATATTTCTGTCTATCAGTGAATATATCACTTTATCTCGGTATCTGTCTATTTATGTATCTATTCATCTCTTTATCTATCAATTTTTTTATCTATTTATCTATCAATCTATATATAAATATCTGTATCTTTCTATTTATATATCTATTTTATCTATTGATTTGTCATTTTGTCTATCTATCTATATTTCTAGTAATCTATTTGTCAATTTATCAATCTATCTTTCTATCATTTTGTATATTTGTTTATCTATCTATCTATCTATATATTTATTTATGAATTAGTCAATCAATAAAAATCTATATATCATTCTATCTATCTATCTATTTGTTTATCTGCCTAATAATCTAAATGTCTAATTGTCTATCTATATAACTATATAACTTTATATCAGTCTATTAGTCTATTAGTCTTTCTAAACCCATCAATCTTTATATCTCTATATTTTTATATTTCTAATTATTTATCTATCTACTGATATATCTCTTTTTTGTCTATCTGTTTATCTATCTATCTTCTTATCTATTTATCTGTATATTTGTCTAACTATCTATCTATCATTTATGTGTATATATGTCAATTTTTGTATCTATCCATCTATTTATCTATCTATCTATCAAAATGTTTATCTGTCTATCTACCTTTCTATCTATATATCTATCTAACTAACTACTATCTATGTCTTTATATGTTTATCTTCCTCTTTGCCAATATAATGTTTTCTATCATTCTATCTCTATATTTGTTTTTCTATCTATCTGATTATCTATCTATATATCTATCTATTTGTCTATGTATCTATCTGCTTATATATTTTTCAATCAATCAATCAATCTATCTATCTATTTATCTGTCTGTCTATCTGTCTGTCTATCTATCTATCGATCTATATATTAATATTTTTATCTATATTTCTATCTGTCTATCTAACTATTTATCTATCTATCTGTCTATTTAAATATCTATCTAATTGTCTATATATCTATTGATCTATCTATATATATTTATTTAATTTTCTATCTTTCTATCTATTTATCTATCTATGAAAATGTTATCTATCTAACTATCTAACTATCTATGTGTCTATCAAACTATTTACCTATCTATCCTTCTATGTGTCTATATATATATATATATATCTATCTATCTATTTGTCTATATATCTATATGCCTATCTTATTATAAGTATATATGTGTTTATGTCATATATGTCTAACACTTTATCTTTCTCTCTTTTTATCTATTTGTTTATATATCTTTCTATCTGTCTATCTATTTAACTATCCAAATCTATAGTTATCTAAGTGTCAATTTGTCAAAAATCAATAAATATCTTTCTATCTATATATTTATCTATATCTCTGTCCATCTATTTATCTTTCTATCTATCTTTTATGTATATGTCTATGTGTTTATCTATCTATCTATTTAACTAACTATCTATCTATCTATCTATTTGTCTATCTATCTAACTACCTATTTGTTTAACTATCAATCAATCTTTCAATCTAACTATTTGTCTATCTACCTTTCTACCTAAGTGCTTATCTATCTATCTATCTATATGTTTATTTTCATATTTGACTTTATGTCTATTTATCTATTATTCTAATTTTCAATCAATCAATCTATCTGTATATCTATCTATCAATCTATCTGTCTATGTATCAATCTAAATATCAATATATCTATCTCTCTATTTGTCTACATGTCTATCTTTGTTTCTATCTATCGATCTTCATGTCAATAGGTCTATCTATGTATTTTTATATTTGTCTATTAGTCTATCTATCTATCTAAATATTATCTTTCTATTTGTATATCTATCTATCTGTAAACTTATTTTTTTATATATGTATCTATCTGTATATCTCTATATCTCTCTATCTATTTATTTATCTATATACAAATCTATATAACTTTTTATCTATCTATTTGAATAGCTATCTAGCGGTCTATCTTTTTATCTATCTTTATATCTTTTTGTCTATCTGTTTGTCTATTTTTCTATCTTTAAATATTCAATATGTCTATTTATCTATCAGTCAATCCTTCTATTAGTCTATATGTCTATTTGTATATTTGTCTATCTGTCCATCTATGTAACTATTTTCAAAGTATCTATCTATCTTTCTATCTTTTTATCTACCAATTTGAGTTTCTATCTATATGACTATCTGTTTATCTATCTGTCTATCCACCTATTTTTTTGTCACTATCTTTATAGTTGTCTATCTATCTATGTATCAAATTATCTATCTATCTTTCTATCATCTTTGAATCTATTTATCTATCTGTCTGTCTATCTGACTATCAATCTATATGTCTATCAATTGATAAGTCTATCTATGTATCAATATATCTATTAGTCTATCTATCTATCTATTTAATTATATATATATATCTATCTTTCTATATGTCTATTTATATATCTATATATATATATATATGTGTGTGTGTGTGTGTGTGTGTGTCTATCTATTTATTTATCTATCTATCTGTCTGTCTGTATATCTATCTATCAATATAACTATCTATCTTTCTTTCTTTCTATATGTTTATCTATTTATCTGTCTATCTATTTTACTATCTATCTATATGTCAATCTATCAAATTTTCAAAATTTTTATATGTCATTCTATCTAAATATCTATCTTGCTATCTATCTATCTATCTAACTACATTTCTAACATTTAGTATAACAGCCAATCTCACAATCTATTTATTTATATATCTATCTACCCAATTATCTATTTATCTATCAATATGTATATCTGTTTATCTATCTATTTATCTATCTATCTATTTATCTTTATCTTTTTTTATCTATCTATCTATCTATCTATCTATCTGTATGTCTATCTAACTATCAATCTATTTGTTTTTCTATTTATCTATCTATCAATATTTCTATATTTCTATTTATTTATCATTATATCCGTCTATGTATCTATCTATTTGTGTATCTATATTTTTGTGATTTTCTATTTCTATCTATTAGTGTGTATATATATATATATATATATATATATATATATATATATATATATATATTCAATATCTATATCTATGATTTATCTCTCAATTTATCTATAAATCTTTATATTTGTATATCAATATATTCTTTAAATGTTTATATGTCTAGATATTTATTTATCTAACTCTCAAACTATCTATCTTTATATCTATTTATCTGTATAACAATCTAACTATTTTTTTTTCTATTAATCAATCAATCAATATATCTATCTATTTATATATCTAAATATCTTTCTATAAATCAATAACTTTATATGTCTATCTAATTATCATTCTATCTGTCTTTCTGTCTATCTATCTATCTTTGATATAACTGACTGTCTATCTATTTATCTTTATATCTATCTGTCTATATTTTTGTCAATCTATTAATCTATCTATTTATTTATCTATTTATCTGACTATTTGTGTATCTGTCAATCTATATATCAATGTATCTGTCTATATATTTATCTAATTATCAATCTGTCAAAGTATATATTTGTCTATTTGTCTAACTATCTATATGCCTATTTGTTAATCTATCTATCTTTCTATCTGCCTCACTAGCTACTATTTATCTAATTATATATCTATCTATCTATTTGTCTAACTATCTAAGTATATATCTATTAATATGCCTAAATATCTATCTTTCTATCTAACTATCAATATCTCTATCTATTTAATTGTCTATCTATCTATCAATCTATTTAACTATATGTCTAATTAGTAATCTATCTATTTGTTTATCTATATACCTATCTATTTGCCGATCTATTTGTCTATCTAGCTATATTTTATCTATATATCTATCTATCTATGTATCTATTTATCTATCTACCTATTAAAATGACTATCTATCTATCTATCTATCTACATATTTGCTTATTTATTTATCTTTCTTTCTTTCAATCTGAATATGTGTATATCTACCTATATTCTGATCTATCGATCTGTCTATCGATCTATATTTTGTCAATATGTATATCTATCTATCTATCTATCTTGTTATATCTTTATCTATATATGTGTGTATATATCTATTTTTTTATCTGCAATTCTTTATATCTCTTTATTTATCTTTGTATATATCTATCTATTTTTATAACTATCTATATGACTATCTATTAATCTATCTATCTGTCTATCTATCTATTTATATAATGGGTTATTATATATCTATTTATATATCTATCTATTTGTCTAACTATTTAATTATCTATCTATTTATTTTCCTAACTATCTATCTATCACTCTCTCTAACTATCTAATTGTTTTTTTATCAATCAATCTATCTGTCTAAATGTATATATGTCTATCTATGTATCAATATATTTGTTTATCTATATTCTATATATTGATCTATTTGTATATCTAGCTATCTATTTATCTATCTATTTGTCTATTTAACTATCTATCAATCATTCTATATGTCTATCTATCTATCTACTAATCTGCTTATCTATCTATCTTTTAATATCTTTATCTGACTATTTGTCTATCTATCAATATTTTTATATTACTATTTGATTATCTATCTATCTTCCTATCTTTCTATATATCAATAATTCTATCTATATATGTATATATATATCTCTATCTATCTAAATATCTATCTATCTAAATATTTATCTATCTATCTAAAAATATATGTGTGTATCTATATATTTTTTATCTGCCTATCTCTTAATTATCTGTCTATTTTTCTATCTATCTATCTGACTATTTATCTATCTATATATCTATCAATCTGACTATTTGTGTGATTGTCTATCTATTTTTTGTATATCTGTCAATTGTTCTATCTATCATTCTATCTATTTGTAAATCTATATATCTATCTTTCTATATATATATATATATATGTCTATCTATTTATCTATATATCTAGCTATCTGTATAAAGATGTCTATCTGTCTATCTATCTTTCTATCTATCTATCTATCTATCATTTTATCTTTTTATCTTTCTATTTGTTTATATATATAACTAACTATCTCTCTATTTGTCTAACTATCTTTCTACTTATATGTCTATTTGTCTACCTATCTATCTATCTCTTTTTGTATCTATCTATCTATCTATCTATGTCTATGCGTCTATGTTTATATGTGCCTATGTGTCAATGTGTCAATGTGATTATGTGTGTATATGTCTATCTTTATATGTGTTTATATGTCTATGTAACAATGTGTCTATGTGTCTATCTGTATATGTGTTTATATGTCTATGTAACAATGTGTCTATGTGTCTATGTGTCTATGTGTCTATCTGTATATGTGTCTATATGTCTATGTGTCTATGGGTTTATGTGTCTATCTATCTATGTATCAATATACCAATCTATATATCTATCTTTCTATCTAACATTCTTTCTATCTACCTAACTATATATTTATCTGCCTATCTATCTATTTGTTTATCTATATAACTAATTATTTATGTATTTATCTATCTGTCAATTTTTCCATCAATCTACCTTTGTATCTATCTATCTATCTATTTGTCTATTTGTCTATCTATCTATCTTTATTTCTCAATCTCTTTATTCATCTATGAGACTATATATCAATCTATCTATTTATCTCTCTATTTATCTATCTATTTAAATGTCTATATTTCTAAATATCTATCTACCTATCTATCTCTTTATCTATACATCTATCTGACTATCTTTCTATTTGTATATCTATCTCAATGTATATATTTCAATCGATCTTGTTGTATATGAAGCTATTAGGCTATATTTTTAACTATTTATCTATCTATTTATTTATATGTCTAATAGTCTATTTGTCTATCTATATGTCTATCAATTTTTCAATTTTTCAATTTTTCAATTTATTGATCTATTTATTTGTCTATCTATATATCTATATGTATATCAAACTATCCATCTATCTATCTATTTGTCTATCTATATATCTATATGTCTATCGGTATATCTAACTATCCATCTTTATGTTTTTCTATGTATCTTTATATCTATCTATCTATCATTATATATGTGTATCTATATATCTATCTGTATATCAATATATGTGTGTATCTATATATCTATTTGACTGTCTATCTAATAATTTGCCTATCTATGTATCTACCAGTCTATCAATTTTTCAATCTATTTATATGTCTATGTGTTTATTTATTATTTGTCTATCTATTAATCAATTTGTCAATCTATTTATCTATGTATTTGTATATTTGTCTATCTATTAATCAATGTATTTATCTGTCTATCTATCTTTTTTTTATAAAGTTTGTTTATTATTTATAGCCCTCTCTTTTGGCGGAGGAATACTGTTTGTACAAGCTACTTCTACCCTTTGCCCTCTTACAACCATTCCCCATTACTAAAGACTAATAATATAATCTTTCTAGCACGATTGAAATAACTTAAAATAAGTTTACTCTTTACTAAAATGAGTTTCCTTCTTTTTTCTTTCTAGCACTTCCTGGAACATCCCTTCTATGCTGATAACACCCTTTTTATGCAGTATATAACGTATTGCTTGCATAAAATAACAAGAATTTCACCCACTTTGCAGGATTCCTTTCAACTTTGTTGCCCATATTCTGCCGAAGCTTTCCTCTTCTATCTGTCCTATTCCTTGACCCTCTTTGTTTAACAATATAGCTTTAAATTCACATCTTTAAAGCCATTTCCAATCCACTTTGCAGCATCCTCATATTTCCTGCATAAAATAACAGGAATATCTCCTACTTTGCAAATTTCTTTCTACCTTGTTGCACATTCTGCCCATGCTTTGCAGCATCCTCTTTACCGACCTCCTGGACTAGACACTTACCTCTCCTAGGACCTTTTATTAATACAAACACATGATTCTGAAACTTTCAGACTTCTAAACCCTTTCTACATGATTAAACGCTGTTAAAAAACTTAAAACATGACTTGACTCTTGCTAGTTACAGACTCTTGCTGGTAAAAACATAACACATGACAAATTTTTACAGTCTCTTTCTAGTTACAAACTTCTTTTAATTCCAAGGAATATGATTTGATTGCCCCTTTATTACTTTCCTGCAAACACAAAACCAGAAACATACCAATGGGACAGAAAATTCCAGCCCTTACCTTTACATTCCCTTATCTTTGACTCGTGAGGTGATCCTTGTAGTGACTGTAAAAGAAAAAAACAGCAACTATATTTTCTGGTTGTTTCTTCGCTGTTAATCTGCATAGACAGATTCCCCTGCAAAGAAGTTACCACAATTCCATAGCTTATATTATTATACTTATCTTATTCTATTTTCCATATTCTATTATCATAATCTTTTAATTTTCAGATTCCCCTTCACAGCAGCTACTGGATTTTCATATTCTATTTTTTCTGTTAATACTACCCTTCCTAATTCTTAAATAAGGGAAGGCCTTCCTATCGAGTTTCGCTATTCCTTTTACTTTTTCTGGCATCGAAACCTCATCAAATTCATTATTTCCTCTTATCGAACCTAATCTTGCAAGACTATCCGCCAAAGTATTAGCTTCTCTATATATATGTAAGATTGATGCGTTAAGCATTTTAATGAGGTTCAAAATAATTTCTATTTCATCCTCATACCTCCAAAGAGTTATTTTTCCACTTACTAACTCTACCAAAAGCAGAGTCCACTTGAATTTGTATATTTTCTAAATCTAATTTCTTACAGACATTTAATCCTATATTCAAAGCTTTTATCTCCGAGTGGAGGGCTGAGAATGCTTCTGTAGCCGATGTAAATGCTTTTATCACATACCCATTTGAGTCCCTTAATACCCCTCCTCCACCTGCTATACCAGTGTCCCTATTGAAGCTACCATCCATGTTTAATGATATTTTATCTTTCGGAGGCCTATTCCAACTTATACTTTTTACCCATCCCTGTTTCGTATTTGTAATAGCGAGGCCCCAGAACATTCCAGCTCCCTTATTTAAGCAAGAACCATCAACTTTTATAGGGTTTATACTTGATATATTTCTAATTTCTTTAATTATATCTTTAATAATTTCATTTGAATTCATTCTTATGCCCTCAAATTTACTCTTATTACGAGCTTTCCATAGGCACCATATTGCTATATGAGGTAGATTCTGGGTAAGCCAATTTTTAATGTAATTTCTAGGGTTTAGATTTCCCCAACTCTTAATTCTATCAATTATTCTATCTTCTTTTTTACTTATTTGTAACTAGTCTCCTAATTCACTCTAGATTGCTGCAGCTATTCTCCCACTTGAAAGTAGATGATCCATTGATTCTTCATCTACGAAGCAACATTCACATTTGGAGGCCATTTTAACACCTTTTCTTTTCACATTAGTGTCAACAGGCAGTGCATTTACTAGAACTTTCCATGCCAGCGAGCACATTTTCAGTGGAATACCTGCTCTCCAGGCCCATTTAAATAAAGACTGCACAGGTTTTTTCCTTCTTATCAATTCTTTTGCTGACTTTAACGTAAAATTACCTTGTGGATTAAGGGTCCATTTCCATCCCGATTTATTCAATAATGAGTGAGCATCTACTATTTCCTTTTGTTTTTCCAATGCTTTCCAGCTATTTGATTTCTGCTTAACGTGATTATGTTCTTGTTCTAGATATTTTGCTTGCATATATTTTGCCCAGAGGGAATCATTTTCTTTTATCCTCCACCATCCTTTGCAGTCCCAAGCAGCCGCCATGTCCTGTAAATTAATGATGCCTAAACCCGCTTCCACCTTAGGATAACAGATGTCTTTCCAATTTTTCCAGTGAATTTTCTGCTTTCCGTTTTTTTTTCCCAATAAAATGTTTGACATTTCCATCTCTAGTTTATTTGTAAATTTCTTAGGTGGGTGTATGACTGATATAATATGTACCAGTGTACTTTGAAGGACATGGGAGATTAATGTAATCTTCCCCCCAAAACCTAATAATCTACTTTCCAACCTATTATTTTCTTTCTCATTTTGTCTAGTAAGGGTGTTGGATAATTTTCTTTCAGCCTTCCTTCATATATCGGACAACCTAAATATACTAAAGCATCTTTTTTATGTTTAAAACCCGTTATGTTTTTAATTTTTTTTACCACTTTTTCGGAAGCTTTTTTTGCTAACATAAATTGACTTTTATCTTTATTAAGGGCTTGTCCTGTTTCCTTCTCAAATAATTGTAGAAGGTCCATCAGGTTTTTCAATGAAGCTTTATTCGCATTTGTGAAAATGATGATATCATCTGCTTAAGCTAAACAACTAATTCTCTGAGTGTTTTTTGGCTGTCTAAAGGGGATTATTTTTCCCTCTAACATTCTTTTATTTAAATTAACGATTAATAATTCTAGGTACATATCAAATAATAAAGGCGATAATGGATCCCCCTGTCTCAAGCTACGTCTAGGTTTGAATTCTTCTCCTTTCATTCCATTTACAATAATTCTAACCCAAACGCTTGTTACACATCTATATATTAAGTCAATACATATTTCAGAGAAACCAAATTTTCTCATGACGAAACATAATGTATGCCATTCCACTCTATCAAATGCCTTAGATAAATCTAGCTTAACTACTAAGTTACTTCCTCTCGTTTTAAATGCTATTTCTTTCATCATTTCTGATGGTAATCTAATATTTTCAATCATTAATCTATTCTTAACAAATCTTGTTTGTTCCTATGATATTATAAATGGTAAAATATTACTAAGTCTATTTTGAATAATTTTAGCAAGGATCTTATAAATTGTATTACATAAACTTATAAGCCTAAAATCCTCATATTTTTGAGGTGATTGTTTTTTGGGAATTAGCACTATGAAAGAATTCACCCATGCCTTAGGAATATCCGTGCCTACAAAAAAATTGGCGATTGCAGGAACAAGATCTTTTTTGATAATGAGCCAGTTTAGCTGAAAAAAATAATTATTCCAGCCATTTGGCCCTGCTGCACTATCCTTATCCAGATCAAACACTGCCTTTTTAATCTCTTCTTCCTCCGGTATCTTCTCCATCATTTGGTTTTGTTCTAGTGAGATGACTGTGTTAATTGCATCCATTAATGAATTTCCTACTTGGGGGGGCCTGTCTGCATAGATGGCTTTTAAAAAATTCCTCAAAGAGGGATCCTATCTGCTTGTCTTCTTCAACCCATTTTCCCTCATTATTTTTAATTCCCTTGATTTTATTTTTTTGAGCCTTTATTTTACACATATTGTGAAAAAACTTAGTGTTTCTATCTCGATCTTTCAACCATTTAATTTTAGAACACTGTTTCCAGTATACTTCCTCCATATACAACTTAAGCCTCAAGTCCCCTTTAGCCTTATTTAGTTCATGTCTCTTTACCTCTGTATTATTATTATCGTATTCTAATTCCAATTTTTCTACTTTTTCCTCTTCTTGCTTTATTATTTGGTTTAGATTTCCGAAGACTTCTTTATTCCATATTTTTAGACATTTTTTTAATCTATGAAGCTTAACCATTAATATTTGCATCGGTTTCCCCTTTGCTGGCTCCATCCAGGATTCAGTTACCAGTTTTTCGAAGCCAGCATGCTTTTCCCACATATTCTGAAATTTAAAGTTACCTGATGCTATGTAATTCTTATATATTGTAATAAGCAGTGGGCAATGATCCGAGCAGGTTCTATTCAGATGTCTTAGCCCTGTAGCCCCATGCAAAGCTACCCACTTAGCATTACATAGTACTCTGTCCAGTCTAGCCCAAATTGTGGTTCTTTTACTCCTATTGTTACACCAAGTGTAACTTGAACCTGTGAAATCAATTTCCATTAATTTCGAGTTTGAGATCGCCTCATTAAATTGTGTGATTGCTATTGGATCCGGGGTTTTACCTCCTTTCTTTTCTTGATTGCTCCTGATTATATTAAAATCACCTCCTATGATCCAGGGTGCATTCCTAGATGCAATGTTCTGCATTTCCTCCCACAGTGCTAACCTTGATTATTTATCATTTTTAGCATATATCACCGATATTATTTCATATGTGTCTTTATTTATTTTAAAATGTACTACCTGTTCTGTATCTTTTAAAATTTCAATGTCCAAATAATTATGCCACATTATCCAGAGTTTACTATTTATATTAGCATATGCATTATTAAACCCTAGTTTTTGGCTGTAGGTGATTAATTGATCCTTCTAGATCATAGGTTCCGCGATGACTACGAGAGAAATTTTATGAGTTTTTATTAATTGTTTTAACCTATTTATCGAAGGATTATTAGCAACCCCTCTTATGTCCAATAAAGGCATTTATCCATTAATTCCTAGCTTAGTTTGGGAAATCTGTCTATATATCTATCAGCCTATTTGTCTGTGTATCTATCTATTTATCTATATATCTTTCTAGCAAAATCTTTATCTATTTGCCTATATATCTATCTGTCTATCTATATATTTGTAAATCTATCTATCTATCTACTATCTATCTAAATGTCTTTCTATCTATTTGTTTATCCATTTATCAATGAATCTATCTATCTATTTATCTATATGTCAATCTATCTTTTTGTCTAACTATCTATTTGTCTATTTATCTATATATCTTTCTTTCTATTTGTCTATATGTTAGCTATCTTTCAATCTATCTTTCTGTATATATGTGTATCTATCTTTGTGTCATTCAATAAATCTATCAGTCCAGCAATCTATATTTTTATTTATCTATTATATATTTGATTATCTATCTATCTGTATATCTAGCTTTCTTTCTATTTGTCTATTTGTCTATCTATCTAAATAGTTATTTATCCTTCTACTTATTTTTCTATCTTACTATCTATCAATCTATCTGTCGATTTAACAATTTGTCTATCTATTTATCTGTCTATTTATTAATCTATCCCTTTGTCTATCTATATATCTATGTATTTATCTGTCTTGAATTCTATCTATCTATCTATATATCTTCATAAGTTTCTATTTATCTATCTATATTTCTATCTATTTATATTTTTGTCTTTTTTTCTTTCCATTTATATTTATATCTAACTATCTTTTTATTAGTCAATCAATCAATCTATCTATCTATCTATTTGTCTGTCTAATAGTGCATCTATCTTTATGTCTATCTATCTATCTATTTATCTATATATCTATTTATCAATCTATCTGTCCATTTATCTATTTATTTATATGTCTATCTATATATCTATCTATACGTCAATCTGTTTATCTATCTATTAGTATATTTATCAATTATATCTATTTGTCTATTTGTTTATCTGTCTATATGATTTTCTGTCTATCAATCTTTCTACCAATGTATTTGACTATCAATCTATCTCTATATTTGTCTATTTGTTTATATATCTATCTATGCGTCTATCAATTTGTCTATTTTTATATATTTTTATTTATCTATCTATCTATTTTTTTGTCTAAATGTTTATCTATCAATCTATATATCTATCTTTTTGTTTATCTATCTACTTGTCGATCTATCGTTCTATCTATCTATCTATATATCTAATTGTTTGATTATCTTTTGTCTATTAGTCTATAATTAAAACTGTCCAGCTATCTATCTATCCATCGATATATCTATTTGCTTTTCTTTATATATATCTTTTTGACTATCTATTAATCTATCTATCTATATGTTTATCAATCTATCTATTTCTCTTTCAATATATCTATCAATCTGTCTATTTCTATCAGTCTATTAGTCTATCTGTCTATTAGTAATTCTTTTTATCTCTCTTATTTATCTATTTTTCTATCTATCCATTTATCTATCTATCTATTTATCTATCTGTCTATCTATCTGTCAATATATCTATCTATTTATCTATCTATCATCATATCTTCCTATCTATCAATCTCTCTATCTGTCTATTTGTATATCTATCTTACTATTTATCTATCTATCTATCTATCTTTGTATTTGTCTATCTATCTATCTATCATTATGTTTATCTAGCTATTTTTATATCTATCTATCTGTCTATATGGCAATCTTGCTATCTATCTATCTATCTATCTAGATGTCTATCTCTTTATTTATCTATATTTCAATCTATCTATCTGTCTATCTATCTATCGATCGATCGATCTATCTATCTATCTGTCTGTCTATCTATCTATTTATCTATCTGTCTAATTGCTACCTTTCTATATATCTAACTTTATATATATATATATATATATATATATATATATATATATATATATATATATCTATCTATTTATTTGTCTATTTTTCTATCTATATATTTGTCTATCTATTTATCTATCTATATATCTATCTGTCTATCTATTTGTCTATCTATCTATTTATCTATATAGCTTCTTTCTATCTGTCTATCTATCTATCTATCTATCTATCTATTTGTCTAATTGATTATATGACTATCTATATTTATAACTCTCAAACTATCTATGTTTCTATCTTTCTAACTATATATCTTTCAATCTATTTATCTATCTAATTGTCTAACTATCTTTCTTTCTATTGTCTATCGGTAAATCTATATTATCTATCTATTTATATATCTATCTGTATGTCTGTCTGTCTCTGTCCATTGTATATATGTTTATCTGCATATCTATCTAACTATTTGCCTATATGTATATCTATATATCTATCTAACTATTTGTCTATCTATCTATATGTCTATCTAACTATATGTCTATTTGTCTAATTTAATTTATTTCTATCTATTAATCTATGTATCTGTCTTTCTAATTATTTGTGTACCTGTGTAACTGGCTAACTATCTATCTATTCATATATATATATATATATATATATATATATATATATATATATATATCTATCTATATATCTATTTTTCTAACCATTTAACTATCTATCTATTTAAATATCTTTATTTTTATGTTTATCTATTTATCTATCTCTCTAACTTTTTAATTGTTCTTTTTTTTTGTTTTTTTTGTTTATCTATATATATATCTATCTATCTATCTATTTATGTGACATCCCATTCCTTAGGGTGCCCGACTCCATTCCATCACACAATAAAATATGTAATAAAATAAAATTTTTTCAAATATAGTGAACATAATTTTTTTTTTATTTTTTCAGTGGAATAAAAAAACACAAAATATTATTTAAGCCATTACTAGCTACCCTTCAGATGTGTGATCCTGCATGTGGATCTATCATTTTTTCCTGGACCTGTACCTGAAAGGGGTCTTTTAATGGAGTGAACAAAGCTTTGTAGAGGTAAACTCTTACAGGGCTACTCCCTATCTATGTGGTCATAAAATATCATGCATATATATTAATACCCACTCAAGTATAATGTTTACATGAAAATAATTATGGATGAAATGTTTATATTCTCATATTCCTGAGTCCCATCGACACCCTCACACATGCCAAAGCCATGTGTGATATTATATATATATATATATATATATATTTATTTATTTATTTATTTATTTATTTATTTATTTTTTTTTTGGATTTATTCCATAAAATATGGACATACTCTGAAAAATATATTCGACATTTATCCAAATAAAATTTGTTTTTCTTGGATAAACTTCGAGAAATATGGACTTCCTCCGAAAAACATATTGGACATTTTCTGATAAAATATTTTTTTGTTTAAAAATTTTCCAAAACCCACCGCGTTACTCAGGTTGGCCATTGTCCCAATTTGAGTTAGCATATTTATATTAGCCATGCTCTAGAAAGAAATACCTCGCAACTCAATCAAGATGTTCTCCTAATTCGTGTTCGCCAAATATAATCCATATACCTTTATAGGTATGTATATATACAAGCACTCACCCATTTATATGGAATGTTCTAGTGCATATGAAATGCAATTATATCATTTTCGTTTGATGTTTCAGACACAATTATAAAAATCCAAATCTAATTCATTCTGAACTAAATTTTACTAAACGAAATATAGAAACTTTTTACCAATTAACCATTTCCAATAAAATTCATAACAATTCAAATTGAAATTTAAAAGATTATCATTTATGGTCTTTAAATAGAAAGAAATTATGATAAAAGAAAACTACTACCCTCCGAAAAATTTTATGTAAACTTTATAAATTTAATAGTAAAATAAAAATCTCGTCATGTAGAGTAACTTTAGTTTGTAGACTATTCTATTACGATTTCAAAATAATCCATTAGGATCAAAAGAAAATTAACGAATCTTTTATTTTTTTTTTCATCTGCATTGTGTCTCTTTCTCTCTGGAAGTATTATTTTTTTTCTTTCCCCATCATCCCATTTTCTCGATTCCCGATGTTTCTTTTATAATAATATAAAAAAATATATTTTTATAATAGTTTTTTTTTCTTTTTCTTTTTTTTGACACATGACCGTGCATGGAGAAGCCACGTGTTGATGTCGTGGCACGGTCTTCTGCTTGTGTGTTTTTATTTATTTATTTATTTAATCTAAAAATTATTTAAATAAGTTAAATAAATAACTAAATTCTGACTTCTACAGGATATGAAAAAATTTGTCACCGTAACTATATTTTCCATGATGAATTCAATAACAAAATCTATTTTGTCATCACAGTTTTAAAATTTTCAGCTTATTTTTCTTATTGCAAAATTATAATTGAGCTCATTTTTTTCTAAAAACAAAATCATATTATTTATTTCTACTTTTTTATGGGATTTGACAAATTTTGTATCTAACTATCTATCTATTAATATATCTATCTTCTATTTGTCTATCTAACTATAGATTTATTTGTCTATATTTTATCTATCTATTTTCCTATCTATTTATCTATATATCTATCTATCTGCCTATCTACTTATCTATCTATATGTCTCTCTCTATCTAACTATCTGCCTATATATTTATATGTTTATATCTCTATGTGTCGATCTTTTTATTTATCTATCTATCTATTTATGTGTCTATTTGTCAATTTATCTATCTACTGATCTATCTATATGTCTGTCTGTCTATCTATCTATCTATCTTTATGTCTATCGATCTATCTATCTATATTTATGTATATGTGTTTATTTGTTTATCTACCTATTTGCCTATTTGCTTATATGTATATTTTTCTATCAGTCTATCTAGCTATTTATCTATCTATCTCTCGATCTATCTAACTACTTGTCTATCTGTCTATCTATCTCTTTTGTCTATCTGTCTATTTATCAATATATATATATATATATATATATATATATATATATATATATATGTGTGTGTGTGTGTGTGTGTGTGTGTGTGTGTGTGTGTGTGTGTGTGTGTGTGTCTATCTGTTTGTCTATCTATATATTTTATTTATACGTCTATCTATCTATGTATTTGTTAGTTTATCTATATATCTATATATTTGTTTATCTGTCTATCTGTATATCTACTTATCTATCTATCTATCAGTCTAATTGGCTATTAATCTATATTTCTATCTATGTATCTTTCAAATTTCTAATTTCTTATTTGTATATATGTGTATCTTTCTATTTGCCTATCAGTCTATCTACATATATGTTTATTTGTATATCTGTCTGTCTGTCTCTCTTTGTATCTATCTTTCAATCTATGTTTATGTGTCTATGTGTATGTCTGTCTATCTATATATCTTTATGTCTGTGTGTGTGTGTGTGTGTGTATATATATATATATGTCTATCTATCTATATTTCTACCGATCTATTTATTTGTCTAAGTGTCTTTTTGTCTATGTTTCTATTTATCTTTCTGTCTACTTGTCTATCTGTCTATATTTCTATCTGTCTATTTGTTTATTTTTCTATTTGTCAATTTGTCTATCTATCTATTTGCCTATCTATTTATCTGTCTATATATCTATCTATCTATCTATCTATATTTCTAAATATTTATTTATCTATATACCTATATGCATGTCTATCTATCTATATGTCTATTTGTCTATATGTCTATCTCTATATCTCTCTATCTGCCTCTTAGTTTATCAGTCTATAAGTCTATGTGTTTATCTATCTATCTATTTATCTAATTTTCTATATGTCTATTTATCTATATGTCTATCTATCTATGTATCTATGTATATATATGTATATCTATCTATCTATCTGTCTGTCTGTCTATCTATCTTTCTATCTTTCTATCTTTCAATATGTCTATAAGTCTATCTAACTATCAGTCTATCTATCTACCTTTCTATCTATCTATCTATCTATCTATCTATCTATCTAGTTGTCTATATATTTATATATCTATCTATAAATCTATGTAAATATCAAACTATCTATTATTTTATCTATCTAACTTTCTAAATGTCTAACTGACTTTCTATTAATCAATCAATCTATCTATCTATATAAATATACACACACATATGTCAATCTTTATATCTATTTATATATTTATCTATCAATCAATCTATGTATCAATATATCTGACATTATATCTATCAGTCTATCTATCTATCTATCTATAAGTATACCTGTCTATATATCTATCTATGTATATATTTATTTGTCTATCTATCAATCAATCAATCTATATATCTATTTTCCTATCTATCAATCTATCTATCCATCAATCTAGCTATCTCTCAATCTATCTATCTCTCAATCTATCTATTACTTTATAAGTCTAAAAGCCTATGTCAATCCATCTAACTATATGTCTATATTTTTTATATGTTTATCTATCTATTTGTCAAACTATTTATATGTCTATCTCTTCTATCTATCTATCTATCTATCTATTAGTATATAAACCTATATGCATATCTATCTATCTATTTTTCTATCTTTTGTCTATATATATATATATATATATATATATATATATATATATCATTTTCTCTAACTATATATCTATCTTTCTATATGTCTATCTATGCATCTGTCAATCTAACAATCTATATATCTATTTGTCTATCTATCATGGTATATGTCTATCTATCTATTTATTTCTATATCTATCTATTTGCTATATGGCTTCTTGCTATCATTCTATCTATTTATATGTTTATCTATCTGTCTATTTGTATATCTATTTATTTATATATCTCTATCTATACATATGGCTATCTTGTAATCTATCTTTATATATATATATATATATATATATATATATATATATATATCTATCTCTCTATCTATCTTTGTGTTTATCTATCTTTTTATCTATTTATCTATCTATCTATATAATCATCTATCTGTATATCTATCGATCTTTCTATCTATCTATTTGATATCTATCTATATATTTATCTATCTATCTATCTATATAATTATATGTCTGTCTAATTATCAATCTATCAATCTACTCTCTATATATATCTATCTATCAGTCTATTTGTGTATTTTTATATTTATCTATCAATATATCTATTTATTTTTCTAAATGATTATATGCCTATCTATTTATATTTCTAACTATCTAATAGTCTTTATTTCTATCTATCTTACTATTTAACTTTCAATCTATTTATCTATCAAATTGTATAACTATCTTTCTATTTATTAGTCTATAAGTAAATCTATCTATCTATCTATCTATATATTGATCTATGTAACTATTTATATATTTGTGTGTTTCTCAATCAATTTTTTGTCTATCTATCTATATATATGCCTTTCAACTCTTTATCTATTTATCTATCTATCTAGCTATCTATAAATTTATCTATGTATCTATCTATTTCTCATTTTATATATCTATCTATCTTTCTGTCTATTTATTTATCTATCTATGTATATGTCTGTCTTCTTATCTATTTATCTATATGTCTAGCTATCAATCAGTCTATCTATCAGACTATCTATTTGTTTATTTATATGTTAATCTATTTATCTATATTACTGTCTATCTATTTGTCTATCTATCTCTCTCTCTTTATGTCAGTTTATCTATTAGTCTATCTATCTATCTATCTATGAGACTATCTATCTATCTTTTTATATGTCTATCTATCTCTCTATCTATATGACTATCAATCAATCAATCATTCTTTCTATATGTATATCTATCAATTAATCTATCTATCTATTAATCTCTCTATCAATTAATTTATCTATCTATTTATATATCGATCTATCATTTCTATATCTTTATCTATTTATCTTTCTTTCTATTTGTCTATCTATCAAACTATCTATCTATTTATCTATCTATCTTTCTAACAAACTATCTATCTATCTTTTTAACTATATATCTATATGTCAATCAATTTGTCTATTGATCTGTCTTTATATATTTGTATATATCAATTTATATTTGTATCTATCGATATATCAATTTGTCTATAAATTTGTCTATATATTTGGCTATCTATCTGTCTAACTATTTGTCTGTCTATCTATCTATCTAAAAAACTATCTATCTATATATCTATCAATTTGGCTATATATTGTTTATTTATCTAACTATTTGTAAAAATTATCTATCTATATATCTATCAATTTGGCTATCTACTGTTTATTTATCTATCTATTTGTTTATATATATATATATATATATATATATATATATATATCAATCTGTCTATTTGTCTATCTCTCTATCTTTCAATCTATCTATCTATATTTTTATCTGTCTATCTATATTTCAATCTATCTATCTATCGATCAATCTATTTATCTATCTATCTTTCTTTCTTTCTATTTGTCTATCTTTTTATCTATCTATCTATCTGTCTAGCTATCTATTTAACTAACTAGATGAATATCAATCTATCTATCTTTCTATCTATCGATATCGCTATCTTTCCATCTATCCATCTATTTATTTATTTATCTGTCTGTCTATCTATTTGTCTATCTATCTATTTATCTAACTATTTATTCTATCTAACTCTGTATTAATCTATCTATCACCCTCTATATCAATCTATGTATAATTTTTTTATCAATATGTCTATAAATTTTTCTATAAATTTGTCTATCAATCATTATTCTAACTACTAACATATATATATATATATATCATTTTGTATTAGTCTAACTATCTATCTATTTATTTGTTTATCCATTTTTTTATCTATCTATATATCTTTATTACTATATATCTATTTGTCTATCTATCTATTTTTATAACTATCTCTTTATCGATTTGTTTATCATTATATCTATCTATCTAACTATCTCTATATCTACATGTCTATCTATATATTTGTCTATCTTTCGGTATATCTATCTATCTATATATAAATCTATCTATATATCTTTATAACAAGCTATCTATCTATCTAACTATCAAATATGTCTATCATTCTTTCTGACAATATATCTATAAATATATCTCATTATTTATTTGTATATCTATTTGCCTATCTATTACTCTATCAATCTATCTATCTATTTGTCTATCTTTCTATCTTTATCTATCTATCAATATACCAATCTATCTATCTATTTATCTATCTGTCTATGTGTCTATCTATGTATTTTTCGATCTATTTGTCTATCTAGCTATCTATCTATTTTTAATCTTTATATCTATCTATCAATCTATCTAACTATATGTCTATCAATTTGTGTATCCCTATTTATATATCAATCAATCTGTTTAACAATCTATATGTCTAACTAACTATCTATATATGTATCTATATGTCTGTCTATCTGTTTATCTGTGTGTTAATCTATTTGTCATAATATTTGTCTTTCAATTTATTTATATATCTGACTATCAATCTTTCTATATGTCTGTCTATCAATTTGTCTATCTTTATGTATATCTATTAATCTATCTATCTATAGATCTATCAATTTACATATCTATCTATCAATCAATCAATCTATCTATCTAACTATCTTTCTATCTATCTCTTTATATATCTATCAATCTATCTATATGTCTTTCTATCTATTTATATATCTAACTATCTTTCTTTCAATCTATATATCTATTTGTCTATCTATCTGTCTATCTGTCGATCTATCTATATATTGATCTGTATATCTATCTATGTATTTTTCTATCTATGTATCTACCTAATAATTTTTCTATATATTTTTCTATATTTCTAATAATTTTCTATCTTTCTATCTAACAATTTATATATATCTCTATCTATCAATCTATTTATTTTTCTATCAATGTGTTGATCTATCTATCTTTCTTTGTTTTTATCTCTTTATCTATATATCTATGTATCTATCTATCTATCTATCTTTCTATCTATTATCTTTCTGTCTATCTATTTGTCTATCTATCTATCTTTCAATCTGTCTGTCTATCTATATATCTATATATCAATGTGTTTATCTATTTGTCTAACAATCTATATATCTATCTGTGTATCTATCTGTCTATCTTTCTGTATATCTATATGTCAATATATCCATCTATCTATTTTACTATCTATCTATCTTTCAATCTGTCTATCTATATATATATCTATCTATTTGTTTATCTATCTGTCTATGTATCAAAATATTTTTGTCAATCTATCTGTATATCTATTTATCTATCACTTTTACTATCTATCTGTCATTAATCAATCAATATGTCTATCTATATATCTGTATATATTTGTCTATCAATTTGTCTATTTATCTATCTATCTATCTATCTATCTATTTAACTATCTATATATTTGTATATATATCTATCTATCTATATATTTGTCTATCTATATTTCAATCATTCTGTCTAACTATCTATCTATCTATAAATCTAATTATCTATCGGTCTATTTAGTTTTTTATCTATCTGTCGATATATCATTCAATCTATCTTTCTATATGTGTGTCTTTGTATTTGACTATCTATTTGTAAATCTATTATTAAATCTATTTATCTATATAATTGTCTATCGACCTATCTATCTATTTATCTAACTATCTATCTATCTATCTATAAATCTAACTATCTATATGTCTATCTATCAATATACCTATTTATCTAACTATCTGTCCATCTGTATAGGTATATATTATCTATGTATCTATGTGTCTATACATGTATTGGTCAATCTATTTTTCTATATGTCTATCGATCAGTATATATATATGTCTAACTATCTTATATCTATATATCAATCTTTCTCTCTATATGTCTATCTAATTGTCTTATATATATCTATTTATCTATCAAATTATCTGTCTGTCTATCTATATATCTATCTATCTGTTAGTATATCTTTCTATCTATTTGTATATGTATTTGTGTTTGAATCTATTTGTCATTATTTTTGTCATTATATTTGTCTTATAATTTATTGATATATCATATTATCTATCTTTCTTTGTGTCTGTCTAACTATTTGTTTATTTATCTATCTATCTATATATCTATCAATTATCTATCTGCTATCTATATGTTGGTCTATCATCTAACTTTCTATCTATCTATCTGTCTATCTGTCTATATATCTATCTATCTTTCTATATATCAATCTGTCTATCTATCTGTCGATCTACCTATCTATCTGATGATCTATCTGTCTATTTATCTGCCTATGTATCTATCTATTTATCTATCTAAGTATCTATCTAATAATCTATCTTTTTGTCTATCTTTCTGTCTATCTATCTATCTATGTTCCTATCTATCTAATTATCTATCTCTCTAATTATCTATCTATTTGTCTATCTTTCTAAGTGTTTATATATCTATATGTCAGTCTATTTGTCTATCTATCTATCTATTATATATCTATCTATCTCTCTATATGTATACCTATTTGTCTATCTATATTTCTCTCTATCCATCTGTCTCTATATATAACTTTTAAAGTGTATCTATTTGTGTAGTTATCTATCTATCTATTTGTCTATCTTTCCATCTATGTATATGTCTATATATATGTCAATCTATTTTTATATTTATTTATCTATC